>OX418220.1:21564790-22109790 GCA_948455865.1 Conomelus anceps
GGTGAATCTACGAGGATCACAGGGATTTAGAAGTGTCCGAACAAGATGTGGAATACCAAGAGGCAAATATATTGTGTAACGATATTTTATGGGTTCCATGCTGTTACGATGTACTATATTATGGTGTGCAAGCAGATAGTATAAATATATATAGGTATGGCACGGTGTTGTTAGGACATTACGATACAGCGATATTATAATGTCGGATCTTGCCGGGAGGGGGAGGAGTATTGAGCGCGGGTTGAGGAAATGGCTTGTAATATTGGCTAACTGATCATTATTAGGAGAGAATAGACGCGGTTTACAATTCAGGGATTTTCTGGATCGAAGGCGGGAGACTTAGTGCTATCCAACCCCGAGGCTCTCCCACTTATTAATCATCTCTCTCTGAATTTACCACTCCTTCTACTGCCAGGCGTTTTATCCTATTCTATATGTTCGGTTCCTCCTTCCAATTTTGTTCTTTCCTTAGTCATTCTTCTGTCTTTTAGAATCGCACAATCTCTCATTGTCTTTCGAAATCAAAACGGTCTTCAATGTCTTGAGATCTGATATCAGAAATGTCAATGATGCAGTAGGGTGTTTAAAAGTTCCGTTTCTCTGTGTTTTAAACATTTAAACGGAACAGCCAGAATATAAAATGGATATTATTGAAGTATTGAATATCCAACTCAATTCAAATTCATTTGTCTGCCATATTCACCAAAAAAATTAACAATGAAACAAAATAAAGAACATACATGCTTAAAGTTAATAACTAATCAAAACGAAACTATTTATACATTGAATACGGCACTATTGGCAGAAGTAGGACTTGATCGCCAGCAGTGATTGAAAGATTTAGGTAAATTAAGAAAAGCAAGAAAGTGAACATAGAAGAAAGAAAATTCAGGTAAAGGGAGGGAGAGATGTTCTTAAGAATACATTAAACTATTTTTTAGTAAATGTTAGTGCTTATCCATTCATCTATTTCATTGCTGAGTTTCTTAGTAAATCTACTATTTATGAAGTGATTGAGGACTTTATTGGCAAGGTACTCCATGTAATATGTGAATTGGTGTTTATTTATAGTTAATATGGTGAATGATCTATTATAAACATTGAATGCAGATGGATGTATATTGTGTAAGTTGGTATTTAATGTGAAAAGATTTTTATTTTTATTAGTCCCAGATATTTTAGAAAGTAAACTTTTTCTATAGTTCAATTATTTTAGGTTCTAGGAGTATCAATGTCATGGTTGTGTATTTTTATGTGTAAGCAAGGTGGAGGTTCTGGTAGGAGAAAATGCAATATTGTATAGGGGGTTTGAACTCCACGGTTATTTGGCTGCTCAACATGATCCTTTCCTGTTTAACATTGTCTGATGTTACCTTTCATCATATTTTTCGTTTATTGAAATATTGATTCGTAGTTGGTTACTTGTGTTTTTTTATTGTTGTTCAGTATTTGATAGTTATGGGTCAATCAAGTCTCAGCCCTCAGCCAACCACAGAGTTCCAACATAATGTAGGTCACCCTATTAAGTACTCCCATTCTATCAGATAATAGTATTAGTAATTGTAGAGTATACTGTACACATGGAGCTGCTCCGTATTTTGGTTTTAAAATTGAGAATAACTACCAAAGCTATAGAATCTTTTCTCTATAATAAATATGGTATAGTGTCAATACTATGTCTTATTTTTTTTTTAATCAGACAAAGCTGGACATTACTGGAATTGAAAAATAGATACTATACTGTTAGCGGCTATATCAGATTATAATAGAGCTATTCGAGTTCAATTCCGAATTTTGTCGTTCTCAGGTTTGATAGGTAGCACAGTTACCAGGTAGATGGTTTCTGACTGTTAATCATAACATAATTATGCAATTCGGCAGTCCCGGAATTCCTGAAATATTGATTTCGCATTTTTTCTCTTCTTGCTAATAAAATCCAAATAAGTCTGAGACTTGTCCGTAGATAGTGAGGTGAATGGTGTTATGAATGATAGTCTAACAGATTTAGGTGGGTTCAGAACCAACGGGTGAGTAATTATAAAATGGATAACATCATATCATAGCAGCCGGTAACCCTTTCAAGCGAATCGTATTTCCCATTCATGATAGATTTGATAACAACACTTCTTTACGTTACTGTCCTATTAAAGTTTATAGGCCTATTTACAATTTTTTGAAAAAAAAACGAGAATTTTTTACCGCTACCTTGTTTACATCATGTTGAACTATTTATTTTCTATGAAATAATGATTGGAGATAATGATTCAATCAAAGAATAAGTGATTTATATGCAGTGACCAACGCTGATTTGTGCCAAGTATCATCAGGAAAGTTAGATTTTATTCGCTTTTTGCTCACATTCTCAGCAATACTCAGCTATCGATTTTATAATCGTCAGAAGACACACCACACCTTCGACTATTAAACAACTTATCTGAATGTGTACTGGTGCTCGTAAAATGCTTCTACAATATTTAAACTTCCGATGGGTCATCTTGCTAGCTGATGCTATCCGAGTAACATAAGATTTTGTAAAAATGCCTTGCCAAGAGGCTATAAAGGTATCGTTTTCTTACAAGAAAAAATCCCGCCTCGAATATCGACTCAGGTATTACATGAGCCCCTGATGATAATGTACAGAACAATTTGACGGATGCTCTTTAGACTGTTGTTGTTGGTCATTAAAGAATAGACACGTAATAGACAGGGTCCCATATGAATAGCCTCAAGAGATATCATCTAATACTAAAATATTCAAACATGAAGTGTAAGATCGACAAAAAATTTAACAAGGGTGGCAGGTTATATCTATGAGATCTACAACGTAGAAACAACCCCCGTTTCCGCGGCGAGAGAAAAAATACATGGATAAATGATTTAAAAAATCAGTCTGAATTACTTTGATACATAAATTTATAAATAAAATATTGGTTTTATGAAATTATATTCTGCGTATATTAAACAACTTATCTGAATGTTTACTGGTGCTCGTAAAATGTTTCTACAATATTTAAACTTCCGATTGGTCATCTTGCTAGCTGATGCTATCCGAGTAACATAATTAAGATTTTGTATTTTCTGCGTATATATTCATCACAATTGAATGCTCTTCGTAATTTGAGTATAACTTTAAGCTGTAATATTCTATATTATGTTAAACAATTTCCATTTATGTGTTTATTAATTATTACTATATGAGAGATTTTCCACCGAAAATATCCAAAGTACCACTTTTAAAAATTCTCAAATCGATTAAACGATTGAAAATTAAATTTCATTCTATCAAACTAGTGAGCAAACAAAGTATTGGAATTAATAATTCAGAATTTTTATTCTTATACTCTAATACTCATAATGCGTTACTCAAATTCATATTCTATGCTTACCCTCGAACTTGAACTCCAATAAAGACTGCTCAGTGGAAAAATGATCGATAGCATCGATTAAAATATCGAGAACCTGTTTCCAATAACTTTCTTCAAACTATTAGCATGCTATCAACAAAAAAAGTATAAAATCGAGTTGGCTGCATCAGATTTTCGAAGTAGGCTATCTTCCAACGTCTGTCGATATGGGCTTACCCTTTTAGTATTTGTTCATTCAAAGATTTTTGTATGGATCCTTTGTTTCTTTTTATCAATTTGTTTGATTTGATGAACTGTAATTCTTAACCTCTCCATCACTAGATTCGTCCAATAGATAAATAATGACGGTCTGTAGTAATGAAAAATCTGGCTCCTCAGTGATAAATAAAAATATAATATTTCCCTCGATTTCTTGATATTCTTCAACGTTTTAGTACTTTAATTTGACACATTCAGCTCCTCTCTCTCACCCTCTCCATCAATCATCGAGTGCTATGTTTCATTTCTTCCAATTCCTGAGTACTGACAGTGGTTTACCATTCTCTCTACTTCTCGTACTAGGCTATTTTCTGTCTAACCCATCTCCAGTAACTATCCTTCCTGATCTGGGGAGATTTGATTAAAAAGGATTTAGTGGTAGGTGCCTTATTCGGAGCTTTCATACGTTGGAAGTCGATGAACCTACAGGTACAGTTAAAGTCTCATTTATTTATATCGTTATGCACTAACCTGACAAACGTACCGACTTGATAAACTTACTTTGATGTACTTCGTGGTAAGTGTACATATAGTAATGAAAAATGATGCCACCGTTTGAATAACCAGTGTACCTACTCTGTAATCACTGTGGAGTGTGTCCTTGCTGCAATGGAAAACCCATGGTTTATTTTGTTTGGCTCCAGCCTTTTTCTTGTATTTGTTTATATAAATAGCACAAAAAAAACTAAAAATTAACAAAAAAAAAACAATTAGGCCTGGTTTGAAGATTGAGCTTTCGCTCAAAAACTCGTTCTCTTGAAATTTATGGAAAGTGAGAAGTGGAAACCCTACTAAACAGCCATGTTTGTAGCCATTGTTTGAGATCTATCACATTGCTTTTCAAAAAATCTAAAATGTTTACTGCTCAAATACGGAATACATGATAAATAGTTATCAACTATTAACGTTATCAACGTTAATAAACGGTATCGACTAGTAATCACATAGATTCTAAAGGCCTAGGCTCTAGGTTGTAGTATGACTCAAGATGTAACTTGATTCAATTAGGGTCTATATATGCAATCTGCTTCAAACTTTTTATTGCACTTACCCGTTGCATTATGTATAACTTTTCACATACCAAAATCCTTCAAAACCAACTGCAAAGTACAGTACTGCCAGAAAAGTTGTTTTTCAGCTATGGAAATTAAATTTCTATCTCTATAGCTACAATTTTAAGCTTCAGTTAAAATTAACATCATAAAGTGACCTCTCCCAACCTTGGAGCGAAGGGTATTCAACAAATATTTAACAGTAATAAATTGGTTGGTTGATCTTACTGCTTTACTCCGTACTAATAGGAATTTCCTCTCAATTTGACTTTCTTAAATCCAATTAAACTTATTTTAATCATTCTATACACTTCTGCTATAATTTATCCCTATTTATTTTTTCTCATTTTTACAAACTTGTTCATAACTTGTTCATGATTCCTGCAGAAATGGTAACATTAATGAATAGAATGTAAATCTTTGAATGATGGAATATTTTATTGATTTCAAAATCAATGTGAAACAACATTGCTCTTCACTATACAGTATAGTACAGTGTAGCACAGATACAACAGTGCAATCCAATCTTGTTAACTTTCTCTATGAACAAAACTTTTGCAATGTTTTGTTCTTGAAACTCAATATTGGGGATAATTTTTTTTGATTGCTGATGATACCCACATGACTCCAAGACTTGTGCGTGGGTAATGAGGTGAATGATAACACATAGATGCCAGACGGAGGAGCAGGATTTGAACCCACGACCGCTGAAGCAACATTAAGTTGAAGTTGCGACGCCTGAATCAACTGCGCTAAGTGGCCTGCCCAGCAAAATGGACCACTACTTTTTGTATCTCAATGAACTTTACCTATCCACTACGAATAGGCCTTAAGGTTTTTGTAAACAGTTTTTTTATATTACAATAATTAATATACAAATACATAAAGAATAATTATTGTAGCTTGAATTATATCCACTTGTACGTACAGTAGTTAAATTGGATAAAAAAGCTGGAAAAAGATTTCTGTTCGAGAAGTTTACTTCTGAAAGGCATTAGTCCTGACCGAACATTATAACAATGAACAGCAATTGGGGAATTTGTTCGTAATAAATAAAATTAGGCATGGAGTGTATGAGCTTGCTGTTGACAAGCAAGATTGCTAGCCACAGACCACAAACCGATCTTCCCAAGGCCTAATATTATACTGTCATCTCACGGTTGTATGTGATTCCCACCTGGAATCACATCAACACCACCAACCAACCTGCGCCGGTATCTTCAATGTCTTTGATGGGAGAAGAAAAAATAGAAATATAATTTTCTGTGCACAAAAAATATCAAAGTGCTAGATAAAAAGAAATTAAAACTCGATTACGGGACAAATTCCTACAAGGATCAGGCGCGAAGTAGATTTTTCTTTTTCTTATTATCTCTTGTCTCAACTTAATAGAATGGAAATATTGCGCCAGTCGCATCAATCATATTTTTCTAATGTTGTGGCGCATCGTATCCTTCCGGTTATTCTCTCTTCACTTGTTCTTCCATCTCATCTTCTTGAACGTTAATCAAGCCGCTATTAGTTAGTCGAGGAGAAGAAAAAGAGGCAGAATAATAATAAGAAAAAACGAAATAAGAGACGACGCGGACAGGATGAGTGGTGGAAGAGAAATGATGGACATGACAAAATGTGGGAGAGTGTGAGGTGTTGGACAAGGATGTAAACTCACTAGAGATCATTGGATGCCACAATGACTAGAACAGGAACTTTCATTCAAAAGATTGTAGTAATGTGTCTGAAAATAATATATTTTTTCAAGACATTAGATATTGATCCAATAAAATATTTAGTTATATAAGTAAAATATTTTATAAGTTAGATATTCCATTCGACATAATTATAATAAACCCTATGAGATAAACAATGTGGAAAGTGCTGAACTAGACAAGGATAATTATATGAGAACTACTCCTATTAGTCTTATTGGAAAAATTTTAAAAATCTATTCATTGGCCAACAATAAATTCCAGAAAAAAATTCCGGATTCAATGAATGAAATTTGATGAAACGCAGTTTATTCGAAATATATGAGGGATAACATGCTAATTTTCCCATGCAATTGTCCACGTGTTTATTCTACTGTTTATTTCTGCATTAAACTGATCATAATTATCTACATTTTCAAGAAATCTGTCTTTATTCTTCCCAGTAATATTTAGTTGGATGATTGGAAATGATTTTTAAAATCACTGTACTCTAATTTCATGTCTTCTGTTTTCTTTTCTTTACCATAAGTGTAGAAAGACTTAGGACTTCAACTTCAGCATTTTTTATGAAACTATAAACAATATTCAAGCAATGTAATCACATCATGAATGTATTCAGCAATCAGGTAATAATAGATTTGATACGTTATAACTTTTCAAAATATGTTAAGGACAAGTGGCTGGCAATCGTGTTGAATCACCATACGTGAATCACAGTACTTGATATAAGTACTTAGGCTACTTGATATACGCTTTGATTCAATTATGAACGAAATTCCAAAAGCATCACAATCTTAAATGGATCTACACATGTTTATGCATAGACTATTTATCAATACATGCATATGCATAATATTTTTTTGAATTGCGAGCCGCATAATTAGGACTCGACCTCGTTTCAAAGTTACTGTATTTATAAATGGAATGTTTGTAGTCTGGTGACAACAGAAACAAACTACTATGTTGAACTTCTCATGGTTATCGGCAATACCCATCTCGAGGATGAGACTTGAGTTTCATTTTCTCAGCCTACTTCCAACACTAACTGCACGCACGACAAAACGATTTAGCATTCGGTTGCGGAGCAGATTGGACGATAGCGTACTGCCATATTTGTTGTACAACTGATTGCCATTAAAATAGAGCCACAATATGTTCCGATAAATGTATATATAGCATGATGTCTCCCGTGGTTTCGGAGCCATCTGACGAGGGGTGGCTTCTAGAAGCATAACGGAGTCAACATCTATTGGATTGTCATCAAACTCCGGAAAAGGGACCAACTGGTCCGAAGCGTAGCTGGCCTATTGATACCAATTGTTACAAAGCGGATAAAACGAGTTTGCTAGAGTACATTTGTAAAGTTTTACGATACTGAATAGAATGACGTCGGCTTGTTACCAATGTCCCCGTTTTCGAGTAACGACGAGCACGAACTCCAAACCTGGTTTGCACGGTTGATGCAAACTGATAAACTTTCTGATAGAGGTAAGAACTACAGTGATCATTGTAATATAGTTATAGTGATCTCGCTGATGCATCTGATCCTTATTCTCCGTGGCTAGCATCACAGACGAACCATCAAGATCTTGAACCCTAATCTATGCTATCAACCTGGCATGAGACCAGCTAGACTCTTGACATTCTTCACTCTCCACGTATTGCCTACCAACTGTGTCTTTAGTAGGCGAGCTAATAAAACTGAATTAACAGTGCAGAACGGTATCTTCTGTTGTGAGGGTGTTGAATTCCCAATTAAACAATTTAATTCCTCATGGCGTGTAATACAACGGGGCAGTGACATCTCTTCACTTGAGATCTTAGGCAAGTAATCTTACGAGTTATAACGGATTAGTAAGTCTCAGTAATAAGTCATAAAATCTTATCTTGAATCGCTAGTATTAGTAGAACAACGTGAACTCTGTTTACAGATAGATGCTTACATTCGCTATTCTATATTCCCAAAAAATCCAAATGAAAATTTCAACCATTCTTAGAGTGAGTGGGTAGCATTTATAACCGTTGGAATTATTACCTATTAAACGATAAGTATATCAATAAAATCAGAAAATAATAAAGAAAACCTCTTTATTCTACGATCAAATTATGGAGTAGTTATTAGAGGTTAGAAATTATTGTCATAACAACTGACTCTACTCTTGACCAAAACAATTGTATATTTGAGCTATTATATACCTTTAAACCAAGGGCACTAAACCAATGAGAATCCAGCAATTACTCTGATCTGGGTTAAAATGAGTAATATAAAATAGATGCAGTAGGTGATCGGAACATTTTTAAATCAATTTCAGTTTCAATTCGATTTCAATCCTACTACCTTCGTAAACAAGCAAGTATTCTAGGTTATATTAGATTGAATAAGCGATCCAAGTGATAGGTTGAATTAGTTATTGGTGATGATAGATGAAATATTATATGCAACGATTTTATTTTTCTTTTAACCCACTTGTGAGGTGTTTAGAACATCTCACTCATGACTCAAATGCTGTCATAATACAAGCGTTGCATAAACTACTATTTCACAATCTGAATAATACAGAATTCTGCTCCAGTTCGTCTTTGTCTAGTTATATTTAAAGCTAGCTTAAAGTCATCCCTTATAGGCTTGGCATAAAACTTTCCCAACTGAACAACGTTGAGCTGACTGCAAGGAGAACTGATTCAGTTTACAATTTTTCTGTTCAATACTGAACCTGTTTTATTTTGAGTGTTGATTGACTGATTCACAGTGTATTGATTAACTTCTATGTCTTCATCATCATAAAATAATTCATCTTTCAATAGATTTTTCCTTTCTCGATCAGGGCAAGTAGTGGTTTCCTGGCTTGGAATATGGATGGAAGGCGGACTAATGAAATTGAAATTAGCATTGCGCAACAGTATCATCTTTCATTTTCATTTTTTTTCATTTCATTTTCCATCATCCATTGACCACCTATAAAAGGGGCATGCGGATTCGTCAAAATTATTATTCTCGTCTTTAAAAAAAAAAAACAATAAAAAAATTCTGTTTCAAGGGATTAATAATTATTAGTTTCTTAATAGCTCAGTAATACGATGAGGTTTGTAAGTTGAAAATAAATATTCTTTGCACTGTCGTTGAATGAGAGAAAATGACCTTTAAATTTTATAACAGAAATTACGGCATCCCTATCAATCGTGTCGCCTAGAACAGGGTTTGTTTCCTCACATACGCACGCACACACGCTCACACCCGCGTACAGAAGCAGATGTAGCAGCACTTGTTTTCGTGCGTGCTTAGCGCCGCCCCAAAGTCCGCCTTGTCCCATTCATCCCGCACCATATAGATATGACTTTATATACCGTATATATATATAATGTCATGCTTTCACACGTTCTTGTGAGAAAGCGTCGAAGGCCGCGATATCTACGATCAGCCGCAGCGGATGTCGCGTTTCCCGCAGAAGAAACCGTCAATAACAAGCCGGAATCCATACCTTACTATTTTCTTAGACTTCGTGATTTTGTTTGCGCTTACGCGTCTGCGCGCAAAATCGAAATGATAGTGGCAAATGGATGGAAGTCCTGATAGTAATTTCAGTCACATTGTATTTTATTGAAGGTTTTGTTTGTTACTGCTACAGCCTGTTGTATTTTATAGAAGGTTTTGCTACAGCTAGAGCCTGTAAACAAGAGCTAGAGCTCAGAGAAATACAGAAAATAGTGTTTCAGTTTGGGCTTGTAGTTAGTGCATAATTTCCAGGAAAGTTTGTACCTTGCCTAAATTAAATGCCATTGAATGAATTTTTGGATTTTCACATCCTATCAAAATGATGGATGGGAGTCTAACAATTTCATTTGCGCTTTATATTTCATTCTATGTATTTTATTGTAGGTTCTGTTACAGCTAGAGTCTAATACAAACTAACAGTATCGTACTTGTACTTGTTCTTGTATTCACTGTATTATTTTTTAATGATTCCTACTTGCTATTAATTTGTTCTACTACTTGTAGTTCTTAGCCAATGCAAAAATCTAATGCTACGTACTGATTCAGTTTTGCTAACTTGTAGTTTGGTATGAAAATGATAGCCTGATGACATTTGGGTGAAAATCCTGACAATTTTTTCTATGACTATGCATTTCTAGTTTTAGTTATCACTATAGGCTGTTGCATAACAGAATACAAAGTAAAGGTTTTTTCACGTGTACTTGCAGTTACTGAAAAATCTCTACTTTCAATTTGTACTTCTATATTGCAGTTTGAGGCAGATGTGAAACTTGTTACCAATCATTTAATTTTTGGAGACATTTAACTCTGTATGGAATCGTCTCCCCACAACAGTGTATAGTTAGAGAAATTAAGCTCAGAAATTCATCATTCTTTGGACTTGGGTCCAGTAGGTTATATCCAGAAATCCAGACTCTACTCTTGACCAAAACAATTGTATATTTGAGCTATTATATACCTTTAAACCAAGGGCACTAAACCAATGAGAATCCAGCAATTACTCTGATCTGGGTTAAAATGAGTAATATAAAATAGATGCAGTAGGTGATCGGAACATTTTTAAATCAATTTCAGTTTCAATTCGATTTCAATCCTACTACCTTCGTAAACAAGCAAGTATTCTAGGTTATATTAGATTGAATAAGCGATCCAAGTGATAGGTTGAATTAGTTATTGGTGATGATAGATGAAATATTATATGCAACGATTTTATTTTTCTTTTAACCCACTTGTGAGGTGTTTAGAACATCTCACTCATGACTCAAATGCTGTCATAATACAAGCGTTGCATAAACTACTATTTCACAATCTGAATAATACAGAATTCTGCTCCAGTTCGTCTTTGTCTAGTTATATTTAAAGCTAGCTTAAAGTCATCCCTTATAGGCTTGGCATAAAACTTTCCCAACTGAACAACGTTGAGCTGACTGCAAGGAGAACTGATTCAGTTTACAATTTTTCTGTTCAATACTGAACCTGTTTTATTTTGAGTGTTGATTGACTGATTCACAGTGTATTGATTGACTTCTATGTCTTCATCATCATAAAATAATTCATCTTTCAATAGATTTTTCCTTTCTCGATCAGGGCAAGTAGTGGTTTCCTGGCTTGGAATATGGATGGAAGGCGGACTAATGAAATTGAAATTAGCATTGCGCAACAGTATCATCTGTTTCAAGGGATTAATAATTATTAGTTTCTTAATAGCTCAGTAATACGATGAGGTTTGTAAGTTGAAAATAAATATTCTTTGCACTGTCGTTCAATGAGAGAAAATGACCTTTAAATTTTATAACAGAAATTACGGCATCCCTATCAATCATGTCACCTAGAACAGGGTTTGTTTCCTCACATACGCACGCACACACGCTCACACCCGCGTACAGAAGCAGATGTAGCAGCACTTGTTTTCGTGCGTGCTTAGCGCCGCCCCAAAGTCCGCCTTGTCCCATTCATCCCGCACCATATAGATATGACTTTATATACCGTATATATATATATAATGTCATGCTTTCACACGTTCTTGTGAGAAAGCGTCGAAGGCCGCGATATCTACGATCAGCCGCAGCGGATGTCGCGTTTCCCGCAGAAGAAACCGTCAATAACAAGCCGGAATCCATACCTTACTATTTTCTTAGACTTCGTGATTTTGTTTGCGCTTACGCGTCTGCGCGCAAAATCGAAATGATAGTGGCAAATGGATGGAAGTCCTGATAGTAATTTCAGTCACATTGTATTTTATTGAAGGTTTTGTTTGTTACTGCTACAGCCTGTTGTATTTTATAGAAGGTTTTGCTACAGCTAGAGCCTGTAAACAAGAGCTAGAGCTCAGAGAAATACAGAAAATAGTGTTTCAGTTTGGGCTTGTAGTTAGTGCATAATTTCCAGGAAAGTTTGTACCTTGCCTAAATTAAATGCCATTGAATGAATTTTTGGATTTTCACATCCTATCAAAATGATGGATGGGAGTCCTAACAATTTCATTTGCGCTTTATATTTCATTCTATGTATTTTATTGTAGGTTCTGTTACAGCTAGAGTCTAATACAAACTAACAGTATCGTACTTGTACTTGTTCTTGTATTCACTGTATTATTTTTTAATGATTCCTACTTGCTATTAATTTGTTCTACTACTTGTAGTTCTTAGCCAATGCAAAAATCTAATGCTACGTACTGATTCAGTTTTGCTAACTTGTAGTTTGGTATGAAAATGATAGCCTGATGACATTTGGGTGAAAATCCTGACAATTTTTTCTATGACTATGCATTTCTAGTTTTAGTTATCACTATAGGCTGTTGCATAACAGAATACAAAGTAAAGGTTTTTTCACGTGTACTTGCAGTTACTGAAAAATCTCTACTTTCAATTTGTACTTCTATATTGCAGTTTGAGGCAGATGTGAAACTTGTTACCAATCATTTAATTTTTGGAGACATTTAACTCTGTATGGAATCGTCTCCCCACAACAGAGTATAGTTAGAGAAATTAAGCTCAGAAATTCATCATTCTTTGGACTTGGGTCCAGTAGGTTATATCCAGAAATCCACTCCCCCCACCATAACAACACTTGAAAGAGTTTTAAACATTTATTTGCTTAAATAAATGTCAAGAAGCTTCGTACACTACCATTTGTTCAATCTAATATACGGTACTATGAGATTCGGTAGCTGATGATAAATATAGGCTAATAAATGCAATCTGACTACTTGGTAGAAATATTAGTAAAATTTGTACAGACTGGAGGTATTCTTACATTGAAATGCTCAATATAGTTGTGCCTTGACTAGAGAACTAGTAGCTAGGAGTAGCATCAATATACAAGATATAGAATGAATATCACAGCTCTTCATTGGATTTGGATAATCTATGCAAAACACCATTATGGTACACAGCTCTGACCAGCACAGAACTCTGTCCAGAAGAATCAATTATGCGTGATTTCTTTGCGAGTAAGCTAGCCGCGCTTCCGATTATTTATAACGCCCACCTAAACACTGACGAGTCTGAAAATACCAAAGCGTATGTAAATTTATTCAGGAAACTTATTAATCGTCGCATAAAAATGTAGAATTAATTAGGCCCTTCCAAGTGTCAGACTGAATGATGAAGACTTAACTTGAAAGCTTCGTATTAAATGACCAGGTTTGGAATGTTTTCGTGTTTTATGATAATGTCCACCACCACTGAACCTAGCAACATAAAAACACAACTTGTAAATCTACTTATTTGGCACGCATTTTATACTTTCCATGTCATGTATACTTTCATGTAGCCTGTGATGTTTCTGGCTTTTATATCCAATTATTGAACAATTGTCTGGTTGTTATATCTAATTGAGTAATTGTAAAACAGGGTTTGTTATTGGCAAAACATTCTTTGAAGGTTTCTAATCAGAGAAAATATGAAATTTAGTAAAATTGAATTTATTCTGAACGTTAAAATTATTCTGTTTAAAAATGTTATATTATTCTGTATTTGACTCGGAAAACGGAAGTTTGTTTTGCTAAGACTTTAATACTTTAATGGTTTCTATTACATTCCATTTCTGTTATATCTGTCAACAGCCCTCTGTATTTAATAATTTCATAAGTTCTTGTTTGAGTTTCAAAGTTTTTTGTGAGATGTAGTCTACTTGAAAAATGTTCAGCCTCCTCAATTATTAAGTGAATAATGTCTTTAAATTTAGTTTATCCTTCTTCTACATGAATGAGAAAAAGCTAATAATCTAATCTACTCAGCAATATGAATTGAACGATTCAAACAACAATAATTCTTATGTATTAAAAACATTGAAAGATAAAGTAAAATCAATGTTCTAAAATGTTTTTTGTGCTTTGTTCACAGGTGAGAATTGAATGGATTACCAGTTTCCTGAGTGGGTTACCCGTTAACTTGATCTCGCATTAAACACGTAGTTATTTTGGTGAGTGGCAGACTATATAAGATACACAAAAAATGAAATTAACTTTTCTCATTCAAAAAGTGTGAAGGCTCGGAGTGTAGACCAACTGACCAAAGCTACGACAATCTTCACCGTAGAATATTACGTACCCCAGACTTGTGTAATTAATTAATGAAATTGGTTGCACCAAATTTAGTCAACTCTCCAATCAATGCTTTCTCTGCGATCGATCCTTTGATCAATAAATCAATCTATCTAATCTATCAATCGCTCCCTGCTTGATACTAATGTACCAATGCTTGAATACAACTGGCATATTTTCTGCAACGCGACTCAATTTATTGCACGGGTTTCTTGTTGAATACTTTGAACAAATACTTTGGCTGGACTCAAATTCAATGAAACATGCAGAGAAGCTTTTGTGAACTCAAAAATTTTAACACTGCCGTCGATTTATATATATAAACTCCTATTCTTTACCCACAAGAATATTTGTAACAGAACCACGAATGCTGATATACACAATTATAATACTAGGGGGAGTAATAAACTAGTCACTGAACAGCATAGGCTAAAGCTTTATGAAAGAATGCCAACTCACTTGGGAGCGAAGTTGCACAACAAATTACCAGCTGAATTACGGGCCTTGCCAGAAATAAATATATTTAAAAAAGATTTGTACAGCTTCCTTGCAGCTAGAGCATTTTATAGTGTAGACGAGTTCAATTGTATATCATTTTTATTTTTCTCGACACATGAGATTTCAAATAATTGTTAAGGACTAACATCTAATAGTAATAGTTTCAGTGTGTTGTATAACTTTCATTATTATTTATTTAATACCAATTATGACTGTAGCCTTGTGTTACCTTTAGTTTGTAATTTATACTTGACAATATTCAACTGTATAACAATGTGCTATTTTGAATAAATAAACTTATTATTAAAAATATGGTTCCTATCAACACAACAGTTCTCCTTGTCTGTAGTCTCTTAAAAATCTTTCAAAAATTACATTTTCTCTCGAATAGGAAACAATAGCTAAAAAAAGTATGTTTGGGGAAGTTTAAATTTGATTTTAAAGATGAGAATTATTCTTTGATAGATCTCAGTTCTCCAATCGTGAACCATGATAGAATTGGACCGATCTTTTCTAGAAATAATATTATATTGGTTTTGTTCTGTTTGAGTAAATAGTTTTATTTGTTCTAAACATGGTTAGCAGCTCTTCAATCCATTTTTTCCCAGACATAATAAGTCCAGAGAAATAATATTATCCATATGATAGGGTACCTACTATTAGACTTGTAGAGTTGCTTGAAAACGCTCCAATAAATCAACGATTAGTTTAGCCAAAATATTCGAGAGCTCATTCTCAATCATATTTTTTCCATGTGAAATCTATTGGAGAATAGCGATTTCCGATCCTAAGGTGCCATAATTGTCATGCTTCCAGAGGATTATTTAAACGAATATTGGACTACGGCTGAAGACATATGGCTGAGTCGGCCGCACACTATAACTCTCTGTCATAATTGCTGCTGTGTAATCAGCGGAAAGAGATGGAATGAAAGGGGTAGGAAGTCTTCGGCTATGATTGATCTCAAACCTATCAGCTGAAGTATAATGTTCAGGCTCCTATAAGTATAATAGGGTATTTCATCTTAATTACTTCCCCGCCACCAATCTTCTCTACCTCTCTCACTCAGTTCTCTTACTCACTCTCTTTTTCTTTCTCTCTTATCATCACAAGCACAGAATCCAGTAGCTGCTGAAACTCAACTCTCCATACATTTTCGTCGAGTATTACTATTAAAGTGATTGCACGTTCTAAATCACCGTAGAGATCCAAACATTCTCTTCAATAACGTCCTATTGATTATTATTTCATGACTCGTAGTGGCTTCCAAGGTAGCTAGTACTAATAGCTTTTGTTAATGATGTCAATAAAGGCTAGAACTATCGTTATGAATTACATACAACTGAATTTATCAAGGTTATGAGAGGATATGTAAGTGGAATGAAATGTATTCTACAATTCAATATTGCTTAGATGAACCTTTTATAATAAAGATCCGTCGCTACTCACCCTGATAGTGTAGTAGCAATTCGAAAACTACGGAAACACTAGTTAACACCTTTTTTTTCGAAAAAAAAAATAATAAAAAGCACTAATCTTTTAAGGCTCAAACTATAGCAATAGGTTATTTTTATTTTTATAAAACGAAAAATAATCTATATATATAAAAATGAATGTCTGTATGTATGTTCCCTATAGACTTCAAAACTACTTGACAGATCGGCAAACTTTGGGAATATGTTGTGTGAATATTGGAGATGGTAGGAAACATATGACTGGGTATGATGAAATGTAATTATGCCGGGTTGATGACATCTGTTAATCAATGCAGCTAGAAATGATTTGAAATGTAGTCTCAGTAGCAGGTGGCGAATAATAAAATCAAAAACATAGCTTCTACCCTAAAAGTCGTAGGAGGTTTAAATTTGAAATGTTCATTGAGATGTGGTGAGGTCTTACTGTGTAAGAAAACAACAAAGGAGGCCTCTCTGATCAGCTGGAAGAGCACTAGGACTAACGTCTTTCCTAATAGTCCTAGAAGGTTGAAATTTGAAATGTAACCTCAGTGGGTGGTGGCAAATAATAAAATCAAGAATTTTTTATGAGAACGCAGCAACGCGCGTCGGGCCAGCTAGTAAATGAAAGTTACAGTAGGACTTATGATGCTACTAAGGGTCTTTATCATGGATGACCTTGATCTTGTAAGCTTCTTAAGACCTTGTAGGATCTATAGGATCAAGTTGTAAGCGTACTCAGTGAATTGAAAATAAATTAAAAAATCAATAAGTTATTAAAAAAGCATTTTCCATGCAAACAAAAAGCAGATCGTGGAATAAAATATGAAAAAGAAAAAAGAGCCTTAATAGAAACTTAACAGAATTTAAAGAGGAAGAGGGTTTGTAAGAAAATAAAGTTGTGTTTCTAGTAGTTCACGGCTCTCAAGTCATATTGAAAACACATTCTGAAAACTTTGTCAATTTATTAAATTAAAGTTTCACAACATTCTTCTACATTGCTGAGAGAAATACATTGCCCCATTAAGATTTTGTTAATAAAAAGTCTTCTACCCTAAGAAAATTGATGGTATTTTACTGATATTACTGTCATCTCACGTTGAAAATACTTGTTCATTATACTAGTCCTAGATAGGAATAAGAATAAATAGTGTGTAAGTAAAGTATGCTCCCCTGAAAATTATGTGATAACTCTCAGAGAACATTATGAAAATAAATATAGCAAATGAAAACTGAGTTTTAATGGCCTTTTTTATACTTTAATTGCACCGTCACATTTATAGAGCAAATGGAAGTGCTTTTCTACAATCACTGTGTGAGGTCGAAAAAATAAATCCTTTGACTGTCGTCAGATTTTTATCATCTATTGCTTCTCGTGTGCTTTTTGCGGGAAATTCTCCAACTAAAGTAGTGGTTTCTCTTTTTCTATCGTCTCAAATGAACCCGATCGGAAGTTAATGTCATTGATTGAAGAAAGGCATAGTGCAGATGGCACACACTCACTCACTCGCACGCACACATTCGCAGATAAAAACAATGGAGCATCAGAAATACGAACAAGGAGCCGACAGAAGAACTAGAGAAAAGAGTAAACCCGTTCTCCAACATTCCGTCTCCTTGGGTAAATCGATTGAAGAAACACTGCCGACCCCTGGCCACCAACACTGTTGTTCATTGCCATATGACAAACTCAGTCAACTCTCACACATACACAGGCACGCACGCACGCCCACACCCACCCACATATTGGTTACCAATGCTCCATATCAGCGTGCTGAGGTATCTTGAGCTGTTATTAAATAGAATTTTCAACTTTTCACTTCGTATGCCATCAGCGAGCCACGGATGCGTGAAATATATGCATCCAGTAATAGCCGAAGACTACCGTGAAACATAGTCGAGTGATATGAGTACTCCCGACGACTACTTTCGAATTAAGATATCGTGTCTCATTCTACCTTGTCTTATTACAATGTTTATCAATATTTTTCGTGTCCAATGATGCTTGGAATGATAAACGAATTGGTGGAAGATGTAAATGGTTTCAAACAAAGACTGGTTTCAATCCAGCTTCTGATTTGGGAATCGATTGGAGGAACAGGGGACTGAATAGTCCCTACTCTCACCCTGTCTCTACTCTGTCATAGTCTCTACTCTGTCATAGTCTCTACTCTGTCATAGTCTCTACTCTGCTGTGAATTATTATCCTGGATTTCTTACAATGTATTTACCTCTTGCCATAGGCGTGGCTAGAAATTTTTCAAGGGGATGTCCGTCAACAAGAAGATCCCAACCAAAGATTTGAAAATATCCCCTTTAAAAACACGGTTTTTTGAAATTTGATTTAATATATCCCATAATTGGAAATTTCGGAAAGTGTTTCATTCATTTATAATGTGAATTGTATGTATTAATTATTATATACATTATACTATTATGTACATGTTGTGTTTGTCTTGAATAAAGAAAAATTGATTGATTGAAAAACGGATATTGAGCGTTTCTGGTCATAACTCCTTCTGTTTTGACGCTCATTGGGATTAAAACTAAATCTCATGTAGTGTTTGGGAGCTTGAGCAAGGGCTTGTGCGTATCTAGTGAGACCTTCGATTCAGTAATCGCCAATTGGAGGGGGAAGAGTTGGGGCCCAAGGAACCCACTGAAATACGCCTCTGCTCGTCATGCCAGTGACGCAGACTTTAGGGGGGCAAGGAACTTTCTGCCCCCCAATTATCACTGTGGGGGGGGGCAGTGCGTACATTTTATGCCCCCCAAATATTTTTGCCAGAGAAAATCAATTAAAACTGGTGAAGTACTGTTGTGGTCTGACGAGTTGATCCCTGGATTTTCGGTGCGAGAGCGGGCTGCGGTAGTAGGAAGCCAAGTGCGCAAGCTCTATAGATTTATTAAATTTGAAAACTACGGCCAGAGACAAACAAATTTTCTGCGCTTCAGCTAGCTTCAACTAGCCTAGTTGTGTCCAGGGATAATGTTAATGCAATGCACAGTAGCAGAGAGTTGCAGGAGAAGGGGAAGAATCGGCCTGGGATCAACTCGTCAGACCACATAAAATTAGACCACAAATTAGTACTTAATTTTCAAAATTACGATCCCAATCAGGCCAAAATTACGCCCTACAAAACGATAGAGCTGCCTAGCTAATGTAAATTTTTCTCACTTGCACCAAGCATAAAATATCAGGCTTCAGCGAAGCATAGACGTCTGATTTGTTTCCATTGCTTAAGTCCTAGATTTATGTTCATTATAGAAGAAAAAACACAGGAAATGAGCCAGTAAAAACAATATTTCCCAAGAAATTGATTAATACAGACTCAATATTGTTTCTTGCCTGACTGTTCCACTACAGATAGAATAGAAAAGCCCAGTTGCCAGAATTATTTCAGTTGACTGGTGATTGTGAATGCGGTCGGTATCACTTCTTTCTATCCGTGAATTTCGTGCGTGTGTTACTGATAATAAGTGAATACTCTTTATTAGTGAATAAAAATGGAAACGTTTCTAATGAAAAGTACTAAACGCAGTGTAAATTCCAGCAATAGTGAATTTGTGAAAAGCAGTTTTGGGCAATAGCCTGTTGTATCCACATTGACTGTATTTTAGTTAAATGAATAAATAAATAAATAAATAGATAGTGTCTGATAGAATATGCCTTCAACCTCTTCATCTTCCAAGGATTGCCAACAATCCAATTCATTGTCAGACTCTGACAATAATAGAGTGAATGCTGCTCGAGCTATATGAAAAACTAGAAAGCAATTCAGTGCAGATTGGATAAAAAATTTCCATGGATTTCTTACAACAATTAAATTTAACAGAGTAATTATCAGTAGAATACAACGTGTGAGTGTGCAATATCTAATAAATCAAGGTTAAGTAGTGTGATAAAACGGATAATACATTAACCGTGTAGGCCTAATAGATACTACCTCTTCTCACATGCAAGAGTATCGGTTACACTTCTGGAAAAACTCAACGTTGCGATTACGCCACTCCTGAATGGTGAATGATATTTCAAAACTTTAATTACTGAGTTTATATTTCACTAATGTTCTTTATTTATTTCCTCTTTAAAAAAACAAGTACATAGGTAATAACAATAAGTTAGAGAAAAAAATATTCTCCACATGGGCTACAATGATCTTCTGAATGTCAAAATTGTTAAAACCCAAATACATTTACAAGTGTCACCCAATTTCAAATAATGTCCTTGGTTGAATGTAAGACAAATAATATTCATAAAAGTGGCAAACTTACAATGGCGCAAGCGTGTTTTTTTCCGCTGATTATGGCGGGATTACTACTAATAAACACGTGGTCATTACTCCCTTTCAATAATCACCCCCCCCCCCGTTCATGTATTGCATGATACGCAGACCGAACTTCTCGTTACACCACTGCTCTTCTGGTGTTCCTTTAAAAGATTCCAAAAAATAACCTCTGGATATAAATCCTTCCATACAACGCACATTCTGGTCCAAAGTGAATTCTATCTTCAGTCATCACCATTCCTAATCTCTCCCTAATCCTTATTCATTCAACTTAGTTTACAGTGTAGGCTACTATCACCTGAATTAACTTTGTATTTTTTTGTAATTGTATTTGTCCTGTTGCCCCAATTACCTGTAGTAATCTAATAGTAGTCTCGTTTGTCCCACAGTAATGAGTTCAATAAGTTAACTTTTCATGTGAAATTTAACGACTTGCAGTCAAATATTTGTTAAGAATAAGTATAACTCACTTAATCTGGCCGAGCGCTTTCGAATATAGAATATAGACTTCGAATTTTAGAAAGCGCTCGGCCAGATTAAGTGAGTTATACTTATTCTTAACAAATATTTGACTGCAAGTCGTTAAATTTCACATGAAAAGTTAATATTAACAACGCAGTTCGTCATGGAACAAGAAATCCAGGAATTCAATAAGTTCTTGAACAAAGCTGCAAGAAAATAATGTTTTCGAATGATAGAATTTTAAATATTAGAGACAAATATAATATTATAAACAATAATCAGGATACAAGAGAAGTAGAGAGGAATGGAAAAAAATGATATCATTTTGAAGGACAATTGGACAATAGATTTGATTGAGGAATAATGGTCATCATTGATTCTTTTGGGTAAATTGTAGTGTAGATGTAGAACACGAACGAAAATATTTTTGAGTGCGCAATGTACAGGAAATACGTATATTTTCATGTAAGTTAATAATAATAATAATACTGAAATTGTTAAATTCAATACTGAATAGTTTCTGCTTCTCTTCCATTTGCTTTTCTTATTTAACTTTTGATTTTATTTTTATTTTCTGACTAACTATTTTCTTATAAACTGTAATTTATGAACCGATACTCTCAGGTTTCCCGACAGGGGTTTCCCTTGCTGGGTGGTGGAAAGGAATTCTAATTTTATTGCGAAATTTTTTGATAAATTTTCTTTTGTATATTAAAGGAAATCGTTTTATAGGTTTTTTGTATTTGTTTTTTATTGGCAATTAAGATGTATTGTATTGTAATATGATGTATTTGCTCACTTATTGAATTCTTTGATCAACACGATTTTGATGTCAACTATCTCTGTGCAGGTTAAGCTCTCATTCTATTTTACCAATCACATCAATAATTTCTGCTGTACAATACCTTAAAATATGTATTTGTTGTAACAATAATCTTTTCTATTCAAACTATTCAAGCAGTATGTTAACTTTTCCAAAATCACTGTACATCACTTCAACTAGTGGATCCGAGTGTTGCTAATCTCAGTAATACTGTTATTTACTGTACATTGTAAATTTGCACAAATAAAGTCATCTGAATCTGTGAGAGATTATTGTGGTATCGACAAGAATGTATATAAGTTTGTTTGTTCAACTTGATTCAAAAATTATAAACTTCATATAAACGATAGAAAAATAGACATTTTTTTGGCCTCAGTTCAGTTCAAAACTACCAAGATCAATGTTACCCATAAAAGTGAACGACTGAAAAGAATGGCTTTTGTCGAAAACACACATAATGAAAGGGTCGACAGCACAGGTGAAGTGGACAGAGATAGAGGAGAGAGAATCTAGTGTAACCGATTGCTCACACAGGCATTATCAAAGTTCATGGACATGAACATGGACGCTAACGGACAATTGAAACGTTCAAGATATCGATGGAAGAGACGCCACTTCAAAGTTATGATTTTTATAGCTATTTATCATAAATTATGCATACAAATACATGGTATTATGGGCGCAGGACTAGCAGACGTCGACAAGAACATACTAATTAGGAGTTATGAGGAGGGACAACGATTAAGACGGTTTATGTTCTCTCTATAGATTTTGATTTCGGACATTATAATCTTTTCTCGATAGCTTTTTATTTTATTCGAGCGATCCTTACGCCATTACTGTGTCCGTGTGTGTGAGTGCGGGTTCTTTCCCACTTGTTTGTTGTTGACTGACTGCTGCATTTATCTCTGTCTATCTTTGAGTATCTCTGTTGTGGATGATTTTCCTCCCATTTTTTCATCCTAGCTGCACCTCCTTTGGTTGTAAGTCACCGCCTCCGTGTTGGACGGAGTCGTTGTCCAGATCCGCCTCGTTCTGGACCTGAACTGGACAGTCAGTCGAGCATCTCTGATACCAGACCCCAGCCCCGGCTAGATGGCCAGCAGATAAGGTAATATGCCGGTGTGAGCCCGTAACAACCAATTTGATCGCGCGGGTTGATGTATTGCGTGTAAATATATATTGTGTGTTAAGTATAAGCGGAGAGATGGTGAACGTGATAGGGGGAATGAGACTCCTCACGGGGGGAAATCGCCTTCAGATATCGCGCTGCGTCGCCGCGTCGCCACGGTCTCCTGTCGTCTCAGCCGCGACTGGACCAGCCCCTAATGAGTCCGCCTCGTGCAGACTACTCCCAAATAATAGTAATTCCCGGTTGTAAAATTTTAAAGGGACCCACGAGGGCGGAGCCCCTCTCGCGTGGCCGCGGGCCCTGACGCGGCAACTGATCTCGACCACTCGCTTTAACCTCCAATATAATGTATTATAAATCCAGCCAGCAAAGCACTATCCGTCCTGTTCCCTCGATCGAGCTCGCTATAATAATTCTCCCGAAGAATTTAGCATAGTTGGTCGCCATGTGCTCTCCAGCTTGATACTCAGACTGCGATCATAATCTCACCATCTGTCAAATACAATGCTCAACATTGTATACTGGGCTTTTATTTATTACATTAATCCTATTACATTTGAATAACTCGAACTTGATTAATATTATAATCATAATTTAAATTCATAGGCCCGTAATCACAATGAGCGTTTGAATAGTATTTTCTTGTATTATTAAACTGCGTTCAGAGTATGGATAATTTTAACACGGTCTAAACTTTGGATTCATATTGTAATGGAATGCTAGGATAAAGAGGAAAATATTTTTGTGCTGTGTCAATACTGCTGATTGGAGCGAAAAACATACATGTTTTGTTTACTCCCCCCTGTTCTTGACTTGCCCTGTTCAGTGACAGTTCATCATCAATAATAGTGTACAAATAATGTTCAACAGTGCACAGATTTTTTATAATAGTTTTTTGCAAGGAAATAAATCGTGAGTAGCTTATTTTTAACAGGAAAAACTCGTTGTTCAGAGGTCTACTTATTTTTGTAATATTTATTTAAATTCTAAACAATATTCGATTTCAATCATTATATATAGATGTCTATTTTCAATAATAGTGTACACATTTTCAACTATAACTTTCTTCAAAGAAGAAACTTCAAGCAGACCATTTTGAACAAAAACAACTTTGCTGAACAATATTGTTCAAGATGGATTCGAAATAAACAGTCCAATGAAATGTTTAAACAGAACTGTACAAGAATCAATAAGTAACGCAGGAGGTAGAGTCATGGTCCTCAGCATACCAGCGTCCAAGAGGGGATGATTTTCGAAAAGATGAAGCTCAGGCCACACACAGGAGTCGGCTCAATCCACCTCTTGATGTGTTCTCTGTTTGGTCAGATCTTCAACTGGAGCTAATCATCACACACGATATTGTCGACTCATTCTACTTTATGCAATCAGTAGAACAATATTGAATCTTGAATTCCCTGGTATTTCCCATTGTAAAATAAAAAAATCCATGTAATACCTTTTGTAATTTTATCATTCCAAAATAAATATATAAGGAGGAATTTGGTGAAGAATACATAGTTTCTGCTAAACGTGTTATTGGATCATTCATACATTTTCTTCATTTGGAAGAAAATCAGTTGAGCTAAGCAATGCTTTCCTGGGCCCTCTCTGTCAGGGTGAGCGATTGGATTGGCCATCAAAAAAATACTTCTCTGCTGTAAAATTATTTTTCCAATGGTTCGGAACCCACCTAAAATTGTAGGTCCACCATGTTTTGAATAAATTGGTTCCATCGGCGAGGTGGAACATTAACCATAAGGGGCTCCCTACAAATAAACGCATTTACTTTACATTTTTTCATTTGGAAGAGTAAATGGTTGTACTGGAAAAATGAAAATAAAATTTTTCTAGGGCTGATATCAATGGTTTAAATTATGTTTTCCTAAAACTGCTCGTAAAGTAGTTCTTTACGTACTGAAAACTAATTGTAAAGTACCTCTTTACTGCTCCGCAAGCGGTAAAGTACTTTACGCTCGCCAGCTGCTTTCTTCACGCTTCTGTTTTGATTTTGATGCCTTCTCATTGGTGGATCACGGAATCCGTGAAATTCACATAACCTCAACAATGGCGAACACTAACCAAATCCGCGCATGGTCTGTGATGTTACAAACTACAAGCTTTTATTGTGTTGGAATCCAGAACTGCAGTTTTAGGAAAAATATTGTATGCAATTCGCGCGTGAAGCTTCTTTATCGCTCTCGCAAAATTACTGCGCTTCGCTACGCGTCAGTAAATGTTTTGGCTCGAGCGATAAAGTCGCGCTTCACACTCTTAATACATAAATAACTATTATGGCTTCAGAAAGCAAATATCCTTCATATTTTCACCATTTTCCAGAGAAAAATATCCAGACTAATCATAAAAAATATATATTATGAAAACCAACAAGCTAGGAACAGAAGAGATAGATAGATTCAGGTAAGGGCCATGAGTCTTAAATTATTACGAGAAGTGGATTTTTTAGTCTGAAATAATGAATGCTCAAATACACTATTCAATTTACAGTTATTATTTCTGGTACTAGAAGCTAGAAGATTCTAACCCACCGAAATCTCTTCAAGACATTTTATATAAAAAGGAAGTTAGACCATTTATTTTTACTGTACAACCTGAATTTATTATAAATCCCACAAGGGTGAGCGTAATAAGAACCCATAAGGAAGATCAAAAAAACCCCTTCATAATGATGTGACTTATAAATATAGTGAATGAATCACTAAAGTTCACTAAAGTGAACCAGCCAAAGTTCAAAAAATCTAGATCTGGAAATTAAAAAAAAAAATACCTACCGAAAATAGAAGATGAAGGTGAGAACAGAATGGTGGTTGGAAGCGGGAATGATAAGATAAGTTGGGTTTAGTGTTGAGTAAACAGTAATAAATTACCAGAAATTCTAGATAAAAAATGTCCTATTAGATAAAATAGTTGAGATCTTCTGAGCCCCAAGTACTAGAAGATTTATGGCATGCTTATCGATTTTACTTCCGTGAAGAATCTATTGGAGATTTCATCTTGCAAACATTATCACCAAATCAAACAAGTATTTCCAAAATCAATCGCATCTTCTCAATACTCATTGTCTAGTCTATGGTATATGGCCTCTTCACCAGATGGTAAAGAAACCACATTCAGTTCAAACATAGAATAATATAATTAAATGAACAGTTGCCAAAGTTAAATTCGATGATGAGCTACTGTGGTTCAGATTTTTCAATGAAAGTTTAGAGAGATGTTCGTTTGCACCGTTCAGACTTACTGCCCCTTGAGCTGTACGACTTCAATCAATGTAGCCTGATTTTAATACATATATATGAGGGATATGATCCACACATTATACCATAACCACAAGCGGCTAGTTAGCTACTCCGTAATTTTCATTGCATGTGTGGGTGAAGTTGTCTTTTTACTAATTCTACGCCAAATTTGTTTTATTTGATTTGTTTATAGTTTTGATATTATTTTATTTATTCTAACACACGGACGGTTGCTGCTTTTTCTTTGTTATGTTTGGTTTTCCATTGCTGGTAAAATCTTTTAATCTTACTCAACAAATAATAAGCGTGTTACACCGACGCCGCATCTGAGCGACCAATTATTTTTATAGTAATTTATTTATTACGCTCTTTTTTTCTTACTTGTTAAGATTCATTTCTTAGTCTTTACATACATTAGACAAATATTCAATTTTCACCATAACCTACATTTTCCCTATTCTTCTTTTCCCTAATTTCTTCTTTTTTGTAATTTGTATTATATAATTGATTTCCATTTTGTAATTTTGTAATTTATATTATGTTGGCACCTGCTGAAAAACCCACATGGTTTAACGGAACCTTTATTTGGAACTTGTAGATAAATAAATGATTGATTGATTGGTAGTACAATGAATGATTTACAGAGAAATCGCAATCAATTTCCAATTATTTTCAAATTTGTTGATTGTTAAATATTTTAAAACTAAATATATCAAAAGGCCAGGTGATTGAATAATATTCATTGAATTATATTAAAAAGATAGGTAATTGAAGAATATTCATTGAATTAATCCAATTATTGACAATAATGTACACTCACATAGAGATTTCCGTCATCCACTTTGAGTAAGCTATTGTGGTTCACTACCATGTCTATAGTATCAATTATTCTTCAAGATAATCGAAGAATATTCATTAAATTAATTCAATTACTAACAATAATGTACACTCACATAGAAATTTCCGTAATTTACTGTGAGTAAGCTATTGTGGTTCACTACTATGTCTATAGTAATTTATGTTGAAATTTAGTCGATTTATAATGCCTGCTATACAGGCTCCATTCGATCGTTCTATTTGTCAGATATAAAATAATAAAAATAAACACTGTAGCTCTTCAAAATGAAATAAACGGTAGGTGGACAAACATAGCCTTGCTACACAATATCTTTTCTTACAGACCATTTTTACAAACAATTTTACGCAATCAGATTAGATTAGTGTTTGAAGAAGGAAATGTTACTTGACTGCTGTTTTTAGACAGACTACAAACGATCAAAGTGTTGAAAAAATAACTCAGATACTTGAGTTTCAAGTTCAAACCCACGAAAAATGTTAATTTCAACTTTAGCTCAGTATTTTTTTCTGTCTGTATAAATTTATACGATTAAAGATTGTCAAGTGGTAAATAATTCTCAACAGACATTGGCTGCAGTAAAATTGCATGAAAACCAACGAGTGAATGATGGACAAATTTTTTGTAGTATGACAACATCTTTGTTTTTGTGAAAACGAGAGGGATTATCAGAAGTCGGTTTGATCTTTTTGGTGAACTGGGCTGTAAGTTCGCTTCTGATCAGGATAGAAATGTATTGGCATAAGTGCCAGGAACTCTTCAATTAAACATATGTCCTTGTCACTTTTTAGTAGGTCATTTAGATTTCGCCAATAAATTTAAAGCCTTAATTGAATGCGCTCAACCGAGTCCAATCCTAATGCGAGTTGTTTTTCAAACTTTTAACCGGTGGTTCCCCTCATTACAAAATTCCGCGTGTCTGCAATAAATTTCGCTTCTCTAGTCCTTCCTTTTTGCATTGAGAACACCGTCAATTTTTCCTCAGATCTTTGTGTCCTTCTATTCTATTCGTTCGAAGAATTTGTAAGGACTTTATTTATAAGAACTACCGCTAATTAGTTACTTTGTTGTAAGTAATTTTTCTCATTCATGATTACAAATAACTTTACATATTTCATTTTCAATAAATACGACGACCAATTGAATTCTGCTTCCTGTTTTAGGAAATCTTTAGGCTTGATTGGAGTCAAAAGAGGAGAAATAATTCCATCTTTATAACACTGATCTTACCAGTGACTAAAATTGAAAATGAATTGCAATTATCCAGGAAATTATCAAATACTGTGTAAATCTTTCAAAACATTAGAATTTTACAATTGTTATTTATTCTTTTCTTATTCCTTTCTTCGAATTCTACGACTCAAAATAATTTATTTTATCTTGTGTGAGTTAGAGTTTCAAAGTTGTAACTTGTTTGCAAGATCATTCACAAACACTGGCTTCTTCTATAGTGTAATACACTATTCTTCTATAGGTATTCATTCATTTACATAATGTTAAATACTATCTATGAATGCCTCCTAATGTTTGGGAAACATGAATTTCAATGGAGTACATAGCAGTTTAGAAAGACCTAACATTATGAAGTGAGAAATTTAAATATATATATATTTTTTTCATAAAGTAATCAAATTTGGAGTTTATACTGCATATATAAATTCATATTCTGTTTATACTGCATATTCTTGTTTTTGAATTGTATTACTTCAAGTGTTGTAACAGTTTTTATCTGTATTTTGAAGTGGCAATAGAGTATTATTGAATAATTAAATTGTATATTCTATGGCCAAAATTGAAAATTAATTGGTCAGTTGATTTGATTAAATGATATGTATTCTATATTTTCAAAAAGGGTATTGTTTGATTGTTGATTATTTCATCATTACTCTTAGCATTCCACGCATTTTGTATAATTGCATTACTATACTTCCGCATATACAAATCATAAGCATTCAGGCTCTCACTTTTCTATTTAAATTTTTCTATTTAGTGAAAGGAAAGCAGGAGGTCCTACTACAACAACTTACCAGTTGGAAAAACTGTCCCTTGATTACTAGAATTTTTCCTCGGTACTAATGTGCTGTAGAATCGACTTTTGTTGTGTGCAGGGGGGTGGGGGTGATGAGTAAGGAACACTTGTGTTGAGGGGGGGGGGGTAGATCTGTGCTAAGGGCGGAGGAGATGTTAGCGAACAGATAGCGAACGGGATAAACGCTTGATCGAGCGGCAGCGATGTTGGGCCGCCTTGGGCCACGGAATCGGTAATTATGCTAAGTAAGGGAGGTTTGATAGCATCTATCTTGCGCTGCGCTGTGCTGGCTCACCACACCACACAACACAACCCGGCCCCGAGAGTTGTTAGCCAGATTATGCGCACTAGTTTTTACTATACAATCGCCCCTACATCATCATATTACAGTAAATCTACTGCCGGGGACCTGTTGCCCCCTTCCCCCTCCCTACCAACCACGCCCCTCTGTACCCCTTACCATCTATCTTCTTCGGACTTATATCACCAACCCGCTCCTACTACCTCCACAACTTCTCCTTCTGGAAATTTTTCACTGCCACCTCTACTCCAATCTATTGTTGCTTTTGCTATTCCCACTCTCTTCATTCTCTTTCCAGTCATTCATCCCACCTCTTTTTGTCTATTTTTTTCGGCAGCTGCCTAAAATAAAAGTGAAAGGAACTGCATCAGAATCTACTACCAACGGTTAAGACACATCGCAGCATAGCCAGCCAGCACAGAGGGTGGAGAGATGCTTCTCAAAAGACATACTAATAGGCGTTAATAGCCTCACTAATGATCATATATAATAATTTCTCGCCTCATTCTATTTTCACTGATACTTCTAGCTTTTTTCGCTGAAACCAGATGTAAGCTCTTTTCATTGCATATCAGATAATTAGGCGTTATATATTTTTTGTCCTTAATCATCTCAGCTAACAACATTTTTAAGTATATCTAGAAAAGACGAAAACATCATCATAGCAACAAGATAACATTTATCGGCTCAAAAGTTTATATGAAAAAGTTAATATTATAAACTTTTTTTAACTGTTTTTAGTGTTTCGTTTCAAGTGAACTTTTAAATTAATAGTGGTTGAGTTAGAAGATTCATTTTGTTATTTTTAGAGTGAAGGTTTTTAGCAAATCTTAAATTTTTAGTCTGTGTTAACCTCAATGTTACATATTCAAAATTTGTGATGGGAGCAGTTTTGGACTTGAGTCTGTGTTATATCAATTGCACCTTCATATTCGTTGTAAATTTGTCACAATAAATAAATAAATAAATAATCAGCAATTACAAAATCAGAATTATATAATTATCAGATGGAAATATATTTCCATAAAATTTTGCAGAATAATCTTATTCTAATTCAACGTTTTGCAATATTGGATCTTGACCATCATTACTATGTAATCTTAATAAATTGGTACCTTAAGATAATTGGTATATAATAGACAATTGACTATTGTTTCCTACTGAATACGTGCCTGTTACCTACTGGTTGCGAGCCATTCAAGCTAACTTTATTTCTTACCCTTAATAACTCCCACTAACAAAACTTTCGAGTTTGGATATAACTATGAAGTTTTATTTTATTTTTTTTCATTATTGACAGGCTTTCATTTCATAATTCCAATGAGTCATGTATGATCATGTATGACCTTCCTGTAGACTCATTCCCGCGCACAGGCAGTAATGCCTATGTAGGAATTAATTATTTTCATCTTTTAGTAGCAGTAGATTGTATTTATTTTTTATGTTAGTGATCCTTTTCTAATTTTACACTAAAAGATTGTTGTACATATTATTTGTTGTTTGAAATAAACCTGAATTTGATTGATTGATTGAATAACTAACACCACATTATCAGTGCAAGAAAAAATATGAAATACGTTCAATGTGGACCACATAAATAACATTTTCAAATATCTCTAGATAAAACTAATAGTTACAATATTATATTATTGATAATTGTATTATTAACTGTTGAAAAAGAAAGATCAATGAGTTTCACTTGCTTAAAGATTGTAACAGTAAGAAACAGAAACTGTTATTCAATAGTAAGAAATAATCACATGCATCTTTAGATAAATAAGAACAAAACCTCAGAATTATCACCACTGTATCAGTTGGAGAAGAAGTTTCATCAAATCTTGCAAATTAATGTAAACTGTCGATAGATCTCAATCCAGCTGTACTTTCAATTGCAAGCCATTCAAGCTAACGTTATTTCTTACCCTCAATAATTCCCCACTAACAAAACTTTCGAGTATGGATATGGCTATGAAGTTTTCCACGGTTTGTTATAGAATATTTTCAATAACAAATGATAGTAGTAAGAGATAATAAATAGTAACAGAATTAATACTTTATTATCAGTTGGGAAAGAAGTTCGTTCAATGTATGGAAGGTTCAAGAGCAGGAGGGTGCCATGTAGCTTCAGGTTTAGATTCGTATTTGTAATAAGTTTCCATTATTGATGTCAAAGAATGTAAAACTACAATTATTAATCAGAGTTGCAACTCTAATTAAAGAAACATTTAAAATAAAGTTTTACTTGATAGCTTGTTCCTTCCCATGCTAAAATTTTTTTTCGGAGGAAGAAGCCGGCATGGGTTTGAGACCTGTGCGTGGGTAATGAGTTTGATGATGATTAATGAGTTTAATCTCCAGTTTTAGGTGGGCTCCGAACCACTGGAAAGTGATTTTACAGCAGAGAACAGAATCCTTTTTTCTGTCCAATCCCCAATCCAATCGGTCACCCTTACACAGAGGACACAAGAGTTCGTAGCTTATTTTTATCTGACTGAACAAATACCTATAGTCTCAACTCCACCTAATAAAGAATATTTAATTTAATTTAATTTCATGCCTTCTACGGCTCACGGCTATAACTTCCCCAATAGCTGCTTTTAAATATCGGGAGGGAGGAATGGCTCTTATCACCCCCTCCCTTACTAAAGTCTCACAGAATGATGTAAACCGTCAATAGATCTGATGATCAGAGTCAAGGTTTGCTGGAGATGCAAACTGTGAAACTGGGTACTGTTTAATGCACGTGAAGGCGAGATTATTGGCGTCTTTTTTCTAGAATCACGAACAGTTTGTCTGCTTGTCAGGTAGCTGTTACCTCTTTAATCTTGCAGCTAGCTACGTTATCAGTTTTGTCCATCTTTCGTTCTCTTTCTGTTTCTGCATGCGCTTATGACGGCGTTCAACTGTCGGCCGATATTTATAATCCCTGTTCGGCTGCTAAGAAGATTTGCTGCACTGTCAAATTTCAAACAGAGTTTTATTATTTCAAGAGAACTGTGTCTGGTCGGTGCCGATGTAGAAGGTGTTATTTTTCATCGTGATCAACATGGTACTTGTTGCATAGAATTTACAAATTACAAATGCAATTCACTAGTAAAAACTTCAATCAGGTTTTGCTGTAACTACAAATACAAACTTATAAAAATAGTTTGTGGATATTGTTATAAGATAGGATTGTTAAATGGCTCTTGTAAATTTTTATTAGGTCTTTTACAAGTGAGACTTGATATTCACCTAACCACATTTTTTTACGCAAAAAAACTCTTTCTTGCTTTGGTAGTCACGCCATTCTCACTCGCAATCTGACTGCCGAACCTATAGTGTCTGGATCCTTCACGATGAATGTAGTTGTGACAATATTCTCTCATTCATTACGGATAACTACCACAATATGAACATCACATAAAAAGAAACAATCTAATTTTTAAGATTTTCCAGTGATCTAACCTCAGAGTTCTGAACCCAAGTCAAAATTTGCGAAGAAATCAGTTTTAAACTTGAAGGCGGTTGTATCTTCGCAATCCAGCTTAATTTTTCTCAATAAATAAACAAATAGTCACCATAAATAAAAGCTGCCTTTTGTCATATTGTTTCTCTCTCATTCTGCTCCCCCCCCTCCCGCCAGCACCATAACAAGCCTGAGATGAAGCAGTAGTAATTTAGACATAGATGTAAATTTCTACATAAATATAGGCTATTTCATGCGTGAAGTTCCGGTAGCCACGGGTCCAATGCTATAGAATAGACCATTATAACTTACAAATATCTCGATTCTTTTTGTTGAGGAAGATTTGGAAAAGTGACAAAGAAATTTAGTATTATTGATGGTTAAACGTGGAATTCAATAAGAATTGTGAAGATTTCATAATCTGTCTATCTGAATAGTTTATCTTAAAATTATATTACTATTATAGACAGTCAAGATTTAATTACACACAACATTCAAAAAACCTGTGATGTTTTCCATGACGAAATACTTGATGAACAATCTAATATTGAAACTGACACTGTATTTCACTTTTAAATAATGTTTTACTCACATATATTGGAGATGCTTGAGGAATGCATTTCACTTCTGAAAAGAAGCTTCGTCAGCCTCCAAAAAACTGTTAAAATATCTTTGGAGACAGTCTGAGGTACTGAGAAAATGCGTTCTCGTGCAATATCAGACTCCTGTATTAATTTTTCGACAAATATTAAAATAATAAAGTTCCCACTTTTCACTAAATAGTCAGTGGAAATCTATCTGGCATTGTACGAAGTTGTTGAGGTTGAGACCTGTTGGAATGTCTGTCAGTAGATTATTTCCTTGCTGAAAGCATAATGGTTTAAGATTCATAGAGGCTTGGTACGGTCCTTGGCAGAGACTATTTGTTAAACTTATTACAAGGCATCAGTCATCCTGCGGTAACGATGCTGCCTTTTGTCATATTTTTTCTCTCTCTTTCTCCTCCCCCCCCCCCCTCCACCTTCACAGCTTTGTCTATTTCCAACGCCGGTTTCTAGCCTTTCCACCGTATTCTATTTGAGATGCGTGACGTATATTCACAAATATTTCACGTTCCGAAAACACATGCATCATTTAGTTAATTGAACAATTATTCAAGTTAGTTTGTGACTGACAGAGAAACGCATAATTGGGATTGAGGGAAGCACGCTGCTCAGCTCTGTGAAATCACGTAAAACATAAACAGCTCTATATCTATCATCATTTTTTCTCTCGAAGTTAAGCCCGTCACACATTCCCAATCTTTTACTCCACCAATCGATGATGATTTATTGATTACAATCAATAATTCCTCTATGAAACAGTTCCGCATATAAATAAGATAATACAGCATGAGTTTCAAACACATCTGAAGAAACTTTTAAGTTCTCCCAACTTTTTATTATTCATGATTTATTCATTCGTTATAAATATGAAGTAAATTATTCTTGAGATGATGATTTCACAATGATGTATATAAATAGGAAAAATCCAATATAAAGATGCACATAAATGTAAAGAAGACCTGTCAACACGTATTAGAAACTTGGATAAATAGACAGATTTAATTATATCCCGAGAACATCCGGTCAAGATACCAGACAGAGGATGAGTAAAGAATAAAAAAAAAAAACATAAAAACATATATAGATCATGTTGCCCAATCATAAAACTCATTTACCGAGTAGAAAGCCCTGTTCACCAGCCAATCCCTAAATTTAACTCTCAACTGTTTATGACTGTTTATATTTTTTAGCTCCATCGGCAAAACAAACTTGAAAGGAACAGATTAATAAGAAAGGATAATATTAAAGAACATACAAAGATACAAGCTTACTGTAGTATTATGAACATTCGAGTAATGGTGTAATGCACTAAAATAATGCACGAAAACTATTTTTCAAATAAAAGTGATTCGTCGAGTCGAATGAATTGCAAGTACTCTCCGAGCATTGAATATAATAAGACATTATTCGACAACAACAGTCATCTCTTACAATACTCAAAACACATTAGGAAATATGAGAATAGAATCGTGTACTAGCAGTAAATATGGGTGCCATAAATCTATGTAATCAATTCCGCAATCGGGACGTCATTATTAAATATTAATCTTTTAATTATCAATCTTATAAAAAAGATTAATTAAGCGATTAGATATTTTCGGTGACAACACCAAGTGGGTACGGGGTGTCTCTTCCAATTAGAAAGAGGCGAATTGAATGATGGGTATGACGCTATGGGTAGGTGATTCCCAAAAAATCAAACAGGAAGATCTGAACGATGGGTTTGACACTATGGTTGGGCGATTCCCAAAAATTAAAGAGCGCCCAGAGTGAATGGGAAATAATGCGCAGACGCAGGTACGCCTCTGCGCAAAGATGAGCCCTGCGTCCTGTGAACCTACGTCTGATGGGAGGGGCCGCGTCTTTTGCAGCAGATAGCTGAAAATAAATTCTCTTCCGATTCTCGACTGACAGAATAATAAGCGATAAAGAGTGAGAACACTTTGCATAAATTTTAACTGCTAAAATTTTCAGACACGCACGTTAACGTCTCTTTACCTTGCAAGTTGTTACAAATCGTGGAAAACTTTCTCATAAGTGTATTTACGATTGAGGCTGTTGAAAAGCATAGTTAACTCATAGTTAAGCTATGATTGGTCTTCGAAATGTGTTGTAGAATGAGATAAGCGGTACTTATCTAAGCTATGCTGCAATGATATGATGAAAATCCACTTTTTGAAGCTCAAAGTTGTTAGAAATAGATGAATTCTATCTGTTAGAATGCTGCAGTAATTGGCCTAATTTTATAAGGAGGGGGATGACTGAATGCTGGTTGCTTATGGGGCTGCTGTCAGCTTCTACTTCTGTGGAGGTGAAACTTTTTTTGTAGATTACGTCTTGAAGACTACAGTTATAGATTATAAAACAATTCAGATTAACAAATATACTATCTTATACACTAGTTATCATAATTACTATATTAATTAGTTTAGGTGAGGCTTAAATTTGATTTGAAAGGAACTCTTGTATACTATAAAAAGCTCTATCAACTAAATATTTTTTCAATTTTTTAAATATTTCTATATTTACAAGACTCTTTAAAAACTACTACTTCTGAACGGTGCGGACTATCAAATCGAAAACTTCCGGGTACGTCAATTGTTTATGAATTAAACAATAAGGAATTTTAAGGAATTGCTTTATAAATTAGGAATTGTTTATAATAGTTGTGATGGAGGAAGAATGTACTTTAAGCACGTAAGCTGCTTTCTATGTGGTGAACTTGCCTGAATTTTCCTTTTACCCTCCTTTTATTTAATTTGCTTCCTCTTCTACTGTTACTTAAGTGTGGGTTGATAAAGCCGGAACGTTTAAACGTTCTTCTCCGACTGCTTTTTCATTTTCATGTTCATTTTCTGCTGATATCATTCTACTCATTTTCTAACTCATTCTGCAACGTCCTAAAAATTTCTACTATTTCTGAATGTGTAGTAGTAGATCGTGTCTGAATTTATTTTCACCCTTCTACTTATTTTGTTCATCTGAATTGAGAATATTGCCTCATTTATATTTCATAAACTAATGGCAAGAGACATATAACTTTTCTTTTGTAGATTGCGTCTTGGAGACTCCAGTTAAGGAGTATAAGACAAGTCAGGTCAACAATTATACTCTTATACACTAGTTACCATAATTACTATATCAATTAGTTGGGGTGAGGCTTAATTTTGATGTGGAAGGAACTCTTGTACACTATAAAAAGCTTTCTAAACTAAATATATTTTCTTTAATTTTTTAAATACTTCTGTATTTTTAAGTCTCTTTAAAAACTTCGGTAGCTTGTTGTAGAGTTTCCTTCCAATATAACTAGGTTTTTGTTTGAATAAGCTACTATTGTGACTCACCAAGTGATAATCTCCTCGGCTTCTTGTATTATAATCGTGTACCTCAAGATTTTGGTTAATATCATTCGTTGTGTGCACTGCTACTCGATTTCACCATGTGAGCATCAAGCTGCCGTTAGGGCCCAGAAAAAGTCACCAGGTCGAAGTACATACCAAAGTAGCCGTTGCCGCCGTCGCCTCATCTATAAAGAGCCGGACGGGGTAAGCTACTAATTTAATGCACGTTTTGTTAACATCACCAGCTCGTTACTTTCTTCAGTGTTAGTATCGTATTACGTAACATTGCTCTTCTATCAGAAAAGACAGGCGCTGAGCTACCAAACCTCATCCTCTGACCTCTCTCCAAATGTCCCTCCTTCTCTGCCCCTCCCGCCCACTTCTTTGGCCACAGCCCGCAACGATGCAAGCGGCCTGTTACCCGTCTGTTACCAGTTACCTTGCTCCGACCAATATCGTATTACCCGGACATGATTGAACCCGGATTACCCTGTTCTACATGTCTCTCTGTTCAAGTTCAATGTTTTTTGCACTGTGAATCTAGCAATTTTTTCGCCGGGCCTCTAAAAACAGTGCTGCTCTTGATAACATTGAATTTGAAAGGGTTCACAATAGAAAACATTTTTATGTTTAAATATATATTCGAGGAACATCGGAGCAGAATCTAATTTGATATTCATGTCGATCTAGCATATCACGGCACCAATATCTATTTACAGTTGAACCTCTTTATAACAAAGTCGATTATCCCAAGAAACATTCGCTGTAGAGAGGTATTCCTTATTGAGAGGTTGTTGTGTCAAGAATACTGCCAGATCTTACAGATCTTATAATATATTTCGGGCGGTAATTAAATAAATACACAATACAGTATAATATCAGGAGCGTAGGTAGGGTAATAGAGGCCAACGTTAATATAGAAATTTGAGAATTCATCCTGTTGAAAATAATAAAAAACATTTTTCTTGAATATGTATAGAATGCAATTTAAGTACACTCACCAATTCATTTCCAGGAAGCATGACTTGAACGTAGTGGAATTTAATCGAAGTATACTTAGTAGCAAAACTTTTCAACTGCCTTTACTAAATTTATTGTAATACTTTTTACACGCGAAACTATCAGATTAAACACAACATAATTCTGTAAATAACTTACATAGGATGGAAGGATGGGAAGGTCAGTAGACCTACATAATGACGAGTTCTTAAAATTCTTTTTTTAGTAACCTGCATTCAATTTCCGACATGTGTTTCAATCTCTACTAACTGTCTATCCTATCTTCTACCTACCTGAATCTCTCATTATTTTTAGTTTTATTGACCTTCCTGCTGAAAATAAACAATTCCTTAGAAATGACTTTGTGGGCCTCCTATATACACTACATTTCGTAAGTTGAAGTGAAGAGAAAACTTTATTGTTGAGAGGTCCGAAATTCGTTACATAGATGTAAATAAACAGTAGAAATTCTAAAATGTCATGGGACAAGGTAAAAATTCGTTATCTAGAAGATTTCGTTATTTGGAGGTTCGTTATATAGAGGTTCGACTGTAATTGTTTTAGTTAAATATTATACAGGGCCAATCAATTAACAGAGATATGCTACTTTTTAGGGCGTGCGGTGGTTGAAAACGGGTTGCAGTTTTTCGCTTCCAACCAACGCTAAAAAGTAGCATATCTCTGTTAATTGTTGGCCAATCTTAGATAATGAGGTATCGTTGGATTCGCAATAACAATATCTAAAAAAGTTATTACAGTGAAATTTTGATATCATTAGCCATTATTAATTTAATCCTGTTCAAAGATTTTAAATGGCCGCCATTTTGTTTTTTGATGTCGGAAAATTTGGATTGATTGTTTTTAGATTGTTTTAATTGTTTTAAAGCTGTATGCAAAATTTTAAATTATACATTCAGAGGTGTTCGAATAAAAAAAATGAGTGGAAAAAGCAAAATGGCGGCTGTGTGAGTAATTGGGGATTTTAGAAAAAAATTATTACAATATTTCCTTTTGTTAGTGGTCCAGAAACACTGCCTAGAAGTATTGGTAGAGAGTTCCTAAACACTCTGTATCTCCTACATATTCCTACTAGTCCCGTCAATAAAAACGCCTGATGTGGCAAGTGATTATTGAAAAGCTGAAACCCTCCCAGGTGTTGGACCACTACTATAGGTGTATTTCCCCAAAAGTCCCCGAAAATCCCCTCGGTACCTTTCCCCTCACGCCCATCAAAGTTCTAAAATATAGGTGATTACTGAAAACTCGATAACTCAGTAACGGATTATTGGATAGGGTTGAATGATAAACATTGAAATGCCCCGAAAGTTCGAATTTTTAAAACTTGATATTTTCTTATTTTTGAGGGGACTTTTTGTACGTTATACAGGAAAAAGTTGAAACACCATTTTTACATCATTTCAAGCCAAATTATCTAATAGAATCCGATGGGTAAGCTCGATGTCCTCTCAACCACACTTATAAAAAACCTAGATATCTCCCCATCACAATTACCTCTTACATTTTACATCTCTTACATCCCACTATGTATTTGTTCCAATAGAAATCTACACAGCCTTTTTTTAGATAGATGCTTGAATATAATCAATTGGAGTTATTACTGCTTGTATTCATGGTTCTATGAGTCCATGTAAGATATTCCTGTTGATTTTAGTATCTCAGTGTACAAAAAATTCCAGTTCTACAACAGCGTTCTGGGTGAGCACGAAAAAGAGGCTTCGTGTTAACTATTCCTCTCATTTTGCGGACAGAAATCACAAATGCTCTTGTTTCTTAGAAGTTTCGAATGTTTGCATTCGGAAAATTGGTTGAAATTGGACTGGGTGGAAACACTGTGCAATCCGCCTAGTCGGGCTCTTCTGACCGTTCAATCAGAAACAATTTCATTCTCACGAAAGCATGCAACCGGTTATCGACCCATCAATAAATTGGTCGTTCTTTCGTGTAAAAAAAGTAAACATATTCAACAAGTCATGGAATGAAATTCCTTCAGTGAAGAATATTGCCTACAAATTATATTTAAAAACTTAGTCTTGTTTTAGCATTATTAATTCAAACCAATCCTGCCTAGAACCAAACAACATGTTATTTGTGAATTATTGATAATGTTAATGTAGTAACAATCTACAATCACTAACTCATCAACCACCATCATCCAACTCATTACCCACGCACAGGTCTCAGACCTATGTGGGCTTCATCCTCAAAAAAAAAGTAACAGAAAGATAGTAAACAATTGAGCAAGCTAAGTAACAAGCTAATGGGAAGTGATAACGGAGTACCGTAGCAGGCATCTGTTCAATCAGAGATAGCTACGAAACTCCTGGGCGCTCTTTTTAAGGGTGACCGATTGGGTTGGCCAGCAAAAAAGACTGTTTTCTGCTGTAAAATCACTTTTTGTGATTCACCGGTTCGGAACCCACCTAAAACTGTTCAATTCATCAATCACAATCATTCAATTCATTACCCACACACACACAGGTCTCAGACCTTTGTGGGCTTCATACTCCGAAAAAATTATCAAATTCAAAGTCTAAGCTCAAGTCCAAATCAACAATGATGATGTGTTAAATCATCTAATCCTACAGTTGTTGTTGAGTTTTTGTTCATTTAAGTTAGTCAGGTCTACCGTTTTTCTTTTACTCTTCTCACTCTTGTTCAGAGCATCTCCCACACATCCTTCACATTTTCTCTCACTCTGTAAGATGATGGAGACGATGTTCTCTCTCACCGGTTTGCTGATGTTGCTGCATATTGTTGATTGAATGGACAGGATCTTTTTATCGATCTTAGATCCATTCATTCATTCATGGATCGATGGCCTAGTCGAGTTACTACCGAGTTCGATTACAAACTTAGTTAGATTGGCTTCCATTTCAACCTAACGAGTAACACACTCGGTATGATCGGGCTCTACTCGGCCAATCCCCTAATTGAATTCTCGCTTCTATCACATGCTGATCACGTTCATATTATAACGTGTTTCCTACTAATTGCAACCTATTTTCCGCAGCCTCCTACAGCCTATATTTATCGCGAACAAAAACGACGAATTAATGTGGGATTTGACTGGTTATTTAAACACTGATTAGAAATTACGCTCCACTATATACGTAGCTGTATGTAGAAGGTGTGATCACTGCCACTGTCGTTTGATAAACGAAGAACCTAATCAAATTATAGTGAAAGTTATTTATTTTTTTTTGATGATGAAGCCCACATAGGTCTGAGACCTGTGCGTGGGTAATGAGTTGGATGATGGTGATTGATGAGTTGGACTTACAGTATAAGGTGGGCTCCGAACCACCGGGAAGTGATTTTACAGCAGAGAACAGTGTCTTTTTTGCTTCCATCACCTTATCCATCAGTGACATTTATTCTCTATTATATCCACCATCTGAATTAACACAAATCACTTGCGTAACTATGGGGGGATCAGGGGATAGAACCCCCACCTACACAGACCCAGGCACAAAAGACATTTTGAAATTTTAACTTGTCTTCAGAGACAATTTTCGACCAAAGAGTCAAAGAAAGTGATTAGAATAATAATAAATAGATTTATGGTTTCAGAGGGACTTTTTAAAAACTTTCCGTGGGAGAACCCCAACTCCCAAAATATTCCCCAACTTAAAAATGATATTTCTTAGTACATTACCAAAATCAAGGGAGGGGGATCAAAAATAGCACAGTGGAAATACTTTGAAGTAGGCTTGCCTGCTTTCAAGTTTGCCTATTTGAACAATACATTTTTAGCACAAGAAAATGAATTTCAAGACAATGATGCAAAAACTAGATAAAAATTACTTTGACACACAATGTGGATTGGAATAATGTTGGAATGATTAAATTTGTATCTAGAATCGCTTAAAATGTTGATTTAGATGGACTATTTCTCAAAATTACCCATAGGAGTTCCCTGAACTCTTTTAAGAGAGCAATATAAATAATTTCTATTATTATTATTAAACAAAGAACTATTGCCTTAAATAACTATGTTGTTAAAAAGTATAGGTAAACCTTGGTATTGTTAAAGAGCCCCTTCTTCTCTTTTATAGTGCTCGCAGCTCCCCTCCCCACCGACCAGCATAGATATTGGATAACAAGAGATCCATAAAATGAATTTGTGTCGTATAGTCGCCAATGCCAAGTAATAGGCCTATAGTAATTTGACCTATCAATTTTGCTTATATCTGCCTTGAGTTTTGACTTTATCAATTGGCCCATTTTTATGTACCTGGAGCTTGCTTGACAACTTATTAATGATGAATTACATAGAACAAATTACAATAATTACAGCTCAAAAAGGGTTTACAATAATTTCTTGCCTATTGATCCATTACCACTTCAGCCAAATCCAGTCCACAAGTCTACAGTCTACAAGTAGGTAAAAATTTTCATAAGATTTTGCAATGACTGAAAATAAAAGTACTTGTAATATTAGTTTGTACTTTGTAGCGTTGTAGTGAAACAGACACCTAAAGAAGGAACATAAAGTATACGATTACATTTTTGATTTTGCTAACATAGTTCTTCAGTCATTGTTCTGTCCACAAAATGTGACTGTTAGGGTTTTTAAGAAGCTAGGCTACTTAGCTGCCTACTGAGCTCATGGGCATTAGTTAACATGATAACTTACTGTTTTAACTTCAAAGACACTAAACATTTTTGGTTTAGTTGAATCTGTTGTTTGATGTAATTTAGTTCTCTTTTGTTCCAACTATTCAATCGTGAATCTGTGAAGTCTACTGATTTAAACCATGGTCCTGTATCGCAATTACATTTTCTTAGTGTATCTCGACAAAACCGTGGTTTGATTTTTAGAATTCAAAGTTCAAAATTTTCATTCTTGAATACAACACTGAAAGAAATTTTCAGTCAATGTAGCTGAAATTCCGCTCATTTTAGCCAAACCTGACCCCTAATTTCGTGACAGCTATTCAGTTTGACTTCTGTAGCAAAACAATTTTCGCTACAGCCGTTTCCCTATTCTAACTGAACAAATACAGTGAAACAGCATTATCGACTTTAGAGAAGTGAGCAATGCGACTTTGCAGGTTATGTAAACGTTTTGAGTACTTCGGCGACATTTGTTTCAACAAATTGGTAAGAAACAGTGTTACTGTAGGTAAACTGAGGAGATGTGTCAGCAAGCCAGTATGAAAGGTCCAGCAAAACGTGTGGTGGTACGTTAGTACAAAGAAGTGGCGATATAGCGAAATGGTCGGCCTAGTGCAGCAACGGAGATTGCTAAAGCAGATGCTCACAATATCCTAGTCTAGCGAAATGGGACTGCCACTTCAGCGCTAGGCAGTGGCTGATTTAGCTAAATGGCTGACCTAATGTAGCAATAAGGTTAGGTATATCAGAGGCTCGCAATATTGTGAACCAGCGAAATGGAGCGTTTACTTTACACATACTATACTTCTAATTTAGGATTGTGAATACCTATTACTGTGATCGTAACTGGTAATCCAGCTAAAGTGATCTGCTGCTCCTGACAAACTGTTTAGTTAGATTTCCCTTTCAATAAATACCTTTGGCCAATTGTTTCAGTCGATTTAGGAGCGCGTTGGGCAAAAACAATCATTCTTATTCCACTGTTTTGGATGCTAATTTGTCATCTGATATAAAAAAAAATGGAACTGAATTTTTCAGAAAGGTCTTAGAAATGTGTCACTGTGTTTTAAAATTTTGATGCTCTAGCTTTAAAACAATCATATTGATCAATAAACTTCATCTACTCTTTATTTATTGACAAGCAGCACGGAAATTATCAACTTAGAAAATCAAACTTTTAAAGCACAGTGAAAATTCCTCAGACCTTTCTGAACAATTTGATACCATTTTTATGTTAATCAGATGACAAATTAGCACCCAAAAAGTGGAATAAGAATGATTGTTTTCGCCTCAAGCGACTCTATAATTTGCCTCGACAGATCAAAGTTGGTCAAAGGTATTGACTCTTATGAGAAAATCTAGCTCAACTGTTTCTCCATTACTGAAAATATGAAAGTAGAATATTATTAAAAAAAGAACAATTTTCTCAAGTTATAGAATACCCATTTATTTGTATAAAGAATTGATAGTTGACATTTGTAACATAATCATATTTTACTTTTTATTGTAAAAATATTGAATTAAAAGTTTGACCTTTTACATAGGTACCGTAACTGATCAGATTTTTCTTTTTACTGTAAAAAGTTAGAATAAATAGTTGAGATTTTTAAGATAACCAGATTATAGTGTTGGGTGCCAACAAAAATGGTAGAGCTGAAAAGGCTGTGTACGAAGTCAATTCTTCATTAAGATCTGAAACACAACAAGGAAAATATTAGTCCAATATATTTTTTAAGACAAACATTACCCATCCCTTTTAGTGTGAGAGCATGTAATCAAATCAGCTCTACATAAAAATAGGCTGTACCCCTCTAACGCAGTATACTCCGACCTTCAAGTACTCAACATAAGACAACTTTATATAAAAAATCGTATTTGTTATATGCATCAAAACCACAATTCTAACTTCACTCCTGCTAACATATTTTATAACACAAGACATGCTCAAAATTTTAATTACAACACCCCTCATTTAATGAAATCTATCTAACTTCATAACTCGTTTTATATATCCCATATCTTGCACAAGAAGCTACCACCATATTTCCCGCACACAGGACTTTCTGTGTGGGAATTAATTTCTATTAACTTCAACTGTATATAATTGTAAGCTGTATTTTTTTGTAGAAATAAATTGATTGATAAGTTTCTCAAATAAATGGCAGTAACAGGTTCTATTTGATTTTTCAGCTCATTTCACTAAAACCCATCCACTTTAACACCTAAATAATGAGGGATCTGGAAGTTTCTGTAATTAAATTGGAAGGGCTAGCTGAATCTTCCGCCATCTTTATCTCTATAACGAAGCGTTTCTGAGCGTCATAATTTTTTGTTCATTTTCATGAGAGCAACAAGCTTGGGCAGTATCTCAGATAGTTCTGTGAAGGCCTATAAATCTAATCTTGGATAAGGCAAGATATTCTTAAATAATTAAATAACCACTTGTTTGTGAAATTAACACTTGGGTCTTCGGGTGGTGGTCTGGTGGTGATGTTAAATCACGGACGCTCGGGACCGTGCTTGGATGGGTGACCGGTAGAAAATAAATCTTTATTTGTTTTATAATCACTTACCTGGTGGTTCGGACCCCACCTAAAACTGTTGGTCCATTCATCTCTCATAACCATCAACCGCACGCACAGGTCTAAAACCTACGTGGGCATCATACTCAGCAAAAAAAAATAACTTCCTGGATTTCTTGTTCCATGACGAACTGCGTTGTTAATTTTAACTTTTTAAGTGAATTCAAAAAGCTTGCAGTCAAATTTTTATTAAGAATAAGTACGTATTATTTACTTACTCTAATGGCCTCTGAAAATGGATCTCTAAGATTCAAAAACGTTCGGCCTACAGAGAAAGTAAAATAATACTCATTCTTAATAAAAATTTGATTGCAAATCGTTGAATACACTTAAAAAGTTAAAAAATTAACCTTTAGTATTGATAGGCATTCAGATTGAACATGTCAAACAAAATTTTAATCTACTGGGTACGAATGGATCACATACTTAATGCTAGTACAAAAAAAAACTTCTTATACAAGAAGAGTTTTTTTCTTACCTTGAATTGTATTGTGCTCGTATTTTTGCATAAACGTTTTGACATCTTTCAACTGACAGATTTTTTTCCAAAATCAATAATTTTTCCCTTCAACAATGGAAATTTTTGCGATAAGTTTGTTGTCATTTTCTGGGTACATGAATCCAAAATCTTCCTTCAACTGAAAAAATGAATTATCATGTCATGTTGTTTCATCATGAAAGCAATTTATATTTATGAGAGTACAATAGTTGGTTGAAAATCAAGTACTGTACTTTCTTCAAATGATATATGAAAAGTGATGAATTCCTAAGTAAATATCATTTGAGCTATTTCATCAATAATTTATAACAGGTCGCTATCCAATAAACAGGAAATTTAAGACAATTAAAATTTCAATATATGCCAGCAAAAAAGACACTGTTCTGTATGTCGTAAAATCACTTTCGGGTGGTTCGGAACCCACCTAAAACAGTAGGTCCAACTCATCAATCACCATCATCCTATGTGGGCCAATCACCATCATCCCAGACCTATGTGGGCTTCATCCTAAAAAAAATCAATGAATAATCTGATGTTTGCGGATGATCTGGTATGATCAGGATAGCGAAGATAATTTACGAAGAGCAATGTCCAATGTTCATGTTGTTTGAAATTTATAAAGGCTACAATATGAACATTTCAGAGCAAAACACAGACAAGAATCTAGTTTGTCTATAAAAAGATGAGAGCGATGGCATTTCTAAGAAGAAGAATAATTCAATATACAGTATAACTAATATAAGTTAAACTCACCAAAACGTATCCATTTGGTTTTGTATCCACTGGGTTATTCAGTAGATTATCGTTCAGCAGGGATTATCATTGATTGATTTTGTTGATCACATTTTAGCTGACGAAGTCGAATTTCTGATGTTTCCTTCCAATAAGAAACTACAGTTTCAAATGGTGCTGTCGAGTTTCTCAACCACAACAATTTATTATTAGTTTCTTCACTTTCAATTCGGGAATCTGAAAATTAATAAAATTGAATTTATTTTTTTGGGTCGATTGTTTGCTCTCCAAATCCTGATTGTATCCTGATTGCTGTGGGATATCCAGAAAAATTTCTTCACTTTGTGCTGGCTGCTGATCTGATGCTGTGTTTGAAGAAACTAAATTAAATGTAAAGTCTTCAGCCTGAACTATAAGTATAGTATACTATAGAATAATAGACTTTTTTGTAAAAATATGAAAAAAGTTTACAGTATATAAATACGTACTGTATTATTTGGACTATAATTATAAAAATATTTTCCTACAACTGCTCATAAAGTAGTTCTTTACGTACTGAAAACTAACTGTAAAATACCTCTTTACTGCTCAGCAAGCGGTAAAGTACTTTACGCTCGCCAGCTGTATTCTTTACGCTTCTGTTTTGATTTTGTTGCCTTCTCATTGGTGGATCATGGAATCCGTGAAATTCACATAACCTCAACAATGGCGAATGCTAACCAAATCCGCGCATGGTCTGTGATGTTACAAACTAAAAGCTTTTATTGTGTTGGAATCCAGAACTGCAGTTTTAGGAAAAATATTGTATGCAATTCGCGCGTGAAGCTTCTTCATCGCTCTCGCAAAATGTTTTGGCTCGAGCGACAAAGTCGCGCTTCACGCTCTTAATGCATAAATAACTATTCTTGTTATTTACTATCTTGTTCAAGGAACATTTAAATTCAGTTGGACAAATGAAGTTGAGTTCATTCATATCGGTAAATATCCAATATAGAAATCTTAAAATGTTTCAATGTTCAGCATTCAACGTGAACTGTTGATTGTTATTTTCATCACAGGCTACTTTAGGCTGAGTTTCAAATTTATGTTTTGAATTTCATTTCAGCTGATCACAAAATAATAAATTGATGAGGTTTAACAAATTCAAATCACATACAAAAAATTGAAATTATTTGTTATTTAACTTTCTTCGTATTGGTGATTGTGATATTGGTCGTAGGCATCCAAAATGAATAAGAGTAGACATTGTCACAACCACATTTATTATACTGTAATATATGAGATATATAGTTTCGGCAGTAACGCCATTCTCAATCTCTCTTATCTCAGAGAAACTATAGTATTTCGTATATTATAATAAATGTGGTTGTGAAAACTAATTTTCAAAAAATATATAGGCCTGAAGAACTATTCTTCTAGGCCTATTATTGGCTAAAAAGTGAATCATTTGTTTTTCCTGCCCCAAATACCGTTTAAATACACATACATCGTTTCACGGAATTTTTCCGTGACTTGTATGGACTAAAAAGCAACAGGTCCAGTCATGTTTGACTTACCCGATTTTAGTAATGTTGTAGAGACATTTAATAGATACCAGTAAATGCTTTGCAAGTATATTATAGCGAAAACTTATTTGAGATAACAATTAAAATTGTTCAGTTGAATTCTTACCCTTGTTTCTAAACTTGAGTCTAGTTAACAAGCCTATTCCAGAAAGAAGCTAACTGTAGCTAGTTAAAGTATAGTAGCTATAGTTGTAATCCTTTTAATAATGAAAGTTTGAGCAATACGTTTCTTAAATTACAATGTTAGGCCTATTTAGTTATTAAATTATTCAATTTTGTCTACTCACCTTTAAAATTTTGAATAAACTCCTCCAACACCCAGGCACTCAAGAGTGCAGCACAATCTTCATCCATGTTGGATATTGCACTACAATAGCCAGACTACAGGCGATGTTTTATCCAGTGTTCATTCCATAGAACTGGTGGACTACTTTATCTGTCTATAAGCATAGACTAGCCATATTCTTATCCTATCTTTGCTATACGTAAGCTGATTTAGCTGTTTTGTTTCGCTACTGCTGCTAGATGATAAACAAACTTAGTCGACCGTTTGAATAACCTAGTGTATCCGGTGTTGTATTTTAATGTTATGCAATTACCAAGTTTGTTGTCTTGTTTGACAATTTCTTATGTCAGGTTTCATTGATTTGGCAGGCAACATACTAATTCTTTACTTATTAAACTTAAAGATTAAAAGTTTGATTTCGATGGATTTAAAAATCGAAATTATAACTTTGGCAGAATAGTATTCTACTAATTTGGGCAAAATACATTTTAATAGTTCTAGATATTGTTTTGCAGAATTTTAAAAATAGATTTGCTGTTGTAGTCGTAAGGTGTTAGCGAAAATAATTTTGCTGTTTCAATATTATCGCTCCTCTGAATTTAACATAAAAACCGCGAGTTTTAATATTATTTCTGCTAAAGTGAGTAATTAAGCTTTAGGGAAACTGTTTCGCCAACAACCTCAGTGTCATTTTTCTCCGTGAAAGGAATTTTTGGATATCATCAATAAGTTTAAGGCAATACTGTCACAGTGTATTCAGCCTACCACATACTGTATTCTTTAAGTTGTCAATGGCATTTGCACGAAATGTCTTTCTAGCTTGTATTTCTACTCAGACTACATTGAAATATCAGATCCATGTCAATTTTCCAGTTGATCAGTAAGATTAAATTCTTGATTCGATCTAGTTTATTTATGTTTGTCGAAACGACCAGTTCTGAGAGTTATGCAGAAGACGCGGAAAAAGCAAACGATCGATTTGAAATCCTGCAAATGATTGTGATCTCTCACTAGGCGTCCTCTCTCAGTTTCATGAGTTTTGGCCAAGTAGCTCGAGCAAGGTCACTTCCAATCATCTGAGCTGATTTTCAAGATAGAAATCAAAATCCACATTCCATGAATATTGTTGTCACACACAATTTCTGGCGGAGTCATTATTTCACATGTTTCAAATCAAAATCATTGCAATTTGACCTTTTTGTCAAATTCGTTCAACCATATCTTAAATAAAACTCTGTAAACTCATATGAATCACACCACATAGCTCTTGTGGTGTATTGAAAAGTCATCTACAAAAATATGAAAACAAAAAAAATCGGATCTTAAAGCATTGCATTAATATCCATAGTTATAAAAAATTCGATTAAACTCAATAATCATGGAAGGATACGAATACCATTAATTTCTACCACTTCTTCATTCAAGTATCAGTTTACAGATTCAAGCTCCTGGCTCACTTATTTCTTCACTTTTTTTTCAAACTTTTCATAGAACCTTATGAAAAAAAATGTAGTCAATACAATGTTCGCCCCAATTTTGAAATGGAATGTAGAATGGAAAAAATATATTAGGATAGTACATGAAAGTTGAAAAACGGATGTGAGATGTTATATTTTTGACAGGTGTATTAAATTATAGCTTCTAAAAGCGCACAGTAGTCGTCGATTGTCATTGTTCCTGTTGAGCTTGGTCAATTTAATTTGAATCCTATTCGGAACTAGTTTCATAATAACAGAGTTTTATAATAACTAGTTTTATACATCTCACTGCTCACTGGAAAAGGATAATCAAAAGAGTTCAAGCCCAGTTTCCTTTAAGGCGCGGCCAATATGCTAAATTTCCTCATTCAAGTCTCATCGGTTGATCATCAATCTACTTATATGTTGCATTTCCCATCAACAAATTACCACTCCACTTGTTTGCGCCGTATTTTTATTTTCTTCATCTTATTTGTTTTGAGGATATATTTTCAAGTTGAAAATTGATAAAGGGACGTTCATAGAGGCATAGTTATTATAAAGACCAAATAATGTGACAATTTGGAATAAATAATATGAGTGAGTATTCCACTAACATATCATAATTTTACATATGAACTGATATCCATATGATTAAACTTTTGAAGTTGAACGTCGTCGAAACTTTTAATATGATACTCAAAGTAACTACTCTGAGTGAAGTTATATTTAATAATATTATTGTTGACATAATTTGTCAATGTGAATATCGATTCTCTCCCAAATAAAACTAATAATAAACACAATAATCTATCGAAAAATATCAATATTAAACTTGCCTATCATTAGTCAGTTTACGCGCAGAGCGTTTACGAAGCATGGATTCGATGGAGACTCCATACTCAAACGCTAAAAAAAATGAAAAAACAAAAAAAGAAACAGCTGTGATTGGCTGAGACTCATTGACTATAACGGCTCAGTCAGTGATAACCATTTACGTGAAGCGTGGAGTTAAATGCTGAAGGCCCTATGTGCGGACTGCCTCATTTTATCTTATTTCCATTGACTTATTTGTGGAAACTATTCAATAATTATATTGCTAGATGTTGGATGATATCGTTAGAAAAGTAGGCCTTCTATGAGCCACAAAAGCTATGCTCTGCTGAGTGGTTTCATGTTAAGTATTTTATAAAATTAATGGATAACTATAATGAATAATTAAATTAGCAAATACTTATTTGCTTTTTTTATTCTATCCCATACAGCTGTATGTTACGTTTCTTATATGGAATAAGGCTCTCTATAACCCGAGCAGGAAAGGTCATTGAGCAAGTACAGTTCACCTATAATGAGAAAACTCTTCTCGATAACAGATCTCGGGGAATCAGTTGATCTGTAACTGTGTAATTGCATAGTTTTCTGCACTAGAAAGCATGGCACATCGTTAAGTAAGTGAGTTAACTTGACGCACAAGCTAAGGAATAGTTCCAGTTCATGAAGAGACTGTGTGAAACAGGCTTTTCTGCAGCATAGCCACTGAAGATCTTTGCTGTATGCGTGGCTCAGTGACGGTATGATGCCTGTTTTACCCCCGACAGAGATGAGATCGTCACCACGCGTTTCCCCATAGCACAGTCCAGAGTCCAGGTTGACCTTCATACATTGCCAAGCATCGAACGTGAACAATTCCCTCCCCTCCTTGAAATCTCTCTTCTTCCAAGCTTTCCGTGCGCACTTCATATTATTTTAAGTTCCGAAATGATTTACCAACACGTGTTTAGGTATTTTACTTCGACCGCTTCTACTTTGTTCGATCGTGGCCTCTTATTTGCTTCTTTCTCCCTGCAGGCGCCTTCCATAATTACGATTTACGGCTTCTTTTGGAGAGATTCATTCTTTTATCGGATCGGACAGCGACCGTTTAGGTCTCTTTTCCATACCATTGTCTTTTTTCACCTTCGCGCACACTCACACAAGCTCAATTACCTGATTCTGCGCGTGCGTACGCGCCCACACTCCAGACTTGTTCACATGGTAGAACAACTACTTGTACAAGGTTCGATTCAAATAGGTTTTGACCCCCTTCAACTGTAATTGTTTCCTTAAAATCTCCAGTGTGATAGAAGTTTAAGTTTCAACTTGTATTTGAATTTGAATTTATTGTTCATTCCAAAACAGTTGTACAAACAAACTGGTAAATTGTCTAGTGCATAATATAAATACTTAAATACGAACATATAAGAAATACAACATAAAGTACTTCATCACATATTTTAAACATAATATGGGGGGGGGGGGAAGCAAAACGCAGCCTTCAGGCAGATTTGTTGAAAAATCTTTCTAAATTTGAATTTTGTTCCTTAATACTACGTTAATTGAATAATATGTTATTCCAGTAAATAAATTTTGTTCAATATAATAATATATACGTTTTTCTCATTTGACGCATACGTTATACATATTTTGAACATTGTATTGGTTCAGACTTAACAATTTTCATCAGAGGATGTCAATTATGATATGATAGAGGAAGTATAGTATATATCTTCTTCCAGTTATTTAGGAATATATTACAATTTTTTTGGGTTGCTGAATGAAGTCTATTTTTCTTTGATATGTTATTAAGAGTATTCTATTCCATTTTTTCCTATCAGTGAAGATTAATGTGAACAAAAATCCTACTTCCAATTCTCATTCTAATAATCAACAACTTCAGCCTTCTAAACTGGAATATTCACATGTTAAACAAATGCTACAACGTGGAGAAAAATTATTATTATATCAATGCTTTTTGCACGAGAATATTAACAAATCACCTATTGCGTTCTAAATGAGGAATTTCCTTTCAAGTGAGGAATTTCATTGATATTATTCGAAGCCGTAGCTAATAAAACCATCGCTATTACAATAATAATGATTGAGGATTGATACCATGAATTTGAAATCATACGATTGCATTTTGAAATGTTTCCAGCAAATGAAATCATATGGCTGCATATTAGAAATCTTTTCTTTTGACATGACTACTTTTGTGTGTTAGAGTTGTTTTGGAAAGTATTAATAATTATTGTCAAATATTGAATGAACTATTAAATGTTAAATATTATAAAATATAACTTGGAAAGTGTTACAGTGTTATTGAATTGTCTTATTTCAAATTAAAGAGTCCAAATAGTATCAACCAACTGATTTGCCAGTTCAATCTTTAAAGAGACAAATAAGTTAGATAAAATGCTGTTCGGATTCCTGATTTGAAATAAAACAATTCAATAATACTGTAACACATTCCAAGTCGACTCCAACACAGAATAATTTCTCAAAACAGATCTTACTTTATGTGTTCTAACTATTCAGTGTACTCCTAACCGTGAGCCGTAGCAGGTATCTCTGTTCAATCAGATAGAGAAAAGCTGCGTTCTCCTAGGCACTCTTTGTAAACGTGACCGATTAGATTGGCCAGCAAAAAAAAAACACTGTTCTCTGTAGAATCGACGCTGTAAAATCACTTCCCGGTGGTTTGGAACCCACCTAAAATCGTAGATCCAGTTCATCAATCACAATCATCCAACTCATTAATCACGCACAGGTCTCAGACCTATGTGGGCTTCATCCTCCAAAAAAACCGCTTCTTGACTCTTCTCACCTGCTCAGCCATTCTAGGAAACAATGAAGATGTCATTCTATCTATTCTGTGCTATATCTGTGAACATGAAAATTGCACCAATCGTCTCCAATTGAACCGTTCTTGAATAAAAAACGAATCGTTATTATTCTAGTTCGATGTCAAAGCGATATTATATTGCTGAAGAGTGTGAGGCTTGGTAAGAATCGAAAGTTTGTTGTCTGATGGCAGCAGAAGCAGCATCCAGCACAAGCAAATGCATTGAGAAGACGAGAAGAGACGAACGCTTGGACTAGCGGATGGACGGTTGATGCGGCGATGCCTTCGGGTGGATCGCGTCCACCAGAGTCGAGCACAGCAGAGCCAGCCTGTGAGCTGCATAGCTGAGAGACAGTTTTAGTATTTTCCCTGGGTCTCGTAAATCGTCCCACCGAACCGACAGTTTTACTGCAGCTCCACTCCCTTCTTCGTCATCATAGCCCATCCCCCTACCCACTCATCCCTATGTGAATCACACGGCTACGACTTCAACCACCCCTCCTCCCTTCTCTCACCAACCCGTTCAGGCGCTCACGCCAGTCCACAAATTACCAGCCGTAATATTTCCTTCTCCAGAGTCCGGCAAACGAGAAAAGAAAGGATAATAGGGATAACAAGTAAAGAGGAGACGATTACTAAGGACTAATCGAATGATAATGATGAAATAGTGAAAGCGATTGCCACGATAGTAATAAAAAAATGCAAATACAGTACTTATTCTTGCACAATTTTCTTGTCTTTATGCTCTTTATTGATATGCGAGGTCCCTTTCCAAACGGCGACAACTAGAGCGACACTAATTGGATTAATTGAGCTTAGACTAGTGTAAATTCCAGCTAGACGATCTACGAGAGCGAAAAGCTTAGTGAGCGGACGAGTGTACATTTTCATCTCAAGGCCTATTTATTTAGCGTATGGCAGTTATGATGTGTCTGTCTTACCTATTAAAATATTTGCACTGTCTATGAATGCACCTACAAATTGAAAACTTTCTATTTCATTATTTTCATTCTGTGACAAATCGTTTTCGAGCCACTATTTTTAGGAAAATTTTCAGTTTTAGAATAAGCTCCTTACAGCTCACATAGGCTCGTGAACTGTTAACCTACTAAATTACTCAAAATCTTTAACAATTAACATCTTTCTGCCTTTGTATTTAGAAGTATTACATAATGTATAACTAAGTCACTGAGAATATTTCCATTTTTCTTTATAACTAAGTTACAGAGAATATTTCCATTTTTCATTTTGGATTGGATGGAAATGAAGAGATAATCGACTGCCGCAGAATTTTATTGGAAAGCATGAAATTTATGAAAAAACGTGGCCTTTGTGGAGTTGATGATAAAACAAAGCTGACTGGAGGTTAACGGAGATGGAGTGATGGACAAATAAAGGTATTGTGGTGGTGGGGGGAAGGGTGGAACTATAAATATAAAAGAATCTTGATCCCAAATATGTTTACTGAACGAGTCGAGTGTCCCAACAGCTCATTTTAACAGTGACTCGCTTACCGCTTAACAGTCGTCGTCGTCGTCGTCTCTTCTTCAGGTCTTTATTGCCTGTTATTTGATACGTCCAGAATTATTGTCAGCCTGTCTTTGGTCCTAGTCCTAGTACTCTCTCGCTTGCACTCCTTGCCTCTCTCTTTGAATTTTCTCTTTCTCTTTCCACATCAATTTCATCGGCATATTGCTGTTGGTTTCTGGCCTCACGAATGAGTGGTGGGCGAAGAAAACACAAGCGGCCTTTTGTAGGCCTATTTATTAGTATCGTCTGACATAACCGACGAACCCGCGAAGCAAAGTTTACGAATGAAGATCGGATCTGATCGATTCTTTTCTGGTTTTTCGTGGGCTGTTTTCAACTTATTTATACCCATACTATACGGTAGGAATTCTCTTTGGAAAGAGGAGGAAATTACAAAGAAATTCCTCAGCCACAGGAATACTCATCAGTTGAACTTTGCTGGTTTATTCGATAAAATAGTGAACAACCTGCCTGGATATTCCCTGACCTGTATTTATTTCATTAAATTTCCATGAAACTTCACTAGAATACCATAGAACTGACTAATAGAAACACTAATAGAAACCCTAATAGAATCACTATTAGAAACACTAATAGAAACACTAATAGAAACACTAATAGAAACACTAATAGAATCACTAATAGAAACACGAATAGAAATGACATCACCTAATTAGAGATGAAACTACTGCAATGAATTGAAATAAATTACTCACACAATTTTAAATAATGATCTGCTGCGATACTTGAGGCGCTTCCACTCATTTTTCACCCAACAAATTCCGATAATTTTGTTTTTGTCAGATTTCAATATAAATTGTGAATTTAGTTTAATTTGAATACCCGTAATTTAAAGATCCGTAATTTGAAGACCCGTAATTGGAAGGCCAGTATTTATAACCGACCTTTAGGGTTTTTCCATTTCAAGGAAGACTTGAAAAGCCCTACCTCTAAAGATTTTTCAAGTCTCTTGAATTAATAAATCCTCAAGGTAAGTTCATAAGTATGGGTCTTACTTTGACTGGAAGTTTAAAATTAACTGTTACTCACAGACAGCGACCTGACGTTCAACCTCTCATGGTAACTATTTTCTAAAGGGTTGAATATTCACGTGCTTACTTTCTTCTTAGTAGTATGGCAACTTAGGTTGGATTTATAACATGAAGATTATATGTGGCATCTTATTATACAAATCACACATTTTGTCTCATCATGCAAGAAGCTATAAATTATTATAATGCATTTCTGTAGCCGCTGTTTAAGAGAACATGTTGACCAAGAACAGAAAGAAAACCTTCAAACAGCTTTCCAATCAACATCATTCTCTCCAAATCGTCATCATTGATGATTACATTAACATTTAGGATCGTTTTCCGATTCAATACTATCAACAGATAATACCTTCTAATTTTTTTTTTGGAGGATGAAGCCCACATAGGTCTGAGACCTGTGCGTGGGTAATGAATTGGATGATGATGATGATTGATGAGTTGGACCTACAGTTTTAGTTGGGCTCCGAACCATCACCAAACAATCAATTGTCGAATCCTTCTTTTCTGATCATTGGATGAATGGAAATAATCATTAATTTTGTCGTCCAACAAAATCCCAAATAATGTGATAATTCGAGCACGGAGCTCATTTGTGCTTATAGATTAGCTTTCAAGGGTTTCACTCTGGCTCAGAAGATAAATTTATCGAGTCGCAAACTACTATTGAATTCTATAATGCCTTTAATAAACCCTCTTTCACTTTAAAACTAGAATAGTGTAGGCTAAGGCTGCTCAGTCCGTATACATTAGAGGAGTACATACAGTCCAGACATGTTTAAAGTAATTTTCTTCTATGTGCCTTATAATGTCATTTGAATGTTCACTTTCAGTGTTAATTTTCATGTATAATCTAGTGTTGTGTTTCGAGTTGCCTATGATTTTATCCATATGACGATTTTTATTCTAATTTTTTATTGTGCTGTAACAAAACTATTTTATTTTTTCATTGTGATTTAGGTTTAGTGACTGTTCAAAATGTGTGAAGCATTAATGAATAAATGATTTTTTGACAGTCTATTTTATGAATTAGACTCTTATTTCATGTGAGTGTGAAGTCCTGTGTTAACGCATTAAAAACCCTTCATATGTGAACAACAAATAAAGAAGTTTCATGTACATTTATAGAGTGGGTGCACCTCTGACAAAGTAATTGGTGAACATCAACGCATTGTTAAAAAAGTCTGATTATTCATGCAGCATTTCAAACAACGCTTTCATTACATGGTTTTGCTAGCATGTGAAGGACATTCTGACACTATCTGTGCTAAGCATTCAGATTCATACGCCAGCCTGCTTTGCTTTGGTGTCTGTTTTAAATCGAATTATTCAGATGGACCAAGCCGCGCACTTTGAAAGATTACGGAGCCGTAATACAAGAAAGCTGTTTGAATTTGAAAGGCTGTAATTACGAAACTGCTCCATGATAGCTTGTTAAAACATGGTGTTTCCGTTTGGCTGCTCTTGACCGGACCCAACAATTCGGACCGCTGCTTAATTTACAAATAGCTCAGGATTGATTCTTACATGAGATAATCAAAATTTACATTTCTAAAGATCTTCTTCCATCGCCATTGTTCACCCATCGCTTTTCAATGATTAGGCGTTACACCACTGACAGCATTCGCAGGGATGAGCGCTAAGTGAGCAGACCTGTCTCCAACAAAAACGTTCTGTACATTGCAATTGAAATGAAACAGAGCCTTTTAACAGCAATTGTTCAATAATTACTTTCTTCATTACTGAATAGCTGTTTGCTACCATCTTGTTATTTTAACAATTATTTAACAATTATTACAATAATTTTAACAATTACTTTTTTCATTACTGAACAGCTGTTTGCTACCATCTTATTTGTGCAGCTTTTGTCCATATAGAAGGTGAAATAACGTATGAGGACATAATTGTTATAACATATTTTGAAGAATTGAGATCAAATATCGAATGGCATTTGAAATATGTAATTGTATTGAGTATATTAAGGCATATTAAATTTTTTCGGCCGGTTGCACGAAAGTTAGTTGAATTTAATCCCCGTAGAATTACGTCATTCTACGGAAATTAAACTTAATGGAGAAAATTTAGTTGCACGAAGGACAATTACAAGCGATAACACCGATAAGGTTAACCGGCGTAAAAGATTTAACCACCCGATCACCGATGATTAAATCTCACTAATGCCCGTAAAGTTACATTTTATAGGTTATGTTTGTTGTAACGAGCACGGAACTGCAAATTAGGTTGTAGGTGTTAAAAACCTTTCAAAATGATTAAAATCTATTGAGAATATAATAATATTGAGATAGTTGAATAATGATTCAAATAATTCACAATTAAATGATTCTAATTCATCTTTTTTCTCAACTTCAGAGTCAGGTGTTGATCAAATTACAGTGTAGCTAGATTGTGCACGTTCGTTTAACTAAAATTAACTAATGGATCTTTGTGCAACATAAATAAACGCGTCACACTTACGACGATTAGTTAACTGACATTAAACTCCTTATTCAACTCCTTATTCGTGCAACCGGCCGTTTAAGACGTACTATAAAGACCTATTCTATTGATTTTAAAGTTATGGAGTGATTCAAAAGTTCACCTGTTTCATGCATGAATTTGAGGCATCCATTTTTACAGAAAGCAAACAAAATAGACAGACACGTTCATCTAACTTTTCGATCTCATGCATAAAGGATTATTTTGGACGAATCATCACTCTCACGGTTCGATTTTGTAAGAAATCTTATCATGTAATTCTCTCAGGCAACGCTTACAACTCTTCTCCATGAAAACATGAATGAAGAACCAGACACACATTTTAAATCCACATTGTTTGCTGAAAAATCCCTGAAATATCCATAATATCATGAAGGAAAGTTGACAGCGCTGTCCCCTAAACAGTGGATTTAGTGAATTTCGTAGAAAACGTTTTGGTGAAAGGCTATAACACACTAACGGCAATCATTTATCAAAATAAGAGCTGTTTTATCAAACAAGTACAGTAATTCGAATTTTAATGTCAATGTGTTTTCCAGTGTTTTTGTAAATTCTTTTTGAATCACCCTATTCTTTGAGATAAACATAATATAGATGAAGGGCCTGGTATAGTACTGGAATGAAGAGCAAGCAGCTTTAAATTAATAGAAAGAGGTTATATGAGTAGAGGGCTAATTTGAAGAAATAAAACTGTCAATATTGGTGATAATTCAAGATTATTGCTTCAATTGAGTGAATCCCAAAAAAAATTCCCACTGAAACATTACATTTGTTTGATATTACTGTGTAGGATGGTAGTGTTGCGGGTTCTATCTCTAATATAATGCTGAACAACACTTAAAATTAACCGATTGCTAATAAAATAGCTTTCGATAACTTATAACTGACTTCGAGTATTTCCTTGTCTTATCGTGAATATTGATAGCGGTTTTATTAACTTGCTATTTGGTTGGAATACACAAAAAAGGCAAATTAAAATGTCATTTGAAAATATTAAATGCCTAATGTAAAGCTATTTAGGAAGGAAATTGATAAAAAGTAGTAAGAGTCAGATGCCGTGTGGCAGCAGTAATTCAAAGTTATAAATTTATTATTAAAATGACAAAAAAAAACTAAAATGTTGTATTTTTATAAAGTGTTTCATTTTCTTTCATGACAGAATTCGCAATCATCTTTAAAATCGTACCAAAACAATCAGGATTGAATTCTGTACCGTAATTAATTCAAGATTTGCAAGATTTAATGTCTTCGGTGATTTAGTAGTTTACCTAATATTGCTCCATTGGTCCCAGGTTCGATTTCTGGCTAATCGTGACCTTCTTGTTCAGTCCTAATCATAAAACCACTGGGTTAATAATTCATTTCTTTCTATTATTTGGTGTTATACAGAAGCTTCAGTATCTATTCATTCAATAGAATATAGGAGACAACCGGCCTAAAAGCACCCAGTCACCAAAAGCTGTGCTGAGCTGTTCTATGCTATGGCATGTTCAAACCAAACTAATGACTCTTAATGAATAGCCGGTCACCGAAAGCGGTGCTGAGCTGTGCTAATAGTTTATTGAAAACTATCAGTTTTGGTTTGTACAACAGTTTCAGCACATCTTTTGGTAGCCGGGTGCCTTAAAGCTGCTTTTATGACATTATTATTTCATACCATTATTTCATCCCAATCATGATGATATTATTTCATTCTTAAGTCCAAATCTTTTCAAGTTTAATTTTAGTCGCAGAGGAAATTTTTATTGAATTATTGAAAAACCTATATAACTCAATTGTTTTGCACTTCAATATTGTGCATTTCGATAGATGTATGGATTGGATTTTCAACATAGCCTATGTATTTACATATAAATTTACCACTTCAAATTTGAGCAACGATAACTTTTAATTGTTTTAAAGCAATAACGATGCAGAGGAGGAGTTAATTAATAGGGGCTCTAGCCCCCCCCCCCCCTATTAGATTTTAGGGCCAAGTAGATTAATTGTGAAATACCAATAAACTGATAAAATTCAGGCATATAACAAGTTGTTAATAACCATAGCAAGAAGATAATATTTTTCGGCTCAAAAGTTTTTTATAAAAATGTAATATTAAAAACTATTTTCAACAGTTTTTAGTGTTTCGTTTCAAGTGAACTTTCAAATTTTTGTGGTTAAGTGATAAGATTCATTTAGTTATTTTTTGAGTGAAGGTTTTTAGCAAATTTTTAGTCTGTGTTAACCTCAATGTTTTAGACAATGTAAAATATTCAAAATTAGTGAAGGGAGCAGTTTTGGACTTGAGTCTGTTGCGCCTTGACATTTGTTGTAAATTTGTCACAATAAATAAATAAGAGTATAAATTAAAGAGAATAGAGTATGGATTATATAACTTGAAGAAAAGTCTAAGTATAATCATCTATCTCGTCTATGAAACGTAGCATGTTGCTTGGAACATCCAAAAGTTGAAAAGTTTCCAAGTTATTACTATCATTATTATTCTTACGTTTTCAAGCTCCAAGATCATGAAAGAAATCCGATGAAGCGCTTCCAAGATTAATATACTACTGTGAGCTACCCCCAACAGAGTGATAAATACCACCACTTACAAATCCTTCCCTTTCACTTAATTTGTGTGTAGGCCTTTCGTGGTGCCTCGAGCTGAGCAACCATGTGTTTGAGAAACGCCCGTGAATTTTATGAATAATAGCGAACTAAAATATGGCCGACTAGTTTCGGATCGTATATCGCTCTCGAGAGAGCTCCAAGATAAGCATCTGAGATCCTGAGAAAAAGTGTCCGGCAATTTTGAAGCTGAATGCAGTGTTGAGTTATTGCCAGGAGACAAAAAGGAAAGATGAGAACTATGACAGAGCGGTGATCAACCAAGACATATTGAGGGACAACCTGATTGAGGAAATGATAAAAATGTGGCTGAAAAAGTAGATAAACGTTTCGCCCCTTCATGGACCAACAGTAAACTATGGGAAGCTGTACAGTTCGAATAAATTCTGGATCCAGACCCACGTTTTTCAACTTGATAACATCTGTTATAGGCCTACATAGTTTCAAGAGTTATTCCTTGGTTTTGAATCATTTTGAATTTCCAAAAGTTGTCTCCATCATTTGAATTTTTGAGAGTTCCATAAAATTTCGTTGATATATTATATAATGTCTACGGTGAGAAAGATAAAATTGTATTTGTGCATTGCATTGAATTGCCAAGGATATTAGCCTGTTAATGATAGTATGCAATGAGAAATATCAACAAGCACTTAATGTGCATAGCACCACATTTCATAACTTTCTAGGAGTAAGTTTATGATTTCCCATTTCAAAATATTGAGTTTTGATTCTTGTTTTCCCCATAGACTCGAACATATATTATATCATACATGTATAGTTTTCTACTCTTTTATCTATTCTGAATTTTTCATATATTGTGTAATATCTAACATAAATTTCAAAATTGTCTTACTGGATAGAGTCAAACTGGAAAGTTATAGGATAATGTATTAATCTGGATTGTATACAACGTTAACGTGTTGCTAAATTCAAGTGTTGAAATGTTTTGGCTATTTGAAATACAAAGAAAAATCAAGTCTTCGCAATCGAATCTTCTAAGGAAATGCGGCTCAGCTGTATGGGAACAAGCTGACGAAAAGACTTCTACATTTATGTCGGAGTTTGATTAGTTATTGTTATTGGATAGTATGTGATGAAAATGCCTCCACAGTTCCAGATTTCTTCCTTGCACCTCCCGGATTCCAGAAATAGTTAGCTTTGTTAGTTTTCTGTCTTTCTTTTTTTAATTGCCGTTTGTTTCCCTGGCAGGAGAAGACCGCGATGCGGTGCAAGTGTGGTGTAGGGAGGATAACGGTGGTAGCCAAGGACTCGTTCTTCTCTGACCATTAATCCCACAGTCACTATCCGATCGTAAGTCAGTTGTAGGACAGAGCGATCTTACTCTCTCATTTTGCTTCTCACTTACTCAATCGCTATCACCCACTCTTCTCTTTTATTTTCCTTCTTTCTCTTATTCACACACCCCACGTACGTTGTCCACTTCACCAGTCCATTTCCTCACCTCTTCCACGACAGGACAACTCTTCCAACCACTGACGACCGTTTCTTCATTCTCTATTTCATTCTACAGTGCGCAATTGACATGGTATTGAAAAGAGAAGGAGATATGACAGAGACCTGTCTCCTTCAATCCGACCTGTATGTCTCCTACTGGTCGGTTCCTTTTGAGACAGTGTCCGTCGATTTATTAAAATTTATAACAAATCTGACATGGCTACCGCATAACTCTTTCTAATATACTGGTCAGAGCGAACTAAAACAACAACAAAAAGCAACACAACTGCTCTTGAAAGCGGCAATTTATACATTCTGCTTATCAAGCTATCCTGTCCGAAAAAACTACTAATCAAACCATGTAGAACAAACAGATACTTGCCTTCTATCTCTTCCTAAACCAATCCATATGACTCAACGAATGTGGCACTTCTAGACAAACTTTGTTCAGTTGATTGAATAGTTTATAGAATTGAGTTCGCTAGGGTGTATATTTTCATACAGAATTGATTAGGTACACAGTGATAGTTATATTGTTCCTTCAAAATACATTTTGGAGGTTTTAGAACATTATTCGTGCAAATTCAACCTTCTTATGAATGGAATATAATTATGTTGGAAGAGATCCAACTCCAGGATGATTAGTAGTTTCATGATTAGTAAGTAGGAGTGGCTGTAGCCGAGTGGATTGAGTGCTGCTGGTTTGCTAACTCAAATAGGTCCCGGGTTCGATCCCAGTTCTGACCGAAAGATTTTACCGCAAGTCACTTCCGTGTTTCGGAGGACACGTTTAGCCTGTTGGTCCCGGCTGCCTAAAACAGTCGTTAAGTCACGTCAGAGGCCCTGAACTTATTCAGGTGCGACCTGATAGCTCTGACACCAGACCTGAGCCAGCCAGGTCACACGATATTATTATTAGTATGTGTAGTGAATTGAGACTTGTGGTAATGAGGTTAAAGATTTCACAAAATATCCAAGGCTGAACCAGAATCAAACTCGAGACCACATGAGCAGTAGCCAGTAACAGCAGCTAGTCTTAACAGCGACAAAAATAAATAATTCACTGTTACTAAAATACAAGAATACGCAAAGCAATCAATAAGTCGATCAGATAAAATTAAATCACAAGAAACCAGTGACGTACCCAGGGGGGCTTTGGGGCTTGAGCCCCCCCTCACAAGGACCTGCGGTCTGTTTAAAGATGATATTTTTCCAGCAAAATGACTGTTTCAAGCAAATATTGCTGGTATTTTTGTGATTTCAGGCTTGTTCAAATGGAATAATGTTCATAAATTATCGTATAACGCTACTATTGCGTATCTTAGAAAATCCAAGGATGGAAATAGGCTGAGTGACCTAGCATTATGAACATTCACTAAAAAATTGAAGGCACCAGGACAGAGGTAACGATAGCGGATTATTGCAGACATTTCCATTAATTAGTTATTCTGAGTCTTCATTCATGTGGTGAGTGAAATGGGATTGATGTTCAAAGAGCTGGAAAATGAAAAAGGTTACAAGTCCTCAACCATCATAATTATTAAGCTACACCACAAAATACAACCGTAAGGGTCTCCCCTCCAATAAAAGTCATTGCGGCCGAAAATAAAAACATCACAGCACTCCTTGGTCATACGCTTATTATCAATCATTTACTACAAATCACGCAGAAATGAGGAGAAATTAGTTGGAAAAATTGTCAGTTTTTTGACTTGCATGCTTGTCAGACTAGTAAGGGGGCTCTGCCCCCTTGACCACCCAGGCATAAAAGACGAACGATTGAGTCAGCATGCTCTCCGCTTGCAGATGTCCCATTATGTGAAGGAAGAGTTTGTATAGCATATTTACAACTATCAATTCTTGCCCTTTTTGGGGGAAATTTAGAAAGCTATACTTGATACTTCAAATAATCCTGGATACTAAACTTCCGAGGCTACTTGACTCTTGAAAAACGGTAATAAACTAAATCTTTGAAAATAATTAATCCTGAGCCCAATCATTGAAAAACACTGGGTTACAAGAATTGTCAGTTTTTTGCGTCTCTTGGGGAATATTTTGGAACCCTTTCTCTCCACGTACCTCGGACCTCACCCGAACATGAGTACCAAATTTAAACTTTTTTGGCAAGTAGCTAGGCTGAAAAATCGCTAAATTACGATAGAAAGTGCATTTTTTGGAGTAAACTGTGGGTGGGTAGGGTGGTAGGGACTAATCTTGCAACAAAAAGGTCAGCAAAATCTCAGACCTTCCTTTGGGGAAGCCCCCCAAACCGAAAGTCTGGGTGTAGCCTACCCCTGCAAGAAACTAGGCCAACCATTTATCGACTTCAAGCTGAGCTTGAGCACTGAACCAGCCATTAATAACAGCCAGTTCTCATCACATAGGTTTTCTTAGTGGATGGGACTTTGAAGGTAGTTTCCATTTACTGATTAAACTTTACAATATATTAAGTAATGATCATCATTTGTCAGAACCTAATGTTATAAAGAAATGCCATTATTTTATTAATGAATGACACTCTTTATTTCTATTTTCAAGAATCGAGAGTTTTTCAGCTGAAGTCATGATAATTGACAAGAAAAAATACATTTTCTAACTATACTTTTCTAAAACTTTCTAAGAACGACTATCAACGACTTCAGAACTATGCGAACTTGATTCCATCCCTGACTTTGACAAGACCTTTGCTCATATTTTATTATTACGACTTAACAGCCTTGATCACATTCGTATAGCAATAACAACTACTAACATAAATCCATGTCATTTGATAGGCTGTATAAGAGTCGAGCCTTTCCTATCACTTACCAGTTGATGTAAGGATTCGTCTTCGTAATGAGCATTGATTTAATCGATGCCCTCACTGACCACAATGCTTGTAACTCGCTTGTTATCAATTACATTCACAAGAAGTCTTCAGACTTGATAGGTTTCGGAAACTTGATCACAGCTGTAAATGTAGATTACATTCATTGAAGCATGCTGTACGCTGTAGTTCTCCAGTTCCACCAACAATTGTAAGTTCATACTTGAATTGCACATATCATTGCACTTGGGATGAGTAAGTTTTATCTAATCTTTGATCTATATCAAGTTGGATTTGTTGAAAAGTATAGTACATCCAAATGATCAAACGCCTCAATTTTTTTTCAACTATTGATTTCAAATCTTTGCTAAACGGAATACAAGTATATGAAAATAAAAAAAAATAATAAGAATAATAATAGTCAAACATTTAGGTTGAAGAGAAAAGATAACTTATTCTTTTTTCTTACATCCAAGTTGAAGTTTATTTGAAAGCTTATTTTATTTCTCCTCATCTAAGTCATGCTTTTTCTGCCTCAACCCTCAACTCTTGGAATTCAATCAATGCTGGAAATAAGTTGCGGTACAAGAACTCTGTAGGCTACATGAAAATTAAAATAACTAAAAGTATCAATTTTGTAAGAACTGTGTTGGCATTTGGGTTGGAAACTATGTACTGCTTATAGAATGTAATGTAGATGAATAGTTATGTATTTATATTGTGCGAAAGAAAAAAGATGCAAATGATAGGAATGAGTGGAAGGAGAAGAATGATAAAGAAGTGAGAAGAGAATGATGAAGATTTCGAGGCCAAGGAAGAAGCACTCATGAATATTTTATGCAGCGAGCCAACTGATATAAGCGTATACTTTGCAGCCTTCTGTAATTACATACATTTTCCTTTCTCGACCAGGTTTCTTTAAATGATTTCACGATATTTTTCTAAAGGATCACACAAAACCATCGGTTAGAGCCGTTCATGTTTTCAGATGATCTTATCAGTTTTCCATCTTTGAAATTTCGCGGCCGCCGTTAAATAAATCAATACCCGAATAAGCTATACATGGTGATGGTGTGGTTGAAGGCTCGGTATTACCTGCTACATCTCTGTGCCTATCAGAGATGCCAACCTTACAGCTCATTATTCAGATATACTTACCGTTGCATAATTACAATTTAAACGAGATTTTAAAAGCGCCTTACCATTATCTCAATGTTATCATCCAGTAATAATTTGCATCGCAAATAAACGCTCGTACATTCAGGCACAATCATCTCAAGATTAGTCCAAATGTTGATGCTTTTTTTTCAACAAGGATTACCCATTCACTCTCTCTTCAGCTTCAATATTTATATTGATAACAGGAATAACATATATATTATTCAAAACAGGAATAGGCTACATCAATTTTTTTTTTTTTTTTTTTTTTTTTTAGGATGAAGCCCACATAGGTCTGAGACCTGTGGATGATGGTGATTGATGAGTTGGACCTACAGTTTTAGGTGGGTTCCGAACCACCGGGAAGCCACAGTGATTTCAGTTATTTCAGTCACAGTGATTATTCTTGAATGCACATTTCACATGTATTCCACAAATATGTAAGCACAAATTGCTGACAGAAATCGAGCAAAGCTATTTTTTTTTAATCATTTATCTACACAAAATAAATTGTGTAAATTATGACTTATAAGTCCATATACCCCTTTGAGAGGTGGTCAGTGGCCGCTTGATAAATCTAATCTAATAGTGTTAGTCGATCAAAAATATCGTATGCCCGATTAGAGAGAAGACGTTTGATATGAGTTAGCCTTGACGTTTGTGCTAGGTGCTTTAATCTCAAAATAACGATTTAATTTAGATATTTCTTGTCACTAATGCTCAGATCTTTGTCTTTTGTTTTGCTTGGTGCACTAAACCTCATTTTGTTCAGATGTTTCAAAATGTTTCTTGAACTACTCCCAGTTTTAATAAGATATGAATAAGAAATGGCTCTTTATAAAATAAATCAATCATTCTAACCAGAAATTATCATTTTGAGAACAACAATTTTACACACGGGAAAAATAATCACTTATCAATTTGCTTGCTACCGAATTCTTTTCGAAGATCGTCTGACGATCTGACAATTAGCATGGTCGGATTTAACCTCAATAATAGAATGGAAATATTAAACGATAATCGAATGGATAGGCGTGACAGATTTTTCGACATTGTTGTAAAGAGCGTTCGGGACCATCAAGGCTACATCGAGACCAGTTTTAAAATGCAGGTAATGGGATAACCAAAGTCTTGTCTAGAGGAGCAGAGAGCGATTAGAGGATAGTCTCTGTCTCTCTCAGTGGCCGGGCCAACGGATTTAGAAGCTTCCTTCTATTATAGTTGTTTTTAATGTAATTCCCATTGGAATAGAAGCTCGTTTCTCGAATCTTTTTGACTGGCAGATGTGAAATTTGAATTATGGATATGACAGCACAAATATAGCCTATGTAGCGTAGGGTACCTTGAGATGGAAATGAAAATAAACGTGAATTAAAGAATTTTTCAATATAACAGCGACTTTGAGTTTTTTTTAATCTATCAACTTTTTTAGGATCATCGCTGCTTAATTCATTTATTTCTTCGCCCATCTGCTTCTATGTCTCACGACTCGTGGACACACACATCATATTTTCACCATCTGTGTTCCACCTGTGATTCTCAATTTATTTTTAAATTTCATCGCCAGAGAAGCAACTTATTCCTCTGCCTCTTGATATTCCATGTGTACTGATGATCATGATCATAATCATCATAATAATAATCGTCTTCCTATATCCCCAAAGTTAATGATTCCTGTACGTTCTTTCACTTCCCCATACAAACGCGAACCGGAGATGAAAGGTAGAAATTAATAATATAATGAATGATATTCGCCTACGTAAGCCAAGCGGTTTGATGATTGTCCCGCTCCGCGTTGAAGATGTGTTGCTTCTTTGGACAGCTGATGAGATGCAACTTAATAGATATCAGCAGGCAACGTCTCCTCTTCGGAATAATACAATATGAATAGAGAATGAAAATGCAAAGTGGACATCACATTCAATTGAACCTTTGCTAAGAAATTATTTTCAAGAAAACAAAACAGGTATGAATAAATAATATTCTCGCCGAAATATTCTTGGAAATTCAATTTGAGCCCCCAGGTTGTTTACGAAAGATATTGCTCACAACGTGGGCAATATGAAATTGAAATTAAAAATCTTTCTTCCAAAAATTGCTATTCCTGGAGCTACAACAATGTCGTTACATGCTATTAAGTATTTCCAATAACTAAAACTAAACTCCAACTGAGTCACATCTATTACGATTACTGCATATACAATGTTTAGATATTTATACAATTAGACAATAACGCCATTCTCAATCTCAAACTGAAACTAAAATAAAGAGCAGCTTCATGTTATATACCCTACGGAGAAGAATTCTATTGGCCGAACTGGAGGCTTGTCATTGGCTGAAGGCTGGGACTAGACACACCCACTATTTACAGATTGGGCAAGCAAGTAACTGTCTCCAATATAAAAAGGATTTTTTTGAATACATCATTAGCTTGGATACAGTTTGGGGGAAAAAGTCTGATAGATTGAATCATTTCTAAATCAATAATTGGCTGCAAGTCAAGTCGTTAATTTTAATATTAAGTTACGTCAATAATTGAATATCATGCTTTTGGAGTTAAGGATTGTGGACTGTGAATTGGAACTAATTTCATGTGAAAAATTTGAGAATGTTCTACGTGAAAACATCTTTTATCAAGCATAAACTAAATTGGAAGCTCCATGATTTTAAATAATAAGATAGATTATCAGTTCAAATAATGCAAGTGCTAGTTATTAATAATAAGACGAAATTGTCACAACCACATTTATTGAAAATATTGAGAAACTAGTTTCGGTTGTTATACCATTATCAATCTCAAACAAACTAAAACGAAAGTACAGAGTAGCTTAATATATACTAAATATTATTATTCTTATCATTCATTATGAATACCTTCCACAATATTACCTTCGCCACTACAAAGAAAGTCAAGTGCTCGTTATAATAATAAGCGTATGGCTTTTAATGGTGGGGAGACCCTTACGGGTAGTTCCACCTCGCCGTTTGAGCCATGTTACGGGGAACATGGTGGACCTACTATTTTAGGTGGGTTCCGAACCACCGGATAAGTGATAATAAAGCTTGTAACATCAAGTCATTGAAGCACGGTCACCCATCCAAGCGCAGTCTTGAGTGGTCGTGACTGAACATCACGATCACTTGAATACCACGCTCACCGCATGACCAATCACCACCCAAGTGCTAGTTATTCCATCATTCCATTTTTTCTACTACGTACCGTACTCTAAATTATGGTCGACCTTAAACTTTCTGACCTCAACAAACGTTTCTTAACATTTTAATTAACTATTGCATGGTATTTTATTGTATGGTAAAATAATAATAATATATTGCATGGTATTATTTATACTGTATCTCATTATTTGTAAAACTTTAATGGAGATATAATATACTTACCTACTTATTTTATCAACTCAACATGCAACCCATTTTGTTTTATCATTCAACTCGTTATTTATTGTGTGAATTTGCAATTTCATCACTTCCACCCATTCAGTCAATCACCTTGATCGCTTCAAATACAAGTTTTGCACTGTAAACGCGTGCCTCAGAGGAGACCAAGTTATTATGTGTTAACTAGTGTCAACGGACACTCCTCATGGATGGGTGTTGAGAATGAATGTTGTGGTTAGTCAAAACCAAAGCGAGCCTCCTTTATCGTGATGATTCAGCGAAATGCGCATTGGTGGGAAGACGCTTTACCCGTCTCGGTTCATGAAATAAATCACGTCTACAAATTGAGCAAATGATCGCGCTGTCTCTCGGCTGATGGTTGGTTGGTTCTGGTTTGGACTCCACTCAGTCCGCCAACATGACGTATCCTAAATCAACCGCCGCTCAGGGAGGAAACTGAGGGGTCATCAGGGCTGGCAACCGGGATAAAGCCCCCGGGATAGAATACAAGAAAAAGCGCAACAGAAAGAAAAAGAGCAGGGAAATTAAGATTCGAGTACCAGTTCACAAACAGCTGCGAGGCTTGTCTGGTCCGTGAGGTTGGATGAAGTTTTAAGATGTGAGAAATTTGTGGTTATACATTTGAAATCAGCTTCAACGATTGGAAGAGTTTTACGCAAACTCTCCCTAATTATCTTATATCGAAATATTAAAAAAATTATCATTCAATATTCAATTGGTTTTATGTTTGGAAGTTGGTTACAACTACCAACTAATGGTATAAGGAATTTGTAATACCCATTTGTCTCTGATACTCCGCTTGTTAAAACCGGTATTAAAATGCGAGATGTACAGTATACATATTCCAACTAATGAATAATTTTCAAAGTGAGAGTTAAACAGTTTCTAATTCCATTCATTAACTATATAAGTCATTGGAACAAACTCAACCAATAATATCTCGAATATTCTTCGAATCTCATAAACGTAAGGTATAAGTAGGCTAATATAAAAATTACTGTTATTACGTTTAAAAGTCAACTTCAAGAATTTATAACATTGAAAAGTTAAGAGCATTCTTTTTGATGACTATTTCTATAGCTTTGTTTCTATGTTCTGGTAATATTAATAGACAGGCTGATAGCTTCACCATATTGTCCAGTATCTAATATCAGAGTCCTACAAAAATAATGAATAATAAGACGAAATTGACACAACCACATTTATTAAAAAAATTGAGAAACTAGTTTCGGTTATTATACCATTATCAATCTCAAACAAACAAGAGTTTGTTTGTTTTTAATAAATGTGGTTGTGACGATTTCGTCACTATTATAAACTATATTATAAATACTATTATAAACAAACTCTTGTTTGTTTGAGATTGATAATGGTATAACAACCGAAACTAGTTTCTCAATATTTTTAATAAATGTGGTTGTGACAATTTCGTCTTATTATTCATTATGGATACCTTCCGCGGTATCACCTTCGCCACTACAATGAAAGACAAAAATAATAATTATTATAATCTTACAAATTTGCTTTCGAGATTCCCACTTACAAAAACATAATCACACTATCGGCTCTAATGAGTGTTTGCGTTAGCCTTTATTGGACATTATCATTCTGTAATGTGTCAAGAAAATAATTTTTCGTTACAAGGCGCAATTTTCTCAGTTGATTCAACATAGATCCATTTGTTTTATGAAAACTTAGAAAAACAATCGCTTGATTAATTAGTCTAAATTACTAAATTAGTCTTATACTTGAAAACTTGGAAATTTCTTGCATCTATTCATTCAAAAATCTGTGAAATGAAAACCAATTTCTAAATAATTTTGATTTATGATGGAAGTTTGTCAACATCCTCATTTTCTTGGAATCTCCAGGTCAGATCAGGTCTTGAATATTTCAAAAGTCGGATGAGAAAAAGCGATTATTCCAGAATGGTCAGCAAGAAACACACACACATGCACACAATCTCTTCGTTCCCACTCAGTCTTTTTCTATCTACGTCGTTCTTTCTCTTTTAGTAACCTCTCTGGTTGGCCGCTTTGTTTGAGTCGCTTGAGGGTGAATTCCGTCAGACAGAACAGCATGCTCTTTTCATCCTGAGTCTTTACCAGCCCCTCCCCCATAAATGGTGCTCAAACCTTGCTTCATCTTGGTTGGTGTTGCGTACAAGATATTTATCCGATTCTCAGCTCCATGAAAGAAAAAAAGTATAATAAGAATAATGAAAGAATAACGTTATAATAGTCACTAGAGAGGAAAATAATTTTCAGTTCATCAGATATCATTTTTGGCTGCCCAACTATTCATGAAATGGTGAGAGAATAGCGACTTGATACATTATTTCAAAACGATCAAAAATGAGTTGCAGGTAACCAGAGAAAAAATGACAGACAGTGTTGAATGAGGCAGTAATTAGTCGGATCAGGAAATTACTTTGATGGTAGGCATGTATCATCATGGAACCAATGTAAATATTAAGACTGGAGAATAATAATTATAATACTGTACTGAAAACAATAGTGCTACAGTGATAAACGAAAAATGGGTCTGAATGCATGAATGAAAGATGCAAGATACAATATTATTAGGTATAGATCGTGAAAAAAACTTGCCACTGTAGTAGTAGCCGTTAGGTGACATCACGGCGTTCGACATGATTGTATCGAGATGAAAACCATGTCATTATGTTGTGATAGTTAATCATTAGGATTATAATTCAGTCATGCCAATGCAAATTTCAGTTTCTATCAACTTGATAATTAAACTCAACTCGATTAATATGATGGAACTAACTTTGAAAGATTAGCCTCATTTGTATCAAACATTTAGAGAAAACTCATCCTAGAGAGGAACTTTGAAAACCTATTCTAAGAACTTTGCAACTCGAACTTTGAACTATTAGTCATGTATTGTTGAGTGTGATTCACATCTTTACCGGTGTCAGTAGGCATTGCGAACTAGCGAGCCCAAAAGGACGAGTTTGGTTGACCACTTCTCGTTACAATTGTTAGTGGAATAGCAGCCTTTTAATACTGACTTCAAACTTCCAGACGTCAATTAATCATTTTCGAATCATTCATGGCTCATGATTGAATAGTTTGGAAGTCATCAGTACTTTGGAAGCATTAGATGAGAATTTGAAAATCAAAGAAGTTGGTTTAACTGAATTTCATATCATTAAATTTTTAAAAATCGAATGCAAATTCAATTCAAATTCAAATAAAGTTTTATTCACAAAATACACATCCATGTACAATTAAGATTTACAAAACATACTGTGAATATTCCCCACAAAGACAGAAGTCTGAGTGTGGAGAATGAGTTCATGTTACGGATAAATACAGTATTTGTAAAATTGAACAGTATAACCAACAAGTACAAAGAGAATATAATAACTGATCACATAATAATTAATATTCGAATTCTTAGCAATAAAATAATCAAAAAAACAAATGCAGACATAAAAGAACAAAAGGCAGTAATAAATGCACACAACTAATATGGAACCAATAAAACAAATTTCAATGTCTAAAGGCGGATTGAATCAGTTGCTCAGCAGCCTCCCTACCGATTTCAAATAACCATCTATTCAAATGGAATTTGTAAGTGTTTATGCTGAAGTTTTCCATTAGTTTTAGGTGGTTGGGGATATATCTATATAAAATATGACAAATATACTTACTATTGTACCTTGAGCAGTTATGAAGGAGTCGGGGATGGACAAGACCAAAATTAATAAGATTTCTTGTGTTATATGGGTGAACTAGATTATTGAATATTGAGTTTTTATTGTAATATATATGGGTCAATAATACTTTTTCCTACAACTGCTCGTAAAGTAGTTCTTTACGTACTGAAAACTAATTGTAAAATACCTCTTTACTGCTCCGCAAGCGGTAAAGTACTTTACGCTCGCCAGCTGTTTTCTTCACGCTTCTGTTTTGATTTTGATGCCTTCTCATTGGTGGATCACTGAATCCGTGAAATTCACATAACCTCAACAATGGCGAACGCTAACCAAATCCGCGCATGGTCTGTGATGTTACAAACTACAAGCTTTTATTGTGTTGGAATCCAGAACTGCAGTTTTAGGAAAAATATTGTATGTAATTCGCGCGTGAAGCTTCTTTATCGCTCTCGCAAAATTACTGCGCTCCGCTACGCGTCGCGCAGTAAATGTTTTGGCTCGAGCGATAAAGTCGCGCTTCACGCTCTTAATACATAAATAACTATTAAGTAAAGCTGTCTAACACTAAAAACTTGAAATTCTTGGTATATCAGGTCATGATATGCATTGTGAGACTTTTCAAAACCGCATACATTGAACTATGCACACAATGTTTGTTACAATATTCAATTGTTGTTTAAAACCGTATACATTGTGAAATTTTTCAAAATTGCATACATTGAACAATAAACAGTAAGTTTATTACAATATGTCATCTGAAGATGCAGATGTCCCTTTCCGTTCCTTGCCTGTTATGTGAGACTTAATATTCCATTCTTAACAAGGGATATTTCATAGCTTTGGAGTTATACTCATGTTTTTTTACTCTCTGTTCACAGGTTCGCGTGAAAATCTTGGATCGCAATGACAGTCCTCCGACGTTTCAAGAGAGCAGCCTGCACCTGTCCGTGTCTGAGGACATGGCTGCGGGTCAAGAGGTAGCCGTGCTCAAAGCGACCGATCCCGACACTCCCGGACCGATCACCTACACCCTGGTGTCGGGCGATGAAGGCAAGTTTGATGTGGACTCGACTACTGGTAGTCTCAGATTGAAAGATTCGTTGGATCGTGAAACCAGAGACATCTACAAGCTGCATGTTAGAGCAAGCGATGGAGTGCAAAGCACGGAGGCCGTTGTCACCGTACAGGTAAGACAAGAGTTTCTCTCCCATTCACTCAATAATACCTCTTACAATTTCAAATATTCAAACGTTGATCAGAGTTTGATTGCCGATCACTCATTAGAATAATTCTTACAAGTGATTGGAGATTAACTTCAATCAATGTATCCGGCTGTTATTCATCCTAACTTGCAAAATAATGTGGGAGGATTTATTTATAAAAACGCTCAAAATGCAATTTTTGAGTGGTTATTTTTAATTTTTTGCGCACCCCATTCAAAGAAGTCATATATTTTGTCAACATCGTGAAAAGACACCTTAATTTATTCTAAGTTATCGGTCTACTGTGAAGGTAGATGATAGAGTTTAACAGGGAAAGTTATAAAAGTTATTAGATTCGTGAAAAGCAAATCATAAAGTAATGTAATTGAATTTCAAGGCATAATACTATTTCAGTAAAAAATTATTAAGTAAAACATTTTTTAGAATACATTTCAGTGGTAGGTCTTGTAGGTGCTTTCTACTAATTCGACTATACCGTTTACGGTGAGTCAAGAAAGTGAGGTGCTCCCAGGGGTTGGACCCAAACATTTGCCATGACTCAAGTTGAGTCACCCAATTCTCAAACACAAAAAAAATCAATTGAATTTTTTACCAAAGATTATGGTGTAAGATGAATTTTATGAGTTTGATGAGATGATAAGATGAGTTTGTGTCTAAAAGCGCTTGAGAGGATTATTTTATATTTTTCTCCGGATGAAGTCCCCCGCAACACCCTCCTACCATCTATAAAAGAGGCATTTGTTTCATTTGAAGTGTTACAGGGCCTTTCCAAACTAATTCATAATTCACATTTTTTATCTGAATTCCAATAATAGAGTCCTAAGTACTATTCCCAAAGTGAACCAACTAATAATCTAATAGAACACTCAACTGAATCACATGCTATTCAAGCAAGATATTTCAATATTTTCAATTAGCCTGCCCACGTGCCCACATTCTTAAGAGTTGCGACATGCAGGCCTAAGCTAATCAATTGTGCGGAGCCCAATATCAATACAAACATTACCAAAACAGCTTAAAGTTGCTTTCAAAAGACCTAAAAATCAAAATTTTTCTGACGCCCGCCCCCGGAGTCCCAAATTTTGAATATCTACATAAAAAATAATTGATACAAAATAAGAATCAGCTATGAATTAAGTGTCGTTTGTTTTGTTATCTGTGTGTTACGGTGGAGGAGAGGGGTTGGGCAAGTTGAAATACCGCCCCGGGTGACACAAGACCTCGCTACGCCACTGGAACCAACTGAAATAACGTCTTCTGTCAATATTTACAAATATTTAAATTCACTAGCAATAGAAAATTTTGTGAAATAATGTACCTGCCAATCATGAATGATGAATGAATGCAAGCTTTATGAAGTCTGAAGGAAGTCAACCTACTCTTAAATTTGAAACTGATGCATATCTGCGCGTAGTCGCAATTCCTGAAGTCTGCAGTTGCAGACGACTCCGTACCGACAACGTAGCCGCAGCTTTCGAATTCAGCACCGACTTTCATTAGCTAATCTGCTAGGTATTAAGATAAGAAACTAGTAATGTTCATTGATGCATGTGTGTGGTGTGGGAGAATTCAGTAGCTCGATGACCATTCTATTATGTTATCAGCCGGTTCTGTAACGTGAAGGGTGGGGAGCATTTAATTAGGAGAACGGTGAGTGCAGTGCAACTAGTTATTGATTGGTGAAGGATGAGAATGAGGCATTAGTGGACGAAACTAGCTGAACAAATGTTGGACAGGAAAAGGAATCCGAGGAAGTAGTGTGTGTGCCGGCGTGGTGTCGGGAGCAACAAGGTAGTCGAGGATGAAAATTAGTGGAGAAAGAATGAATCTGAAGAAGAGGATAATGATGAGGAGGTGGTGAAGAGGGGGCTGAAGGTGAGGGGCTGTTCTGTTGCACGTTTTCACTACTGGCTTCGTCATTACCCTATACTTAAGACCTACCTATTTAATACTACCAGTTAATAACGCTGGTTAATATAAACTACTCTGCTGTGGCCGGCCGGGCTATTTCGGCTGCACGGCAGTCGGTCTGGTGCTGCTAGTCTCCTTCTAGCCAACCTACTATGTACCTAGTCTTATCTCAGCAGTCGGTGAGAGCTACTCACACCAAACTTTTTCCGGTGCACCTTTTTTAGTGCACATACACTACTCCTGTTTGAAAATTGAAATGCCAAATACCTGCAACTATATCCATTTTGTAGAGGAGATCAAAATAAAAGAATTTTGAAATTAGTGGGCATTAATGCATGAGTGGGGAAATTGATGGGCATTGTTGAAAATTATCAATTTGATTATCAATATTTGACTTTCTTTGTAGTGGTGAAAGTGATATTGCTGAAGATATCCATAATGAATAATAAGACGTTGTCCCAACGACATTTTCAAAAAAAATATAGATATACTAGTTTCGGATGAAACTCCATTAACAATCTGAGTTTGTTTGAGATTGGTAATGGAGTAACATCCGAAACTAGTATCTCTATATTTTTTTAAAAATAAATGTAATTGTGACAACTTCGTCTTATTATTCATTATCAATATTTGATTTTGTCTCAAAAGGATACGTCTTTTAGGCGCATGTCCAATGAAGGAAGACTTCATTAACTGAAGATAAATATTCTCTCATTTACTTCAAATTCAGCTTACTGAACAGCCTTAAAAAATAGTCTTGGAAAAAATCGTGAAATTGTTGGTAGCTCCTTTGGCTACCAAGCCTATCTGCTGATTTAGGTGTCTAGTGATAATCTGATAGCTACAATCTCCCACATTGACAACACCAATTGAAAACTCTGTAGATGATTACCCAAAAAGTGGTTTGTGGCCCATTCCATCTTTTCATTGTGAGGGGAATGACCAGAAAACCACTAGCCATATGAACGAGTTTAAAAAAATATATCCCAAATTTCAATAGAACTCCATTTTGTCTACGAGATGTGACGAATTCCCTAAAAAAAAGAAATGACGGATACTGGGAAATTTTCATTAATTTGTTTGAAAAAAAAAATATTTGTTTGTTTTAACATGTGAAATATGGAGATGGGATTGCGTACTTCCAATACATTTACGGGACACTGAATATTCGAATATCCTGAATTGAAAAAACAACGAGCAGTCCACTGCTCAAGTCTCTCTCATCTCATCACTCACTCTCTGTACTACGTATTAAGATAGAAAGAAAGAGTTGGAGAGCATGAGAGAGAGAAGTTTGGTTTGCTTTAAGAGTTGCCTATTCTGTGGAGTGTAGGCTATGAATATAATGAATTATGAATCTTTGCTTGTCAATTATTGTGGAACGCAGTTCCACTCGCTCACTTTCTCTCTCCCTTTCTTTTTCTCACTCTTTTCCTCTCAACACTCCCCACCCTCAGTTAAATCAGTATTACCTCTGTTTTTTCGCTGCATTATGCTTCTCTCATTAAACATGGGAAAACTGAAGATAGAAGTCAAACTGTTCGTTCCGTAGGTGATGTTATTGACAAAGTAACAACTACTATTCATTATTGATTTTTTCAAGGGTAAAATAATAAGCGATTTCAGATGTAGAACCAGGCACCAAGAGGTAGTGACGGAGTGTTTTCAATTAGCTTACAATAATATAAGCTGGCATATGCCTTATTTCTATGCCTTAGAATTCCCTTTGAATTTGTAATTGAAATCAACTTTTTTGTCTTGTATATGTACTTGAGGATGTGATTGTTGTGACTATATGTTATAACACCACAATAATTAGTAGACGAGGGAAAGTGATAACCGAGTGCCGTAGCAGGTAACTGTTCAATCAGAGATAAGCTACGAAACTCCTGGGCCGTCTTTGTAACGGTGACCGATTGGATTGGCCAGCAAAAAAGACTGTTCTCTGCTGTAAAATCACTTCCTGGTGGTTCGGAAACCACCTAAAATTGTAGGACCACCTAGTGGTCTAACTCATCAATCACCAATATACAATTCATTACCCACGCACAGGTCTCAGACTTATGTGGGCTTCATCCTCCGAAAAAGAAAGAAAGAAAGATGATTATAATCACTAGAATCATTAAAATGGATTCTCAAATCGACAGGATGCATCAGTAGTCGGGGGGTGTAGTGGTAAGAGAAAGCTACTAACCCTTTGAGTCCAACCAATAGGAAAGCGGCAGGGACAATTCGGCCACTCTGATATGGAAGGGAGGAAGTTTTCTCCTGGGGTGGCAAAGTGGACCTAAGAGAGTCTTCAATTATTCAAGAACATCAGCGGCTAGATACAACGTAACCCTTCGGGGGTTCCACCGCTCGGTACTCGCGGTCCGGTCTGGTGTTACAGACAATCCCAAAGTCGAACTAGATAATTTAAATTGAGCTTACATTACAGAATTATTCAAAACATGAATCGCGCGGTGTGAATAATATTCCTGGCGGCGGCTGTGGAGGAGATCTATTGGAGGTGGACGGCGGTATGCAGGGAGCAGACTTAGCGGCGACCGGACGTCCATTGACTTATTCCACCGTTAGTGCGACTCTAAAATCACGCCATGTCCTATTTTTCCATGTTATTTATTCATCTGTGTTATTCTACATTAGCCTCTACTCGACGATTCAATCAATTATTTGATTACCCAATCACTCAATTCGACAGCGTATTACTTTATTAACAATTTAAGTTATTAAGAAAATAGTATTATGATGATTCAAGAATACTTTCAATCGATGTTACATTTTATCATATTGATTCCCTCTGTACAAAGTCTCAAATATTATTTATCATTATGACATTATACAGTCCAAAGGAAAACAACCGTTCTTGTCAATTCCAAGCGAACCTTAGATTCCCCTTCACTCATTATGATGCTCAGGTTGTGTCTTATGGGTGGGAAAGACAGTAATAGCACAGACAACAAGTTGTTTCTGTAATCTGTGGTAATAGTTATGTGTTATGAGAGTTGGTCGAATCCTGTGACAATTGTCTGGTCATGAAATATAGCCGCTGAGTTAATCTGAATTGATTAAATTAATCTAAATGATTAAACATTCACAAAGTAAGTAGTTTATGCTGCAACCTGGAAATGAAGAAGAGGCGTCTAGAGCTAATGGACTTATCTTATGATGATCAATGAATATTATGATGAATTATTAATACTATGTTTTTGAACCAGATGATTAGTTGGGGTCAGGGTCGATAAAATATTGATTCTACTAAATTTACTTTATCTTATTCCAATACATTTCAATTTGACTTTTATTATTTATTTAATTATCAATCAATACATATCAATAGTACAAAATTGATGATACATTGCTATGGTAGCGTTATAATTATCACAGTGAATAATCATTCCCGCCATCACTATCGACCCTGCTTTCAAAATATTGTTATTATTGACTTCAATTGCATATCGCATAGCATCGAGAATAGCTTCATTAACTTGTTTTGCTTTATTACTTCTCCGCTTGTTTTTCTAGAAACCCTTTAAAATCAACAAAAACTATTCTCCACAAAAAATCCTTAAAATTAACTACTGTAACTTATTCTAAAAATTTTATTGAGAATACTGTTATTGAAACTTAGGATTACTTAACTCTGAAAGTTCGTAATTTCCCAATACTGTCGCTAAGAAAAGCTCATCTTGTGCTGGACAAAGATAGAAAATGACGGGTTATTATAATGGCTCATTGCACTGCGTAAAGGAAGCGTTTAGACTCATTTTCCTCTCCCTTTTCCCAACTCACTTAAACAATAGTCACCTTTGCACTGTCACTATTTCTCTTTCTTTTTGCCGCACACTCTCAATCTTATTCTCTCTCTCATTACCCACTTATTCTTTTCATCCCTCTCATCATTCTTTCTCTCTCTCTCTTTCTCTCTCTCTCTCTCTCTCTCTCTCTCTCTCTCTCTCTCTCTCTCTCTGTCACACACTACTCTTTTTCACTCTACCCAATCATACGCACTGGACGTATTTGCTATCTTGCCTCCAGTGGAGCGAACAACTGCATGAATTGCTGCTACTGGGCTCTGGGCTTTGCCCTGTCCTGGGTCCTGGGCCTGGGCTGGACCTGTACTCGCGTGATCAGAGCGAGTATTCTACATTTCCACTGTGAGAAGCCAAGAGAGCTGCAATCCCAAGCGCGCATGCGTGACTCGGTAACAGTGTATTTATTATAGATTTGTACATATACAAATACAACGAACATAATTTATCCTGTACACCAGTTCCGTAAACTGTTATTTATTTACTTTTGCCCGGTAATTTGTGGAAATTAGCTTTTTAAGAGTGGACTGAACTGCGAAATAAATTGACACCAAATTTGTTAATTGCCTTCTGTCGGACACTGAATTTTGCAACTACTAGTGAACTTCAATATTCCTTTGGTGCTGCATCTAATGCATTTCGACTCTAGGCTTTTCTCTTTAAATTCTGATTTGATATTTCATTCAATTCGATTAGTAAGTTTAATTATTTCATTTCGACTTTATTCATCAATCTAAATCGGAAGAAATTGATGAGTTCCATTTTTAAGAGTGAAGTAATGTATCAAAACCACCCTCAAGTGGTAAGACACGTTATCACGATCCCAATTTTAACGAGAATCAATGAAAAAATTTCATAATTTGATCATTTTCTCGGGTGCAATCCTTGATTGAATTGATTGATTAATTATATCTGAAACAATTTTCTATCTAATCACAAACCCTCAAACCCTTACTATTCAATCAAACAATTCCAAGTTGACATGACACTATTCGTCATAAATATAAAAGTACCACCTCTGATTTAGAAATCAACCCTTACTCTTGTGTAAATAACAAATCGGTATTTACCATTTATCTATAGTAGTTCAATATTGAAGTACTGGATTAAAAACTACTTTCAAGCATCGAGAGTAACTCTGATAGTAACTCTGAGTATTATTAGTACTCGCCACCCTTGTATTGCAGTTACAAATCATTGTTTATAAACATTCCTTATTCATAGCAAAATACAAACAACGATTAGATGTGCACAAGAACATGAACACAATGCCTTTTGTAGCCTTTAGAGAATGGTTATTTGAAATAAATGACACTTGGCAGATTAGAGGTGTATTGAGATAATGTACAGTAAAATTATTTAAATTATTATTAAATTAAATTATTATTATTTTTTTTTAATTATTATTATTATCAAATTATTTTGAATTATCATTTAAATTATTTTTTTAAGGTCAAGTATTGAATTAAAAATTCAAATAAAACTTTTCAAGAAAAAGATTGTTATATGACTTCTGATTACTGAATAAATTATGTATAAAAAACTAGATTGATTGTTTTTCTATTACACTGCAGGTACCTAGAATATAATTTAAATTTAGCTGAAAACATTCGGAGGTCCATGATGAGTTTTCCAACAATTTTCTGATAGTTTTAAACGTCTGGTGCATCGCCTGGTGAACTACTTTATGATTAAAGCATAAATAGAAACCGGGTATCGAATATTGTTTATGAATACTTGGCTTCGTGTTGCGTTCACGATTTTTTATTGTGTTTGACCTATTATTACGCGGCCGGGTAATATATAGGTTTTGACCCGGATGGATTATCTGTCCATCTTGCTCTGGACAGCAGTGTGGTATTATTCATTTTTGTTGTTAGCTATCTATATCCATTGCGAGTGGCAATTATACGGCTATCGGAGCCAGCGATTGGTGTTGGGTATTCCTGTGGCCTGAGCACAAAACCAGGCATTAAAATGGTTCTCCGGTAGCGGTAGCTGTTCAGGTCCCGACCGGACCGGACGTCCCCTGTTGGCATCCCTGCATGCTCTGACCTTCGAGAGCAGCCTGCTCCCGCTCCCGCCTGTTCAAAGCCTTACGTCAGCTATGGCCTATCATAACTCAAATGTGTTATTTACTGCCCGTCTATCTTGTATAAAAGGGCGCGACTCCCTAACGCGAGCGAGCGTGCAGCGGCGAGAGTCTCCTCAAAAATATCTCAGATCAACAGCCAGATTAGACGATTTCTGGGTTTGTGCATGTGCTCATAAGGGAATGTTGGTTGCCTACCTGTATGGGTATTCTTTTGACCGGTATTCTTTTGACCGTCTTGTAATAATTAAAGTATGTTCTTTTTGTGTTTTGCTTTCATTCAATTGATATTCTTATAAAATGACAGTGTTTCAAAAACGATGTATCAATTTTTGGTCAGAACTATACTGAAGAAATTATATGAAATGAAGAATAGATATTATATGAATATTAAAGAATAAATATTGATATGATATGAATAAATATTATAAATATATAAATATAAAGATATGATACGAACTACAACACTAGAATAAATTTAACACTGCTTTCAGAGATATTGTAGAACTGTTTCATGATTGAATAATAACACAGATATTGTCAATTTCTACTAGTTTTTAATATGCAAAACCAGGTTTCAATGCTCATGGCATCATCATCAGTTGCATGTTGAGTTTTAACTTAACTTGAGTTAAAACTCAACATGCAACTGATGATGATGCCATGAGCATTGAAACCTGGTTTTGCATATTAAAAACTAGTAGAAATTGACAATATCTGTGTTATTATTCAATCATACAACACTAGACTTTTGTTGTACTACTACCATAGCTCTATGAGTTCACCACCGAATTAGCAGTATAACCAGCATCTAGAAGTAAGATGATTATGATATATTTATCATAGATTTGGGCTAGATTTATCATAGAAGCTGTATTAGCTCGTACATTAGTTGCGTTTCCAAAAGATATGAAGTTGCCTAAAGATATGCGTTTCCAGAAGCAAGAACGATTTCAACTGGAAATTTCGTGGTTGGGGGTCAGTTTTGCTCAAATCGGTATTTTTCTGACCTTCTTTGCGAGAACACCCACCCCTCCTTATTACACCTTCTCCACTACAGTTCCGATCTTGGTAGATGAAGTCCAGAAGATGTTTTAATTGGTTTTTCATGACAACTTTATTTGGATATTGCCACTTTATGTGGATAAGGTGTTGGGACATTTCAAATAGTCCCTGGCCCGAATTTCAATTTTGATGATTATTTAAAAAAATGATATTGGATAATGAATTGTAAAGGATAAAAACATCCATTGATTTTTTTTAAGTTTTTGAGAAAGTACTTTTTTGATTTCCTCGGGCAACTCTCAGTTTCACGTAAATGGGAGCGAAGAGTGCAAGGTTTGTACTATCAAACTACATTTTTGAAAGTAAATTCACATAGACACTTGAAGGTGTCCCGATCCCTGGTTTACATTAATCAGAATAAGAAAAATAAACTTTTTGTTCAGGTTACACATCCGAAAACTCTAGCAGGTGTTCAGCATCTCTTTGACGTTCACAACGTATGCCTCATTGAACCCAAACGTTGGGGAGAATATAAATCATCATAAAGTTGGAAAAAACTTCATCAACACCTATAAGACTTGTGAAATGTTTTTTTGAATGAAACCCCATTAATCTGATGAGACTGAACAATAGCCGCAATATTGCTCTGTCGCAATGGGAAGGAAGTTCACCTAGGACCGTTGTGTCTATATGAATGACCGTAGTGCCTCCTTAAATTGGTATTCATTATTTTCGTCACATCTCACTTGTCGAAAAGAAAAGAAATGGGATCCATGTCCAACAGTCAGCCCGGAAATTGTGTCTAATCATCACTTTATTCCGTTTCGGGAAATAATGAACTTTATGTGGCGACAACAATATTACCTTGACAAGAGGTTGGTTTTGCTGTCCTGTATCATTCTACGTACTATTGTACATACAATATGCTATACATTCATAGTATAATATAGCATACGTTCAATATACTTATCATAGTAGAACCCCGGAAACACTCGTTCTTGGTACTAAAGACGGAATGTAAAGTACTGTTCACGGAGTATGTACACTGTCCAAGTCTAACTAACGGTTCTTTGTTTCAATTATGAGTTATACGTTTACGGTAGGGTTCAGAAAATTGTTTTCATTCCCAAAAAGGGGTTGAAACTGCTTGACATTCGAATAAACACTAGAGTTAATAGAGGAAGTATTGTCTGTTGTATACGGTATTTAAGTACCGGTATCATATTTTCTTGAAATAGAGTAGAAATGATTTCTTATTGGAAAATAATGTTGAAACTATTCTCTGGTTCGATTGCTTTGAATTCTCTTACTGAACTGTAAGCATTCCAGTAAAATTTAAGTAGATTAAGACTTACATCAATGCAACTGTAAATGTAATGCTGGTCAAGATCTTCAATATCTATTATTTCTATTCATACACAATCTTAAACACTGCATTCACTTATATTATTTATTGTAATCTGTAATTCATATTCACTTTAGTAGTAGGCAACATTTGATACATATCAGTCTATACCGTTGTATTGTATTGTACTCTGGTATTATAGTGTACTGTTAATATTCTGGTGTGATATTGTAATAAATCATTCATTGTAACGTGAAATCATAATTCAATAAACCGACTTTACTTCAACTATTCTGTTACATGACACGGCTATTCATTCTGTAGCCAGCATTTTAATAGTACTTTTATATTATATAATCGCAACCCTTATTATTTTGTGATTTCAGCAATTCTATGTTTCTTTCAAACACGCTACGATATTTGTAGAAATTGACTAGCCAAAATTGGATTTTGATTTCCTCGAATTTATCATTAAGTAGCTGTTATATGATCCCCTCGGTTCTATCAGTATTATTAATTCAGACTCTAATGGGATTCAATAATTGAATTGTGACAAGGGAGTAACCTCTAGGCCTAGTTAGTAAGTTATTCTCTCCAACACAACTTATTACTACATACTTTGTCCATCCATGAACCTGGAAGTAGTGCATTAGAAGATCGATATTTCATACTAACTAAATTGAATTCATTTTAAACCACATTTAAGTTCACAATCAAATTTCCTTTTTACCTCAATCAGTTCTCGTTATTTTATATCTTTGTCTCTCACATTTCTATGAATTCTTCTTCTTCTTTCGATTTTCTCTTTTCTCTCTCTCTCTCTTATTATTTTCCACTTGGCGAATGAGTGAGTGAGTATCTGTGTGTTGTTGTAGCCTTCCATGAATGACAAGAACAATAAGTCATGCATTGTACAATACAAACGACCCACCTGAGGGCACAAACCGAGCACGCATTCATGCTCACAAGCACACGCATTTTCATGCTTTTTTCTTTTTCTCGTTCCTCTTTTCTCTCTCTTCCCTCACTCCTTCTCTATTTCTTCCATTCGACAAAACATACAACACCAAATCAAAACGTATATTCTCACATCATGTTTTCTGGGAGTAAGCGATGATTTTTTTCCTAGTGTGTGTTTGTGTTAGTTGAAAGGAGTACATAAGCACGAAAAACGAAAGAGTTGAAACAGAAGATGAGAAAACACTATATGTATAGTATACAGAGGATAGGACAACCAATTAAAATGCTTCTTGAGTCCACCTTCGGCTTCACCATACTAAATACTACCACAAACCAGTTACACTGTTCTATTCATTCCTCAGTAATCACCACGCATATTTATATTTGTTAGGGAGTAAATGAGCTGCATCAATGACTTCATTCCGTTAAATAACATGTGTTTTCTATATGACTTCACAGCAGTAAACTGGAATAATGCCGGAATAATATGGTGGATCCTCACCATATTATGCAGCGGTTATTGGGGAATGTGGATATTGGCTTTACCTGTGACACCCTCATTTAAACTCAACCACTTTATTATAGGGAATCTGTTACACGATACGAAATCCATGATAATAAGATTTTGTTCATGAGTTTCGCTCAATTATCGTATTATGGTAAACCTATTCAACATGAAACTGTTTTTTATACTATTTCAATAATTTTGTAATTGAAGCCCTTTTGAAATGACCATTATGACGAATATGGTAAACCTATTCAACATAAAACTGTTTTTTATACTATTTCAATAATTTTGTAATTGAAGCCCTTTTGAAATGACCATTATGACGAATATGGTAAACCTATTCAACATAAAACTGTTTTTTATACTATTTCAATAATTTTGTAATTGGAGCCCTTTTGAAATGACCATTACATGGGATTTCATACCTCTCCTCTAAAATCATTTTTAGATTTTTCATCTTACTATCTCTTGTCCATCTTGCTTCCTGTTTTTCTCACTTCCTCCAGCTCATTTTAGTGAGTGAATGACTGAGGTACATCGCTATATCCCTGAATAACAAAATAGAAAATCATTTTCAGGTGTTATTACACCATATTTTAATGCGGTTGCATCTCAAATTTTGAGATATCAAAGAAGACGCTCACAAAATTCGGCGCTCTATAAGCAATGATTGACTCGTGTAGCTTCGATTTTCGTCTATGCGTTTTAATAGTAACTTATTGTTTTTTATACACTGAAATTCTATAATAAAATTAATATTCTAGGATTTCTTTGTTCTCAAAATTTTTGTTGAATGCTGTGAGCGGCTCAACTTGTATGTGAAATATCCCGTAACCGATCAATCTATTTTATTCTCATGTAGTTGAAATAAAATTGTGGAAGAACATGAATGTGTTTTGGAAATTTGAATGGATTGATTCAGAACGTTGATAGAATTGAAAACTTTGATGAATTGAATTGAAATTTGGCTGAAAAGCTTTATACCAGAGACACTTCAATCACCCAGTACCAATCTACTTCAAGAAAAAAAAACAGGAAATACCACACAGCAAGTAATTATAAACCGAAATACATCACTGGATAATAAACACAGGAAGACATGCCATAGAAACCATAATTTGAAACAAAATGTGAGCTCACTAACCTAACATTAAAATACTGAAAAATTTAAATCGCAAAGCTACTCTGGAACATGGCTTGTCAATGTTGAGTAGGTTAATTTCCAGACAAAAACTGTTTATAAAAATGTAATCTTTGGTAGTTTTAGTCATGTTGTCTTATATGCATATGTATTTGCTTAGATTTAGTTTCAAATAGAAATAAAATATTCATTCGTTTTATCAATTAATTTATTATTTTTAAACAGTTGAAATACATAAGTACTAAAATCATAAACAAAATTCCCAATCAATACCTCAACAATAGTAAAATAAACACGAAAATGAAAAATTATATCAGCAATTGAATCAAGAGAAACTAATTTTCTGTTCTTTGATTTTGGAAAAAAAGCAGTTTTAACTTTCTTTTTTGTCCATTAAATCCTTTAACCTTTCCTTTCTTCTCTTTTTTCCTCCTACCGTAATATTATGAGAACCCCTCCCTAGTACGTGGGCAATCATAGTTGGAAGGGGTTTCCATCTCCACATATAGTAGTATATATTTTGAAAAAGTTTATAGATTTTAATTTTTAGTAATTTTGGGTTATGAGTTATTGTATTTCAATTTTCATTTTTGCATGACTTGTATTTTGTGTTTTGTTTTATAAATAAATAATAATAAAACTTATTTTCAGGTGCTGGACACCAACGACAACGCGCCAGCGTTTGCGGAAAGTGCATACTCATTCGATGTGGCGGAAAATGCAGGAAGAGGCTGGCGGGTGGGTCGTGTGGAAGCGCGCGATGATGACCTCGGTGCCAACGGCTTGCTATCCTACTCGGTCGTTTCTGACTGGGCCAACGATGTTTTCGCTCTCAATGCCAACACCGGCGTTTTCACACTCACTGCCAGGCTCGACTATGAAGAGGTAAGCATTGATAGTTACCACTATTCATAAGAGTTTTACCTGACAGGAAAACTTAAAATAAATTAAAGGAACTTTTTATTTTTAGAAATTTTTCTTACAGTATCAATGAGTAGGCTTTATTTCTGCTTTAATATGAAAAAAATTAATGAATAGTACACACAAGCAGAAATATCTGCAACCTAGAATTAAAACATAAAAATAAATACAAGAATGTGTTTATAAATCATTAATCATAAATCATTGTATAAATCAATCAAGAAAATTATAACTAAGAGTAATTTGGCAGACACTAGCATAAGATAAACTTGTTCGCTAGTGCCGGTTGCATCAAGACAAAATAACTAATCAATAAATATAAAAAAGACAGCAAGCTGGCCCATCTTCAATTGAACAGCATACAAAACAAAAAATACCAAACTCAACAAAAATCCATATCGTATTCAACAAAATCTAAATAAACTCTAATTTGAAAAAGAAAGCATCCCTTATCCAGTTGTTGACCAGAATTTTTAGTTTTTTAAGGAAAAATTTAACATTAATTGATGTGTTAATAGAAAATATGTTGAATGTGATGCTTATTCAACTTTAAATTAAGGCTGTGCACTGGGTTTTTGGACATAATGTTTTTCAACGTTTCTTGTATTGGATGTTTTTAGAGCTTAGAAATGTTATCTATTGCTGTGAGAATTTTTTTTTTCATTAATTATTCTGTGAAATATGGGGTTTAAAGTTGAATTTTTTCGTTTTTTGGGGGCAATTTATTGATCTCATCTACAATTGATTATAACTTCTGATGAATTTTCTGTAAGCAAAAGACACCTTAAGGAATTAAATGACATTTATTAACTTTAATCAAGCATTTAGTTTTATCAAAAAATAATTTTTAAAAATTCGTAAGAACTTTCAATTTCCCGAAACATTATTATTTGTCAGATTGAAATAAAAAATATGTCATATTATTAAAGTTGTCTTTTAGTAATGGAAAATTTACCAAACGTCTAAAATCACCCATAGGTAAGATCAATTCTGCCCCCAAAAGCCGAAAAATGTCAACTTTGAACTCCCATATTTCACAAAATAGTTGAAGAAATAAATTTTCACTCACAGCAATAGATATTATTCCAACGCCCTGATAATATGCAAAACAAGAAACTTCTAAAAAATTATGACCAATTATGTGCACAGCTTAATGTGACATTGCCTTTAAATTTTTATTTTTTGTAATCGGATAGAATGGATTTGATAATAATAATTATAATAATAATAAGGATTGCCGAGCGATGCATGTGTACGGATTTTCGAAATCTGCTTGCATTTGAAGGGTATTTAAAAGGGGGAAAAGTCAGACTCTTAGGCCTTCTTCTGTAGGAACATAATATGACATTTAAAATGAGCTTCTCCATCATATGAAATTGGATTCATAGATAGCTCTCGGGCCTCCTTACCCATTTGGTTGCGCCTTATTCAAAAAACAAAAATTTCAAGCCAAAAAAATTATTTTTCGTTTTTGAAATTTCATAACTCATGAAATATGTGTTTTCTAAAAAGTTGTTCCAGGCAAAGGTTGTAGACAATTTTGTAGAAGTGATGAGAAGATTGTAGAGATTGACACCTGTATACTCAAAGTGCCCGCGGGAGCCCTACTTTATAAAACTTGTCCCTGGACTATTTTGTCCTTGATCTCTTCTTTTTCTCCATATAGTTCACAATTTGTGAAGTTGATCACTTTGTAAACCAAACACAACTATTATATAATTGAATTAAGAAGGAGAAGTCTTTCTAGAAGGAAATTGTTATGCCTCATAATAATTGTAATTTTGCTGATGGAAAAAAATTCTATCTAATCACAGTTGAACATACAGAACGCGATGGCAATTCAAAAAACTCAAATAACCGAAGTTTCACCAAATTTAGATTTTTTTTAGACAGCCTTGGACGCGCAATTAATTTTGTAATAAATAAATCAATTGATTTCAATAGTAATGATTGGATTCAATGAATAATTACTTTAATTATAGTGAACATTTACGGCTGTGAAATGTGATTCTCACTTGAGTTATAAAAATCTATCTTCTATTAATATGATAATTAATTATTATAGTTTATAATTGCATAATGTGTATAATTTCTCACAAAACACTAGGAACTTATTTGCGGGTTCCAAGTACTTGAAACATTTGTTTAGCTTGGTACTTTGTTCAGCTTTGTAATATTTGTTTAGCTTTGTTCAACTTCAATTAAAATTCTTACTAAAATAATAGCATTTCTAATAATCTAAGCCTAAGATTACAATCTTCCTCTGTTAGCTTCATGAGTTTTAATTGGCAAACAATATTCTATCTAATCTGTGATGTTTATGAGGTATATGAACCACAAATGCGGATGAAGCAGCCAGTAATTATAGCAACCACTAAATTTATATCCAGTCTACCGTTGTATGAAGGAATTTCAACTTTATGAAGCATTGTTCAACAAACATTCATAATTGAATAATGAATGACATTTCTCTACAAATGAGCATTGTACGTTGTTGGGTTCACTTCCTTACTGAGTTCTGAAAAAGCTCTATTGTTTGAGCACTGTGAATCTGCAGTATTGGCGTAGCTGTGTTGAATAATTGTTATTCGGCTGAGTTTTTACAAATTAATAAAATCACGCAGCCATATTGCGCAATAGTTATTTCGAAAATCAGTATTGCAGTCGTCATTCCCTGATATTGTGATCCGTCACGACTGATCCAAACATTGTGACTAGCGATTAGCATCAGCTGAAAGAGGTTCTCAGATCATAGACAGATGGAATTTATTGAAGGCATTGTATATGTCATGATTGCATCAGCAGATTGACGTTGTATGGGATCGGAATTATTGTCATGTAAGAAGATTTCTCAAGAAATATTGTCCCTCATTGTTATCTCAGGAAACAATGAATTTTAACCTGACTTTATATAGTCTTTTAGAAGAGGGTAGCCAGTGTACTGATTTTAAGTAAGTTGATGATAAAATAACACCATTATCAATAACACATTTTATTGTTCAATGTACAGTATTGTCACAGTGATAAAGCCTAGTCAATAATAACGTTAATGATCTAATAAGAAGTTTTGTGTCAAAATGTACCTCTATTGAAGTTTCAAAAGGGGTCATGAGGCTTTCCGAATTCTTCCATTATACTGTATTACTATGTACTGTATCACTGTATAACATAATATACTATATATTATCTACTGTATGAATATAGATTATATAATCTGCAATTTCTAAATAATCTATGGAATAAATTTCTTCTCTATGGTTCAACTGTGTAACTGTAACTATTTTGAAGTTCAAATGGGTTTCCTTATTCAATCTGATTCATGCATCTTATCTCATGGGAGAAGTGAATACATGTCTGTAATACGCAAAATTTGTTTTTAGAACTTATATTTTTCATTTAACTGCCACCTCAATAATCAATCATCTTGAACTGAATTATTTTTTCTGGATTTCTTTTTCCATGACGAACTGCGTTGTTAATATTAACTTTTTAAGTGAATTCAACGACTTGCAGTCAAATGTCAATTTGACTGCAAGTCGTTGAATTCACTTAAAACGTTAGTATTATTTTTGCCATATCATTATAATTTAGTTTTCAAAGAATAAGGAACTATGAAATAAAATATATCTTCGATATCTTTGGAAAATAGCATAAATTTATTAAGAAAATGGGAAACATAACCCATAAAATTTCATGCTTATGTTTCCGTTAAGCATATTAATTTATCGTCAAATCGTCACCCACTCTATGTGAGATAAGATGAAAAAATTAAAGACCGATTGGCTTTTACTGCCATTATATTAGTGGTTATTGCGCGTTCACAATAAATTATTACTAGTAAGAAGATGTGCTTGAGATTTTACAAGGTTCATTATTGTTTCCGTTCTGTTTTGCTAGATATCGATCGATGTTCAAATTAATGTATCGCTTCCTTGTTCAACTCCGTTATTTTTTGCTGAAAACGACAAAAACCTGGAAAAGATTAAATACTAATTGGCTAAGTTTTCTCACGCGAGTTCAATGCCTACCAAGGAGTTTTCCTGGCTTCAATCTATGATCATGGAAGTTGGGGTCTGATAGTTCAACTTTATGCAATTTAAACGATCAAATTTCAATTCCATCGACGAAAGTCATGTACAATTCTACTAATACTCAACTGATATCAATGATTTCTGATAGATTAGCTATCTAATTTCAAGCTCGTCATTATCCAATATCCATTTGTATCTGCTTACAATTAAAAAAATACAATCTATTCTATTTTTATCGTACAATATTACAGTTACAACATATTAAAGTATTGTAAATTATTAGGTCCACTTTTTATCGATTTTTAGCCTAACTGTACCCTATTTTTTCGGAGGATGAAGCGTATATAGGTCTGAAATGTATACATGGGTTGAATGATGGTGATTGATGAGTCGAACCTACCGTTCTTTAGGTGGGTTACGAACCACCAGTGATTGATTTCACAATCAATAGTTTTTTTTTGCTTCCCAAACCAACGCGAATACCCTTACTGGAAGAGCCAAAACACTCGTGTCTAAACGATTCTTCTTATTGTTATGATTGAGACACAAATTGATGCTTTATCGGCCTCTAATTCCGATAAGACTGAGATAGGGTGCAAACATTGATAGTCATAGCATAGCCCGAGTTCTCGATCCTCTCAGACTACATTGTTTTTAATTGACAATAATTTGTTTTACAGGTGCAGCACTATATCTTCGTGGTGCAGGCTCAGGATGCTGGACGTCCCAGCCTCTCATCCACGTTGACCGTCTACTTCAACGTCATCGACCTCAACGACAACGCGCCTCTTTTTGATCCAATGAGTTACAGCAACGAAATGCTGGAGAGCGCTCCTCCAGGAACCTCAGTTGTCACCGTTACCGCTACCGATCTTGATTCTGGTGAGTTTTTTTGACATTTTCAAGTTTTTCTTATAAAAATTGATATTTTTCCAGCAATACTGAGATTGAAAGTTAATAATGTTATGGACAAGGCAAGGAAGAAGGAATAGGGATTTTCTGCGTAATTACTGCTGTGTCAATACGTCTTCCGGTTGCGATTCAGCGTGTTTTGTTTGCTCTTACTCCTGTTCGCCCCTCGCCTTGCGTTTTATCTGGAGACCTCAAGAATGTTTACTTAGAACTTTATGGAACTAATGGTCTCGAAAATGGGACAATGTCTTATCTGTTTACTTTAGAATTTGATAGAAAAATATAGAATTCTCTCGTTCTTTCTAAAGTCGAATTAAAAGTAAAAGAGTACTGGCACGGGGCTGTGGCGAAATCAGCCGATGTGATTCGGGTCGGTTCGGGTGAATCTCCAACAGCCCGTCCAATCACAGCCAAGCACTATACGGCCGAGTAGCTAAAGCGTTGCCAAGTTCTACTGATACCTGCATCGGCCTGGCCTTATCACTTCAGTTCTAAAACGTGTCACCCGGCAGAGGCAAGAGCAAGTCGCTGACTGACTGTGACTGAACAACTTGGCAACAGTGTGCTGGATGTAGCCGACGAGTCCCGAACGATACCGAACATTGCCGAAGCACAACCAGTCTCCAATACTCTTTTACTTTTAATTCAACTTTAGAGTGATAAAAATGTATAAAAAGCAGAAGCTCTCGAAAACATTAATCAGTTGACAGTGTCAGTGACAATTCCCGCTCATACAAATCGGATTACCAGTAAGCGTTAATACAAACTGTAATATATGAACTTTAATGTGTTAAGTGATAAACGCGGCATATTGTGACAGATTATTATTCAGGCTTCTTTAACATTTTATACAGTGACTCGTAAGTGCTTGTAGTGTTTCAATTGTTTTGTTTTAAACGTTCCTTCCTAAATTATTGGACAGTGCATTGAACTGTTATTATTTGATATTTGATCGGCTTTTTAACAGTTAGTGATTGATTTTTGTACAGTAATATTGCAAATTCTTTATTAGCTGAACATTATCGATTTATCTGTTCCTGATTGATTTCTTTTGTGATATGACTGATTATTGCGTGTTTTCGGTAATGTGTGTTAATTTAAAGTGTTGCCAGCATTACTTTAGAGATAGAACCCGTAACAATATTTTTCCAGCAATACTGATTTTCTCATTAGTGAACAGCCCGGAACATTTTTGTGACCCTTCTCTATCATAATTTGAATACCTTACGAGTACGATTAAACTTATTTAGTGCAAAGTTATTCAGTTCGAATTTTCACTAAATTCATTTGAATTCAATTCAATGAGTTCTTTGCTTCTTAATAGAGCAATTGTCTGCACTATATCAATTGGAAAATGTGGTGGTATCGTGTTTTATCTCCATTCAAATACAATGGGACATCGGTAATAACAAATAATATATTGGAGTCCATGTTGCCCCGTGTTAAATTAAAGTGTTGCCAGCATTACTTGGCTACACTAGCTACATTAGCTACATTAGGTACTTGGTTGTGTGGAATAGCAGTTTATGATAATTTCAACCATTTATATACAAATTAATCTTACCTCATTATATAAAGCTCTTCACTCTTCAAAAAAATACAGTACACAATATTTTCAAGGATTTGCGTGTTATTTTAAGTTTGTCATAGGTATTCTAACCGAACATTAAATTCTCCCTCAGAATTTCCGCGACTCACAGGATGAGACTAAATTTTTCATTATAATATGTGCATGTCGTACTGTTCATATATAGTATTCTGTATGCGAAATAAATATATAACATTTGTGCAACTTAGTTGATCAAATCTGTTCAAGATAGACTTTTGTCGTAATTCATCATAATATAGCAAGACATCTACATAATTCTCTACCGATCAACGGAGATAACTTAAAATTTCCTCGGACATGTCTTATCAAGGAAGCTTGGATTGCAGCCAAAGAAGGATCCGCAGGATCATTGATCATACGAGAAGGCTACTGCAACATGTTTCTCCTGCCCACTGACTTTTGAGAACAAATTCTTCGGTGAAAATCTACTGTACTTAAGACTGGCTATCCTTATGCACTTGCACATTTGAATTCCTTAATATGCATATTGCGGGAATGAATCTCACTACTAAACTGAACCACAATAACGATCAAAATGGAAACATAGCAATAAATGTTATTCAAGTCTACCTGGCTTGATTTTTATCACCACTCCGATGTTCTTTCTCTATTCTTTTCCTTCCCTATAAAACAACAACCTTAAAAATATGTTTAAATAATTCTCTAAAATTTACCCCTCTATCAAATTTGTAACGAAATACCACCTTTTATTCCCTATAAACGTGTTACAATGCAATGTTATGAATTAAACGCATAGGAAACAATTATTTTGATGAAATATTTCACTCTTCAACCCATTGAATAGGGTGATATACCTTTCATCAGGAGTAACTTGAAGAAACTCGATTTTCGGATTTTCTTTACTTTTCATTAATAATATATTTTTCCTGTTATAGATATTACTGTTATCAGACACCAATACGTTTTCTAAACATTTACACTTCTAAAAAGTTGATTTCCCACAACAATCTAGAACGCAACGTAGGGAGTGATTGGCCACTTGCTGAGCTCGGGTGATCCTGAAGTTCGCTCATGGGCACTCGGGACTGCGCTTGCAAGGGTGACCAGCAGCATGAACATAATGCCAGATTTGTTATCACTTACCTGTCTACCTTGGTGGTTCGAACCCACCTTAAACTGTAGGCCCATCATTTCTCACATGGATACATCGTCATTCAGTCCATTACCCACGCACAAACCATATGGGATTTATCAGCAAAGAAAAAAGAGAAAATCGTTCGAAAAGACTTAGGCGGTGTTCACACCGGCACGATATGCGACATGCGATATATCTTAGTGAAAATATCGTTGAGATATATCGCAAGGAAGGTTCACACTGCAGGCGATAAATCGACGCCACCTCTGCGATAAGAATGTGAAGGGGGACAATGAGTCATCATTTATTTCTAAATTCAGAACAATTCAAAACAACGAGACTACTTTAGTCACAAATATGAGCTCAAGTGAGGAGGATGTTGTAGTGGCTCATTGGTTCCTCAGGCGTAGGATGAGGAAAAAAGGAAGTACTGGGTCATTCCAGATGCACTGACGAGATTTTACTAAATTAATAAAATGAAATACAGCCTTGTATTCTCTTCCCGACATGTTGACTACTCGAAGTCAATATGCAACTAATCGTAAAAACCAATAGCATGAAGGAGAGAGGAGAAAGAATATTGGAGTACTATATGTAGGCTCAGTATGACGCAATGTCTGTTTACTTAACAAATTCCTTCCTAGTATCGTATGCAACTAATCGCAAAGACCGATAGCATGCAGCACTTGGTGCGATTCATCGCTTACGATATATTGCACAATCGCCTCGGTGTGAACCATTTTTATCGCCTCCCTCTACATTTCAAGTATCTGTCTATGCGTGTCGCGTCTCACGTATCGTTTAAGATAAATCGCATATCGCATATCGTGCCGATGTGAACGCCGCCTTATAGAAATTATCATTTTTAGTTCATACCGATGTGTGTTTGTGTGCGGAGGGTTACAATCACTGACAAAATAGGATTTGTATGGGTTCATGAAGTCAATTATTGATTTGCTGAAAGCAGAACTTGTAATAAGCTGTAATTGGGCTACCACAAATTGGACATTTGGTATTCATCTGTCTTCAACATTCAATGAAAAGAAACTGTTAACGAATTTAATTCTTTTCGAATAATGTTTATGTGTTCCGTGTGGGTTCTGCTCAGGTGATTGATTCTAAGAAAATTGTGAAGAAATAATAAAAAGAAAACTAGCCGTAGAAATAAAGTTGGAGTTTTCAACTACTCGCATGAGTGTTGAGAGAGAGAATGAGAAGATCACATTGAAGGAGTGCAGGAAGGATAGAGCTATGGAGAAGTGATGCTTTTGACTGCTAGAGCGTCTAGTGTCGAGTCGCCGTGTTTTGTGTGTTAGTTTACCGGGCCTCTGAAGATAATTGTCCCTCTATTCTGCATAATGCATGAATCTCTGCCAGGCCAAGTCATTCATAACTTTCGGTCTATTCCCAGGATATCGGGTGATGGAAGTGAGAAAGGAAACATGTGTGTGAGAGAAACGGTGATAACGAATAGAATGCGAAGGAAAAGATGTGATGACGAGAAACAAAGAAGAAGATTGCAGGATAAGAAGATGAAAGTAAAGGCGAAGAATTAATTATCTTTGTGTCTTGAACAGGCAATAAAACAATGCTCTGAGAATGTATTTGGTTGTTAGTTGCCTTGCACCAGTGTTTGTGTGTACAGAAAGGCGAACGAACGATACGAAAGAAGGAAGAAGCAATAATCGAGGACTTCTACATAGTTTACAAGCCGCAGGGGTTTTAATGCGAATATGGTTGTGATAATCGCTGTGCCCTCGCCTTTTTTAAAAGTTCAGGTCTTTCATCAATCACTATCTAATTTGTCGCGAGAAGACTAAATGACCAATCAATTTAGCTTTCAAAGGACGTGATATTTTGATTCCTGTGGCACATTTGTAGACAAAATCCCACTTCTAAGACCCAAAACATCAATTCAATCAATTAGTTCGCTTCGTATCGCTGGCATATACTGAAGTGTATAAAAGCCGCACAGTATAAACCGTAAGTATAGTTTGTGCGTAATAGAAGAGCTATTGCATATGTGACCAGGGCCTATACTACTAAGGCATTTCAAATGCAAGCACAGCGATCAAATTTCCCGAAAATAACGTTTTGAAGCTCATGACAACGATAAATAAAAAAGTTAGTATATTTCACACTATCACTTGTTAGATTTCCGTACTTTATTCATGTAAATCCACAAATTTGACATGTAAATGAACTTAAAAACAATATCTCCAACACCCCGTATAATGTAAATTGTATTTCCAACTAAGATGACGTCCGAATTGAGAATATTCTCGACGGGTGTTCAATAAGCTCTGATGTTGGAGATATAAACAATGGCCTTTTTTTACTGGTAGAGTAAATTATTTCAAGCGGTGAAAATAATGATCCACTCACATAGAATGGCAAATTTTGGACAAATGGACATTAAATAAATGAATAGTAGAGACATTTGTTCAAACAGAAAAATGATAAATGAAATAAAAGAGCAGAAATAAATAATAGATAGCTACACATTATAGTATGAAATATGCTTGTCTCTAGTTTCCTTTAGAAGGAAATTCCATTGAGAGGCTAATGGAAGTTTAATTTTCCTTAAAGGTCTTTAAAATATTAACTGCTCTATTCGTATTCGATGACGGTTCAAATAGGGACTACTTATGCTAAATGCTAGCTCTCTATTTCAATAAAACAAACTGTCCAATAAAAAAAAATAGATCGAGAATAGAACTGGGCTCTTTACACCAAGTATGAAGTGAGCATCCTATGAGAGTAACATAAAATCTTATTCGTTTTTTCTGGATTCTAAGCTGATTACGCTGAATGAGCTTGAAATGCTTCATCCCATCTTTCATTCACCTGTACTTAATGTAACTTCAAATGTCATGCTCATTTTAATACCAGCACTTGATGCGCCCCGTTTTCGAGGAGTGTTGAGGGGTTGATATGGAGAACAGATGGAAGCAATAGTCGAAGCGTGGAAATCGTATCAAGATGAAGAGACAAGATTTGGAGCGTGGACTTTCGGTCGACATAGATTTTATCTATCTGCTTTTATGCATAATAATGAAAATAATCGGGATAGGATTGAGTCCTGTCTATTTTATTTTTAAATCTTATGAGAGGAGAAGATGAACATCGAAATGTTTTTTATTGCCGCTCCTGAAACCACCCAACATGACATTACAGGACGATTCTTTCCTGAAAAAATTTCGAAATATCTTCAGCATCCTACTGACAAGAGGCGCTCTCTCATCTCGTTCTGTCTGGGATTAAAAAACGAATTTGTTTGTTCGAAGCATTAACGTCAATTAAAGTTGATCTATTCCGCTCCGCGGGCGGAATGCAGGGTGGAATCCAACGCCGCGGCATTTCTAGACCGTAGACGGATGACCGCAGTCTATTGCTGATGCTGACTGCCGGCCGACCGCAGTCCTCAACAGACAGCAGAGTCCAATCCACCGACCGACTAAGCATTGCATAGACAGAAAAGCACGTCGCTCAAATTATTCGGCCTCTTCAACTGCCCCGAGCAACTCCTGACTTCTATTGGTTCATTCGTACTTAGTTCATGATTTGGAGCTTGTCGATTCAGGGTCAAATCCGTGGTCTAGGAATTTGCACTGCCGGTTCTTAACATTTCTCATCATCCACTTTAAATAGAATATACATTTATTGATTCAAATTCAATTCAATTTTTTATCGCCACAACTCTACAACACAATGAATTAAAAGTTACAAATTAACATAAAGGAAATAAAAGATACCTAAATAACCAGAAAAAAACTAGAATTTTAATTCAGGCACCACCAGCAAAAGAAAAGTCACCGCTGGGGGGAGTCGCAAAAAGTCCGATTCAAATAACATTCAAGATAACAATTTTTAGTATTGGAAGTTTCCCATTCAACTTATAGAATTAAATAGAGAATGAACCAATCCTATTCTATTACACTGTATAGATACAAATAACAGAAGAGAAAAAATTCTTTTGAGAGAAAAACAAAACATAAATACTTTCTGGAAGGAAATACATAAATAAAATAGACATAATAATATTAGCATGCTCAATCAACAGAGAGAGAGAGAGAGAGAGAGAGAGAGAGAGAGAGAGAGAGAGAGAGAGAGAGAGAGAGAGAGAGAGAGAGAGAGAGAGAGAGAGAGAGAGAGAGAGAGAGAGAGAGAGAGAGAGAGAGAGAGAGAGAGAGAGAGAGAGAGAGAGAGAGAGAGAGAGAGAGAGAGAGAGAGAGAATGAGTAGAGAGTAAGCAGGCATAAACAGCCAAAAATATATTAACTGAACGTTAATAAACAACAGTCTTAAACCCAGAACTGTTTCTATTACCAAATTCTACATGTAAAAATATGTAAAACGACTTTATTTTTGTACTTAGCTCTGATAAGAGAAGCCCATGACGAAAATAATCTTCTCTTACTAAAGTTTCTGGTTTCTCTTACTAAACTTTTCTGTCGATTATGCCCTCACAAGGGGTAGACGTCGACAAAGTTAAACGCATGGGGTTGATTGTTCAACCCTTAAAACCTGAATTAGCCTTCCCTAAAGTCGTGCAAGACATTGTGTGGACATGACTTAAGGTTCTCCTTTATATTTCTCTTGTTAAGGGTGAATCCTGATTCAAACAATACTACATACACTTATTAATGCTAAAAGCTGCTGGGCTATATTATTATGAAATTCAGCTTTTACAAGATTCAATATCAGCTAACGATTAAATCTCCGATGACTTTTTCGAGAGTTACTTGAATACCCTTTTTTTAAATGATAGAAATAATAATTCTACATTCCACTGTTTCACAATAATTGAAAAAATTATCCCAATCATAACTTATCAATAATTAAAAGAAATAAGATTTATGTTCAGTTTGTAAACAGGTAGCCTCAAGAAACAACAAAAAAGCCAATATTATTTTTTATGAAGTTATATCTTTGAATTGGAAAATGATGTAGAGAGTAATAAGACAGAACTGTTGCTGAAATCAAGACAGAACCTAAGCTGAGAGAAAGAGTAGTAAGCTGGCTTAATTATAAGATTATGATAAGAAATGTTTCTGTCTTGTTTATGCAAATTCCCTCGATATTGCATTCCAAGAATCTCATGTTTTGGCTACACTAAAAATGAAGGACTTTCATAATTCTCCATTGTGTTGTGCATAATCGCCAACTTCCCATCAATTCATCTGTACATCGACCAATTATAAGTGAGTCTGATACATTGAAAAAACAATCATGAAGGAACAAGTTTTCCATTTTTTATGTGGCGATCCTACTGTTGATAGCTGAAAACCATGTTGAACGTATTTGTCAATAATAATTATTATTGATTCAACATAATGATATCGCTAATCTAACAAGCGGATCCAGGTCTGTTATGTTGGGGACTAATAAGTGAAGTTTGTGAGTGAACCGTGGTGATCAGATCGGTCGAGATGTTATCAGAAAGGACTCGTTCCTGAACGAGCAGGACCTGGTTTTCGATGTGGACATCTTTCAAGGACGCTGCACAAAAATCATCTTCCCAAAGCGGGCCTGAAGGGCTTCGAAAAAAGGAACAAAAACATCTTATCCCATCCACCGCGCTGAGTAGGAGAAAGAGCGGAGCATGTTTATTTTTGTCTAAACGCTATGAACCACCGATGTGACAGCCCTCCGAACAAGAAAAAGTATGTTAATTTGGGAATTCTTTTGAAAAAAATTTATAGTTCCACTGGGCATAAACGCCGGTTTCCCCACAGGGCATCCAGTCGTGCGCTTTCAATCATTACTGTAACGATCTATATCACGAAAAACAGCGGCTGCTGATCATCACACCAAAAAACGAACACGATAGCCAAATGATTAATCGTGTTACAGACCAGCCTATCAATTAGATAATGAGAATTCATTCAAAATTATTAGATACCTCATCAATTAATTGGATCTTTGTATGCACGATGATCCCCTTCTATATAAGCTACTGTACTGCCTAAGATTTAGTTTGCTTTTCATTATTGAATCAATGCATGCAGCTATGCGAATGTTCTCCATCGCGATTGGATTACAATACTCACTCCATTTGCATTGTTACTACATATTTTTAGTAAAGGGAATTTAGCCACTTATTTTGGATATTTCTCATCTATTAAAACTTTTACTATATATATATTTTTTTTGTTACAGGTGTTTAAAACTTATCTTAAAAACTTTTGAATCTAGTCTGAATTTATAAATTTTGGGTGGTACTGGATGTGATTTTAAAAGGGCTTTATTATTATGAGATTGGTTATCGTGTATATCACGTGTAAACCTCTCTTTTCGGAGGATGAGCCCACTTAGGACTGAGACCTGCGTTTGGGTAATGAGTTCGATGATGATTAATGAGTTCAATCTACAGTTCTAGGTGGACTCCAAACCACTGAAAAGTGATTATACAGCAGAGACAGTCATTTTGATGGCCATATCAAAGTGGTCACCCTTCCTGTCATATTTGACAAAGCAGATGCCTGGCACGGCTCCTCTAATAAATAACCAAGTAATATTGTATGGGGAGTTGGCATATAAATCCTATCATTTTAAATAGCATTCTCATAACTACATTCTACATAAATTTATTCCATTAATTAAATTAAATTATTATTAATAATGAAAAACAAACTAAACACTTGCGCAGTGCGGTAGCTTTCATGGAAAGGGATTACCGTAAGTTTGGTTCAATAAAGATGATCAATTCAAAACTATTATAATTAATTGAGACTCGATTATGTCTTATCTTCTTTGTCCCATTATATGAGTTATGGAACTGTGTAAGCTTCATTCAGAGATGAATAATCAAAAGCCTTATTTTTAAGTACTGTTGATAATATTTAGTATAATGTTACTTCAGTTACAAAGATGTAAGAGGGATCATTAATCTTCAACACTATTTGATCAGTGGGACAAAAATTTTATCATCCTCCCCTGCTACATTAGCCTATATCATATTTTTAAGGACCTTACAGGACCTTATTGAAATCGTGTTGTTGACCGTCGGTTTCAGCTCTAGTTATTGAAAAAAAGATTCCAAACTCGTGAAACTTGGTATATAGTTTTCTCAGTGCCCAGGTGAGATCCTTATCAATTTTTTAGTTTGGAGTTCGAATATAAAAATAATTATGATGTAAAACTAATCGTCAGCTTAAGGTTATTTTTGTGTTGTGGGTGGTGGAAATCAAAACATTGGACCGCTGGTTCATTTCAAACACCAAAGAAATTTGAAAAATATTTCGAGAGTTTCTGCTCAGACCAATTATCTACTTTATGATTACAATGTAAGCAGGGAAGTCTTCATTTTTCATTGAGTTGAAATGTTCTCTTGAATTAATTTAAATTGTTGAATTGAAACAAAAAACCAGAAAGAAAATGTAGAGGTATGATATGAGATCTGTTGAACAACAAGAAGAAGAAACTAAACTATTTTTCAAGACTGCCGATGTGCATTTTTTGCGAATCGGGAAGGTTATGATGTTCATAGAAATCAAAGAATTTGAATGGTGCATATGCCTATCAGCACAACTGATAATAACAATTATTATTTTATGTAAATTATTAGGGTCCTTAAATACTCCGTTATACCGGTTTATATTTCGTCATTTCAATGAGCTTTAAATCTTTTACAACTTGTTTCTTTCACACCTCCATTCTGCACACTAAATTATTGTTGTTTACTGTTGGCTTTACAATCTAACCAGCATCTAATTCGAAATACTCTCCAATTTTCATCCATGTTGCTGTTATAGTTTCTTCTTATTCTTGCTCTTGCTATTGCTCTTGCTCTTGCTATTGTTATTCTTCTCCTTTTATTATTGTTCTAACAAATTTCATTACCAATCTCGTTGTTTTGACTAGTTTTTTCTAATGATAATTATTGTTATTTCAGGTGACAATGGTCGTCTGGAGTACAGTATAGCATCAGGCGACGAGGAGGGAATGTTCAGGATAGACGAGAATAACGGCACTATCTACACTAGGCGGCAGCTGGACAGGGAGATGCGCAGCCTCTACAACCTTGTAGTGGCCGCCACCGATCAAGCCACACCGCCACAGGCCAAGTTGTCTTCCACTGTACAGGTTGGTAGACACACGCAAATTATGCGATAAATTATCATATAATTTCGTAATATAAATTTTATTCTATCGAATTCCATGTAGTCCATATCTCGAGCGCTGTACTCCTCCGTCGAACAATAAAAATCAACCCTAAATTATCAAATAATCTCGACACCAACCTTTCAAATTCGTGTTTTTTATTTTCTAAAAATTCCTGTACACTGCCGTATTTTTTATATACGACCCACTTGCTGTACTGTGTGCTGTTCCCCTTCTCTTTTTAATGATAGCCTTCATTATCGGCATTCCTCTTTTCGCGCGCCCCCACGAATCACGTTCTTAGTCGCCTCAGTCGCGGTCGCCTCACCACAAAGCAGCTCAACCAAGCTACGCCCTAGCATTATCCTAATTTCGTCCTTATTCTCACATGAACTATGGCGTCAAGTAATTCACCTCGGCAATACCAATTTTCAATATTTATACATCTTTTAGGATACTGCTCATCATGATTCATAATAGTAAATAAAGATAACTAATTCTCATATTGATCTCTGAATTTAACTAATGCAGTGATCCAATATCGGTTATTGTAACGTAAATCGGTGTTGAATAATAATTATGATGTCTATCCAAAACTGTTTTCAGCTCGTTTTTAATTTCAGTAATAATGATTGTAATAGATTGTATATAGATTGTGTATAGATTGTATATAGATTCTATATAGATTCTATAGAATAAGAGAGAGTAGGGGTGTTTGAGTGTTTTTTTTTGTCTTTCCACAAAAACAACAACGATTTGGAACACTAAATTTGGCACATAGCTTCCTCTAAACTCGATTCAGTGCACCTCAAAGCCCGATTTTGATTTTCCTTCAAGAATTTTCAAAATTAATATTTCAAACTTTAAAATTCCACATGTTGATGTTCTTGTTGTAGTCTGAAAATATCTTTTAGTAGTGCAGTATATTTTTCCATTGGGCATTATAGCGCAGTGCGAAGCGCAGCTGATCATCATGATTGAGAACTTTAGTGCAAATCTTGATACGGGTGAAATATCCAACAAATTAGTTTCCTATTTTCAAAACAAATTTGGTTGAAGTTATTTAATCTATAATATAGTTATTTCTCATGGTTTGTGTGAATTCTGATCTGTAAGAGAAACTATTATTTCGATTCTTATCAGCATAATAAATAATTACGTAGATTTTTAAAACTAATAAACATTCGTAATATTCATTTGGGCTCCAACGGGGATTTTTGAGAGTTATTTTTGCCTATTAATAAAAATTAATCAATAAAAAACATGAAATCAAGTTACTTCAATCAAAACTTACTTGGATTGAAAAATGATAAAATTGTAGGATCCAATGAATTTAATATGAAATTCAACTCAATTCAATTTTGTGATCGCTACCTCAAGTTATCTTTTAGAAAAATACTCCAAACTAGATTTCCGAGCAAGATCGGGTAAAATGCTAATAATAATTTTAATAACTTAATAATTTTAATAATAATTATTATTTTCTTAATAATTTTTTTCTATTCTACTACTTCATATTTTTCTAATTAATCCGTACCGTAGTGTATATTTGTTTTTTCATTCACTTTTTTACAACTCATGCCCACGCTCAGACTGTGTGTCTTGTGGTTATTTTTCTCTTTCCATTGAATTGAACTATTGTATAACTATTAACTATAAATTGTAAGTTGATTTAACTATTGTAGGTAACTTCTGCATCAATACTATTTAATTTTGTATAATTCAGATGTATTTTTATGTTTCTGATGTTGATATGTTTCTTTGTTATGAAAGATAAAAGATGAATAAATAAATATAATGAATAGTAATGCCAGTAATACTTGAGTATTTCTTTTATTTGAACTTGTCAGCACATCTTGGAAGTGTAAACTTCCTCAGTAGTACTGCAATTCAGTATAAGTAGTTACTGTTAATGTAAATAATGATTTTATATTCCTGGATTTCTTGTTCCATGACGAACTGCGTTGTTAATATTAACTTTTCAAGTGAATTAAACGACTTGCAGTCAAATTTGACTGCAAGTCGTTTAATTCACTTGAAAAGATTTTATATTGTTTCACCAATATAACCAACAAACAATAGACAGCTGTGCTCCTATTCAACCTGCTCAAAGGTGTTTGATTGAATGGCTATTTATAATAATAGACTCTCTTATGTACTGCAGCATACAATATTATGAGATTCATAATGTTGAATATACTGCATTTCGAAACTCTACTATTAGACATTTTCCATCATTAGGAATATATGCTACAGATTCATGTTCCAATTCACGAATGCTATTAGAAAAAATATTTCACAAGCTTGAACTGACTCAATATTTCTAGTGCAATCTAATTCACTTTGCTTTTCATAGTTTTGCTCAAACAATAGGCCTACGTACGTGTTCACAAATTGGACAAGGCCAGGCAGCATAATTTCTTGTTCAAGCACCTTCATTTTTCTTCTTTCTTGTTTATAAACATATAATATTTTCACAAGTTAATAGCACTTGAAGGAATTAAAAATTAATAAATAATTCTATTTTTATAAAATAACTAGCTGGCCCAACGCGCGTTGCTGCGTTCTCATAAAAAATTCTCCTTGATTTTATTATTCGCCACCTTCCACTGAGATCTGAGATTACATTTCAAATTTCAACCTTCTAGGACTATTTGGGAATAAGTAAGTCCTAGGGCTCTTCCAGCTGATCATAGTTTCCTTCAGTTTTCCGGTCCTTCGTTGTTTTCTTAATCACCACCTCTGAATGAAGAAACATTTTAAATTTAAACCTACGACCATAAGGATAGAAGCTAGGTATTTGATTTTATTATTCGCCACCTCCCTCTGAGGCTTCATTTCATATTTCTAGCTGCATTGGTTAACAGATATCATCAACCTGGCATAATTACATTTCATCATACCCAGTCATATGTTTCCTACATACTGCAAGCCTCCGACTACACGCTACTTGCAAAGTCTTTGCGTTTCAGACAGCGTAAAAAACGCCGCTAAGGGGCGCCATATGATTAAAAACTGTTGACTTCTATCAGCTGTTCCTTTGAGGATAGATTTCTCCTTTTTGTGTCCTTCAGCGAGGACTTTTCAACTCCCAAACTTCACAGGAACAATCTCGGGACTATTCTACATTGTGCCTGAAAATTTCATAAATATCGGCTCAGCGGTTCCAGAGTCTAAAGGGAACATATATACATACATACATACATACATACATACATACATACATACATACATACATACATACATACATACATACATACATACATACATACATACATACATACATACATACATACTGTAACATCGCACTCTGAGCAGTGGAAGAAAAGTTTTATATTTGCTAAAATTTTGATAACAAATAAGGTACTCACAGCATATCTGAAATTATTTATTCTAATTCGAATTTGGCCTAAATCGACTTTACAAGCCACTTAACCTTTCCCAAGACAGATTTGTTTATTTTTGTGGGAGTAGAAAGCCGGCAGCTGACTGATAAGGAAGCAAGGGTTGTTTGATCGGGTCTGCATAATCCCGACAAACAGTATTAATTAATTGTCAAATTAATTATTCAATGTAATTATGATCATCTCTTTGTTAATTTAAGCATTCTTTATGTGGCCAATAAATTCTCCTATTTGTTTCTGACTCAATGCTATCGAGTCTTTTACTCTATTCAATTAATTTATTTTCATTTTATTTAGAGTGATAACAGGTGTTTGACGTCACTTGTTTTTCACATTTTTGTGTGGAATCCCCCACTCAACAGACTTGCATAGATTTTCCTGAGGAGGAGACCTGTTTTAGTTACCTCCAAATAATTTAAAGTTCCTATTTCTGTTACTGTGATATTTTTGTATTCAATGTTGAAAGGGCTGTGAGTTAATGCTAAGTCAGTGTTTCTAAAAAAGATCCCCTGTAAGTATGAAATGAAAAGTATAAAAATAAAAGTCGCGAAAAACCGTGGACACGAGACGACCGCTTCCAGGAAGGCAACAACCATTTCATCCTGGCCCATCCAGCCACATCAGCGCCGTATAAGTATCCGTGAGTGACAGAAAATATATAATATATGAGCTCAAGTGCGTGCGTGAAAAATTTCAACGAAACCATAGGAAAATTTAAAATTTGAAAAAAAAAAATCAGCACGTGCATCAGATAGAGGGGTGTCGGTTGTACAGACACGCTGACTTATCATTTTATGTTATTAAAAAAGGGTCAAAGAGTGCGATTTATTGGGGAAAATTTCATAGAGGACAGAGATATTATTCTTGAAATATATTTTAAAGGAGACCGAACTCTATTGAGATCAAATCTGGCATTATTTAAAAATTATTAATCTATATCTCCTCTGTGAAGGAGCCTATTTTTCATTTTTTATTATTGACATAAACCTCCAACTTTGTTCAATTCAAAGTTCACTTCTACTCCGAGGGATTCAGCCGACTACTGTACCTTGAGCTATCCGGCGCATTTATTAATGGTTCATAGAGTAAGTAAACTTATTTTTAAATAAGTTTCTATCCATTAGGTAAGCCCTTGCGAGAGTAGAGGTTGACAATACATACATCTGTACATACATACATACATACATACATACATACATACAGACATTCATTTTTATATATATAGATTATGAGCAGATCAATCATTGAATCGAATTTCGGGAATAAAAAGTTCCTGTTTTCATGTTGTAGAAACCGCTTGCTGAATAATTAAATTATACAGAGTGATCGTGAAGTCGCGCAACCCCATGTTTAAATCCGTGTAGGAATTAAAGGTAAATTTGTAAAGTATGATTTAAATATGGGAGTTTTTCGTTTATTTATACAATATGTGGCAGCACTGCTAGATCATGCCACTGGGTGACAGTGAGCCAGACAAAAGTTGGTTTGTTCATTTTGAGTCGCAATGTCTTTTACACATGAACAGCGTATCATTCAATAATTTCTTGTGGTTTGTGGCCTTCTCGTTCACCAGATCTGTCTGAGTCCTCCTGATTTTTATTTGTGGGCTATTTGAAAGGTAATGTGTACACAAACAACCCGCATACACTTGATGAACTCAGAAAAAACATTGAAGACTGTACATCAAATTATCAGTACTGCTACATTGAACAAGGTTGCTTGCAATGTAAGAAAATGCGTTGATGCAAATCATGGTAGACATTTCCAGCACTAATTATGAACTTGTAATTAAGTAAGTTGTAATTATAACTTGTATCATAAACTTTGAAATTAAAGAAACAAAAATATTTCAGCTTTCTAAGACTGTTATCATTTTTCTTGCGCGACTTTATGATCTGATGATCTGATGATTGTATTAAGACAGGATTTATGATTGTCAATCAAAATGACACTTAATTAATTCATTTTTTCTATGTAAAAGCTTACAAGAGGGTTTTATTGGCAAAATATAATTCAGAGTAAAGATCCTTAGAGAAGCAAACCATACAATTCTTTTTTATAAGAGATTAAATAATTATCTGTTATTAATTGGGCAATCCGCTCCGCTCTTTAAATTAGAGGCAGCAAACAAAAATGCAACGTCAATTTGGGGCGAAGAAGCCGTGGATGGGTTCTGGGAGTTTTGTATTTTACAGTTCATTATTGGAAAGATAGATAAATATTTTATGCGTCAAGGAATCCTGCCATGAATTTCGAAATAAAAATATGTAAATATATGCTGAATAAAATTACGCGCGATAAAGCACTGGAAGACTATATAGTAAATATATGCTGCATAGTAAATATATATACAAAGTGCCAAAGAAAGGATAGGGAATTGCTATGGGGGAGTGTTGTGTTGCTTGAGTGCCAGGCTTTCTGGATGCGAGTAGCACGCACGCACGCGCACGAACACACGCGACTATATCTATACATACACAACAGGAGATTGAAGAAAGAAGAGAAAAAATACTTGTTCCTCTTCATCATGTTTACATAGCTCTTGGACACATCGGTTTAATAGGTGGGCATCGCCAGTGACTCGTGGTTCAACCTGGCACTGGCATTGGTACTGGTACAGGTACACTCCACTGTCCAGACTCCACACTCGACCTCTCCATAACTTCTGATATTGTACTGCTTTCTTTAGTTTGATATTTTCCACCCCTCTTTACTTGTTCAATAATTATTTGAAACAAACTATCAGTCAGCCCTCGAACAAAGATGGGAGATATTGGTTTTTTCATCTATCTTCTTATTCTCTTTACTCTTTCTTCGTTTTTCATTTTCTTCTCTGTCCTTATTTTCTGTTTCTTGTACATTTTTACATATTTTTCTCTCATTCACTCCCCCTTTTTCTTCTACTAATCAAATATTTTTCTTTTTTTCCTCCTAAGCGGGTTTCCTACCTCTGCACTTTTTGCGGAGCACACTGCGCACCAGTGTTGCCAGACGAAAAATAAAGAATATTAGCTTGAAGAATAAGCTAAAAGAATTAGTGGGGGATTCGGCTTAAAATTACCGAACTTATAATTGTTACGTACGGTATAATCACAGCCAAACCCCCACAATTGTTTAGCTTGCGTCTGGTGCGCAGTGCGCTCCGCAAGAAGTGCGAAACTGGGAAAACTGAACTTTTTCTCTCTCTCCTTCCATTTTTCTTTGCCACACTCCTTTCCTTTCCTTTTCACTCTATTTCTACTCTTTTCTATTCTGTATTTGCTCTATTATCATATTTTCAATTTTCCTCTTCTCGCTTCTCTTCTATTCTTGTTCATCTTTCTTTATTTTATTATTATCTATTGTCTTTTTTCTTCTCCTTTCCTATCCTTATTTTTTGCTACTTTTCGCTTTTTTTTCTATTTCATATTTTCCATCTTAATGCATTTTCCTTTATTCTTTTCTATTCAGTCCACTTTCCTTCTCTTAACAATTCTATTCTCTTTTACACTCATTTATCATTTAAACTTCTCTCTTCCTTTTTCTTAATTATTTGATCACTATTTTTCGATACTCTTTTTTCGCTTGCTTTCTCCTCAATCCCCCTTGATAAATCATATAATGCATTTTAACCAGCTTTTATCTCTTCTTATCTCGTCTCTTCCACTCGCCCTTTCTCTTCACTTCTTTTTTCTTTTTCTCCGCACTCGTTTACATTTCTTCTCCCTTCTATTATCTCATTCCGTTTCATTTATTTATTAATTGAGACAAAATGACAATGAATGCAAAGATGCAACAGAGTCCAAGACTGCTCTCTTCGCAAATGTTGAATTGGCTACATTAGATAAAACCTCCTTTTTCTCTCTTTCTCTGTCCTTCCCACTCCTTACTCCGCTCTCCTCTTTTTCCCTCATCCTTTATCTTTACCTCTCACTCTGTCTCTCACACATCATCTCTGCCCCTTAATCTAGCATTCTCTCACACTCTCTCTCATTCCCTTTCACTTTACTACAACGAGAACCATTCAACCTACACCTCTCCTTTTCTAATAAAGTATAGCCATTACCGAGTGATAGCTTCTCTCTATGTTGCATCTCTCTCAAACTGTCCCATCCTAGGACACTAGCTTGCAAATAATTTTTTACGTCCTTCATTTGTACATTTTTGAGTGCCTCCCATGAAGTAAGAGTGCGTTCTGAAAAGTTATCACTTAGCTCGGCGTATAAATAGTTTCGTTCATTATAGTATGACGGGGTCCAGACCTCAACCCAGGCATCCACTACTTCACCTACTACCAACTGGATCTCAACTTAGCACACATATCCTCGTTAGACGAGTAACAAGAAATTCACACTCGCGACACTTTGGCTTGTCACTGCGATATGAAATACTAACGAGCTACTCAGAGTTTCATTTCAACTGGCCTCACCACTTCCCCTCCTGACCATAATCCCACATCTCCAACAGCGCATGCGTGTGCTGCCAAACGACTATTTCGAAAACAAAGACTCTGATTTTATGTCTTCCTTCAGCAAATATGACAGTGATAGATATTCTTTGCTCTGCAAGAGCGCAAAGAAAAACCAAACAAGTGAAAAATCTGAATAAGAATATACAATTTTCAACATGGCCACAAGTTAATTAATAGCATGAGGGCTGGCTGACTGTCTCTTGGCGACGCCACATTGCAGCCATTTTAGATCCTGGCAGGTAAACTTGGTAATTAGTGGCCTGCACATTCCACACTCGTAACATCTTTACTTCTATTAGGCACCATGGAATGCACTTTACTGCTAAAGCAACTCAGGGTCATTGGGATCCAGTACAAAGGTCTCATACTTCTCACCCTTAACTTTCCTTTGATTATGTTATTACTATTATCCGCCTATACAAAATTCAAATACGATGGAATCGGTCAGTTTGTTCTAATCTTAATGTTAACTTCAACTTTTAGTTAAAGAAGATTTTATAAATTAGCCTTCAATTCCTCAACACATGGCTGAAGTTAAATGTAAAAATATGATGTAATCAATAATTGAGGATAAAAAAAACTTGAAATGATCAATATCATTCTGTTAAAAAATATCATTATCATTAAAATTTAATTAAAATAATAAATTGTATAGTTTTTGTTGTAGTGTGAATTTATAAATTGTATAGTAGTTTTTGCATCTACTGCAACGTCTTCAGCATGAGAAACATAGGGTCGATGTTGAGTTTATGAATACATAACGCTTGTTTCCACTTTGGAAATTGTGAGACAACAATATTTATTCTTTTGTCTATGACATAGTATTGACTGTAATTTGATAAAATTAGTTCTGCTGATGCGATAGATTGCATTAGAAACAGGTAAGCTTTTATTTCTGGCCCAGTTATTTATTAATCATGCTGAAGTAGGCTGGCTACTACGGGAAAGTGTTAAGCATAGAACATTTTTAAAGAATTTTATTACCACACATTTCTTATGAGGGTGGATATGAGGTTCGCTCATATTACTAAATGAATATGAGAGTCGCTTGGCATAATACCAATGAGTGTAGGTATTTTTATTCTTTTCCTCCATTATTCAATTTAATTATTGATTCAGCTTCCAAGGTGAGCTTCAATCAATATGAAAAGCATATTATGATGTAGAGAGTGACATGCTGAAGTTATTTGAATCTAAAATTCTATGAATAACTCATTTATAAGAATGATAAAAGAGCTGGTAAAAATTAATACGATTATTATAAGTAGCTTATTATCAAATTCCTGTCATGTATTCTGTGCATCACCTGATCGTACTTGTCCTCGTCAAGCAACAAGACGTGCATTCCCTGCATTGTTGATCAACTTAATCTGCCCAATGCTGACTAGAATAGATTCTTATCGATTATTCAAGATACTTAAATTTGGTCGTTGTGTTATGAAATAGGGACTTATTAGTGGTTTTCATGGGCGGCTGTAGGCTGGAAAGTGGACTGCCACGCATGTTCGGGTGGTGGGAGTAGACATCGTTCAGTTTTGTTATAACAAGCTATACATTTGCATAAATATTCCTAGGAAGATAGCAAATACAAGCCAGTTGTCTTGGGAATGGAAGTTGAAAACTTTTTGTCGAACTTTGAGGTAAAAATTCTGAAACAGAAATGATGTGTGTAACTGATAAAGTTTTTTATAATGATGATGATGATGGATTCAAGTGGGTAGACCAATGAATTGGACACATTAGTTTTGTTGCTAGTAGATGCATCTTTACAGGAGGCCTAATATTCTTTATTCTTTATTCTTTATTCATTCATTTAACTAAGACAGTTAATGTTGATATACCAGGCTATTGCCCAAAACTGCTTTTCACAAAATTACATTTTTTCTTTAATTCGCTCACTCTTTCTTTAAAACAGAGCTTCTCTCTGTCTTATTCCTTGGTTGAAATAGCTAAGCGACGCCATTGCTTTTCAGCTCTAAAAACAATAATTTGGATAATAATTATTCTGTTCTGTCTAATTTTCCGTTCAGACACTGAATTCTCTAATATGTCCATCAGATCCTTGATGTTGCCATAATATATAATATATTTGACATTTTTAGCCTCCAATACACCCTTTAATATATCTTTATCCCTTATTCAAACATATATATTTAGACAATTATAACTAGTAGTAGAATAGTAAAAATTCATAATCTTAATACATTCTTATATGAATACTCAAAAACTGAACAAACGCTCGAATTAACACTCGTAGTAAAATTGCAAAATATCCATATAATTCACTGTCAATCACGTAACAAGCCCTCCACTATTCATTTTTCCTTCTACTTTTAGCCCTTGTTTAAACTTAATTTTTGGTCTCATTTAATATTGGTATAGTAGATGATGATAATAATAGTTTGAGTTGGAGCTATATAGGAGGGTTAAGTGGCAGAGAGGGCCGGCTGCGCCCTAACTTCGCCGTCCAAGTATAACAAATAAAGGCAGTCATTCTATTCTATCCTATTCCTTCTTCTTGTTTTTCACACCTTCTTTTTCCCCATGTTCTTTAGAGTTGAGTGATATAATAGTGATGTCCCTAAACTCCACCTCGGCCCTTGATGCAGGCAGTTGATCAATCAATCATTCAATCAATATACTTCTTGCCTTATATCTTTCTTTTTTAATTATTTTACCATCTATACTTTTCCTCCTTCTTATCCTTCTTCTCCACCTTTTTTTTCTCTTTGTCTTCCCACTTCCTGTCCTTTTTAATCTCCTCCTTTTTCTCCCATTTATAATTTGCCCTCTTCTGCCCTCATCCTCCACACTTCCTACATCTTGTATTTTTCTCTTTATCTTCTTTTTACATTATTCCCCATACCGACTGCACCTTCTCCTTTTTTCCCATAGTCTTGTCTTCCTTCACCATATCCTTGTCCTCCTCCCTATCCTTTTTCTTTCCCTTCTTTTCCTCCTCCTTCTTATCCTACTTATACTTTTTTTTACATTTCTCCTTCTCGTCAACACCTACCCCTTCTCTCATACCTTCTTCTCCCTTCCTCTTCACTTCCTCTTCCTCCCTTCACTGCATCTCCCACTCTTATTCCTTCACATCCTCTTTCTACACCTCCTCCTCATCCTCCTCCTTCTTGTACTTCTTCTCAACCTATTTTTTTTTGTAGATTACGTCTTGGAGACTCCAGTTAAGGAGTATAAGACAAGTCAGATCAACAATTATACTCTTATACTCTAGCTACCATAATTACTATATCAATTTGTTGGGGTGATGCTTAATTTTGATGTGAAAGGAACTCTTGTACACTATAGAATGCTTTATCAACTAAATATTTTAATATCTTTTCACTTTTTATCTTTTTTCTTTTCATCTTCTCCACCTAAAAATCCTTCTCATCCTTGTTATTATTTTTCACCCTTTTTTTACCTATCCCCATCCTCTTCCTCCTATCTTTCCACTTGTTGTCTTTTTCCTCCATATCCCCTTCTTATTTCATTTCCCCTGGCCCTCTTCTGCACTCGACCTATTTTAATGTGTCAATTCTTTCAACTGCTTTTGATTTAGCGCTGATAACTGATGTTGTTTTTCTGTTTTGACAGGTAAGCATAGTGCTGAAGGATGTGAATGACGTGTCACCGGAGTTCATCACGCCGAACGAGACGTCAGTAGCAGAGAACATGCCGGCAAGCACGGTTGTGCTGGCGGTGAAGGCGGTTGACCGGGACGAGGGGCGCAACGGCTACATTGAGTACTCGCTCGTCTCCGACCAGTACAACGGTCTCTTCTCCCTCGGTCCCGTTGATGGCCTGCTCAGGGTGGTCGGCAAACTCGACAGGGAAACAAAAGCCAACTACACGCTGCGTGTACGCGCCAAGGACCGCGGTGATCCGCCCCGCGCCACTCAGGCTGACATTCTCGTCAAGGTGCTCGATGAGAACGATAACAGTCCCGTTTTCGATCCGAAACAGTATTCAGCATCCGTTGCTGAGAATGCTAGCATTGGCGTATCAGTTCTGCAGGTGAGTGAAATTTGTTTTGAAAATCAAATAAAAATCATTATCCTACAGTGCCTATTTTTGCACTAACTGTAGCATGTAATATAGTCTATTCTTACACCAGTGCGGGATTTGCTAATAATAATTATTATTATTTTGTCACATGAAACTGCATTATGATGAGCATAGCTCTAGCGGTGTATTACACGTCAATGCAATTTCAGTTACATAGTCATTAGGTTACAGCAGGTACAGTCGTCAACTTTCACTATAAAAAAATTTGGATTTTCACCACTCTAGATATGCAACCTAACAACACAAAATAGTGAGCATGTAATACGCAGGTTCCCTATTCTGCATTCAAAAATTGATTGGCTACTCTGCTTCAGCTACGAAATACAGTCAGCTGTAGTTGTTGTTGATTCGAAGATAGGTTATAAGAGGAATTGTCAGGTTATGTATGTCCTGTTTTGTTCTGTTTGAACTACTTTATACGTTACTGTAGGAAAAATTTAATGTGTGATTCGAGCGCAAAGTATTGTTTCTGCACTCGAAAACATTTTTAGAGACTGTTTCTCTCGGTGCAGAAAAAACCCACTTTGCACTCTAGTTACACAAATAGCTATTTTTTCTCCTTTTTACATCCAAATAAAGCGAATAACACAGGAATAAATACTCCCCGAACGTGCCTGGGCCTGTACTTGGTGAGGAGTCTGAACATTATTTTTCAAACATAATTTGAACATTATTTTTCAAACTTAATTTCAGGCATTTAAGAAGCCCAAATAAAAGCATGTTTAAACTGCAATGGCCAGAATATTTAAAACAGAGAAAAATGGCAATTTGAGAGAATTCTCTCTCCTCACATACCGAAATAGAAAAATGAAATTAATTGATTACAAAACAGAATAGAGTAGAGTACAAAAGAATGGCGTTTGGAAAAATAATAGAATAACGATTCATTGACAAGATCAGTAATAATATATGAACCTTTTTGTGGTTAATGTAACGACTTGCGGTTGTTAAATTTACCACGAAAAGTTGATATAAACAACGCAGATCGTTATGGATGAAGAAATTCAAAAGATAATATATGCTTCTGAAATTATAGCATAAATCAGAAGCTTGGCTTCTAAGCTATCAACAGACGAAAATCAAACAGAGTACTTCATTATCGGATTAGAGAATTCTAGTGGAATGCTCATATGCATGATTGGAAAAATGCGTCAATCTATGAATTGAATGGAAGAAATTCCGTTTAACAGGAGAAAGCACGTCTAACAATTTAGTGACTAGTAGTTCTGTAAATGGTAGACTTCACATCCAAGAATAAGGGTGCTTGTACCGAGGATGTACTCAATAACAACCATCAAGGCAAAATTAAACACAATAATCAGACTTCACCATTGATCCAATTTGCGTAGTCTACTTCATGTCTGTTTTCCACAAAAAGTCACTGTATAATGTCACCAAGGTTACCAAGGTTGCATATCTATTTTCATTCAGCCTGCACTTTTTCCAGACAGGTGATTGCTCAAATCAGATCAGATTGATCAGATTTCACGCTTCAGATGAATTAGAAAGTTCATGAAGCAAGAATTTCTATTGTAATTGTATTAGCTTGAAATAAGTCTCGCTATACAGCTATACCATACTCATTATCCATAATTACTTGTGAATTTCAGTATAATAAAGTCGATTATTTAGACAAAACATTATTCTAAGAAGGTGTGTAAAGTAAATGTCAATGTGAAGGGGCACCATAAAAATGTTGATGTGAAGGATATAAAATATAATGGATCCTTAACACTTACAATCCACTTTTTTTAAACATAAACAATTATCCGGATAGAGCATGTACGTCAAGAGAGGGATTGTTCTATGAAGAAAAGTAAAGGTTTTAAAGAAACGAAAGGTACATGATGCATATACAGATATTGTAGCGGATAGCAATAAATATTGGTGAGTTGTTAGGAGTAAGTTATGCAACTCGCAATCCATTAACTCTCTTTAGTTGCGTATTATAAATGTGGAGGATTTAATTATTTGGAAGTTTATTATTAATTGAACACCAGAAGGGATCCTTAATACTTACAATTTAACTTTATTAAAATTTCTTTCTGTTATTGATTGGCGTTACTCTTGTAGGGATCCTTAACACTTAACAGTTAAACTTCTTTAAAGTTTCTGTTCCATGTCAAAACTATAAATATTAGGCCTTCCCGATAAATATCAAATAAAAATAAATTTGTTGATAGTAATGTTGAGCTGCAGCTATCGAGCTAGGCTCGCACAGCATGTGACAAGTCAATTCACTTAAACTAAGCCAATTTATCAGCCATTTATCAAGCGTTCGTTCATCTATAAAAACATATGTTAGAAAACAGATACCTGGATTTCTTGTTCCATGACAAGCTGCGTTGTTAATATTAACTTTTTATGTGAATTCAACGACTTGCAGTCAAATATTTGATATCTGATTATCATATTTGACTGCAAGTTGTTGAATTCACATAAAAAGTTAATAAAAGAGATACATTCTACTCAACATTTTGTCTCCGAAAAACCCCAAAACTGTCAGCCAGAGACAGGACAGGCATCAATAAGCAGCTTTCTGATATTTGTTGAAGATGCGTTTAGAAATAACACTTTCATAACACACAAAATAATCAAACACTACTGTTTTTGTGAGGTTCAAAACTTTCAAAACAAACAAAATAATTGAACACTTTTTATGTTTAGATTTCAGCAACAGACCTGGACGAGGGTCCGAACGGCCGTGTCCGGTACTCGATAGTGGCCGGCGATGACAATCGGGACTTCAGCGTGTCCGAGGACAGCGGAATGGTGCGTGTGGCCAAGAATCTCAACTACGAACGCAAGAGTCGCTACACGTTGACAGTTCGCGCTGACGACTGTGCCGAAGGATCCGCCGCTCGCCACGACACGGCTCTCGTGTCCATCTCCGTCGCCGACATCAACGATAACCCTCCCGCCTTCCTCGACTCTCCCTACGTCGCCTACGTTGTTGAAAACTGTCTGCCACCGCCCTCGTCAGCCCAGCGCATCATCCGCGTACACGCACACGACGCTGACACGCAGCCGTTCAACGGTCGCGTCAGGTACTTCCTCAAAGATGGCGATGCCGATTTGTTCCGTGTCAACGCCTCCACTGGCGACCTGTCACTGCTTGCCGCCCTTGACCGTGAACGACAGCCCCGCTACACGCTCACCGTCGTTGCCATGGATACTGGTGAGTAACAACTCTCATTCAAATACTCTACTCATTAATTTATTCATTGGGCCGAATCGTTTCTTATTACACCGTGGCCACTATTTAATAAGCTTAACCTAACCTCGCTAGATCGTGAATTTGCCGATATCGAATTCCATATTGTAATGCTAAAGAAATCTTTGGAGCATTCCCATTAACGGGACATCACGATCTAGCGAGGTTAGGTTAAGCTTGTTAAATAGTAGCCATCGTATATGCGCAATTACCGTCGAATCAAATGTGATACAAAAATATTGTTACATCAAAACTGAATTCTTTACAAAACTTTAAAGGTTATTTCGAAGTGAAAGCTGAATTGAAAGTTTCTTTGTAGTTGTGAAGGTGATGTTGTGGAAGATATCCATAATAAATCATAAGACGAAATTGTCACAACCACATTTATTAAATATATTGAGATACTAGTCTCGGATGCTACTCCATTATTAATATCAGGCAAACTCGTTTCGAAACTATTATCTCAATATTTTTAAAACGATTTTGTCTGAGATTGATAATGGAGTAACATCCGAAACTGGTATCTCAATATTTTTAATAAATGTGGACAATTTCGTCTTATTATTCATTCTGAATTGAAAGGTGAAGTAGATCAAATTAATGTAAATTGGAGTAAATTTAAAGTAGATTCAAGGGTGAATTTGATATTCTAAGCACAGAAAAGGACTTATCAATGATCTAACACTCTTTGGAAAATACCGCATGCAAAAACTTGACAGGATTTTTTCTTAGTTGTAGAATATTATTTCTTGATTTGAATGCACTGAAACAGTTTGAAAAACGCTAATGATATTAATTATAATATTTCCAGTGCTTATTTAGAAATGAGAAATCTTCAATCTAATATCAACACTGTATTGCAATTAAATATATCATTTCCACTCAGTTTTACTGGAGATACTGGAAGGAATGCATTTCACTTCTGAAAAGAAGCTTCATTGAGAAAAACACATGACAGAGAAATTGATGTCAGATTATAATTATCTCTCAATATTAGGAGAATACTTATCTACGAAGATCATCGTTTTTGGTATGTGATGTCATGCAAAATGCACTATACAATCATAACAACAGACTCCATTCAAACCTTATTAGTTCACACGTATTTGAAGAGATTTAAATAATTATTTACCTCTCAAACAATGAAAGACCTAATCATGACTGCCTATTTGCTTAACGGAGCAATAATGTATATTTTGTATCAAAAATAAAATGATTTACCAAATGCTTCCAAGTATTTAAGTTAAACGCAAAGCGAATTTCTGAGCAAAACTATCCAAATTTAGTGAATCATTGAAACGTACACAAATAAATTCCTGGATTTCTTGTTCCATGACGAACTGCGTTGTTAATATTAACTTTTCATGTGAATTTAACGACTTGCATTCAAATATTAGACTGCAAGTCGTTAAATTCACATGAAAAGTTAATAGTACACAAATATTCAGAGCTAAACTAATATTGATAATAAATGTATTATGAAAAAATGAAATGAAACTTTATTAAAAAAACAAATACAAATGTTCGATTAGATACAAAAAATAAAATAGTGGGTCTGAGCGTGTAAAACGCTAGTCTGAGCGTGGGATAGAGTTACAATAAAAATAAAATAAAATAGAACAATACTTCCAGCTTCCTTGCCTAACGTTTTAAAAAAGCTGTTAAGGATAAGGATAATGAAAAGATAAAGAGATGGAAAGGAAAAACGTAAAGAAAAAAGGAATGAAGTAGATAAGGGGAAAACGACTTAAATTTATGTGATTAAAGAATTTAATCTATTGAAATATTGCTGAATTGCTATTGGATCGAACCCAACCATCAATTAGATTTCTCAGTTTATAAATATTTAGTTTTAAGTGGAAGAATGATCATTTATATTTTACTATTGCTCCGACCTATTAGCTCAGGTCATTGTATTTTCCAACAATATTTCAAATATTGACAAGCTTGGAAGATTTAGGTATCAATACTAATAGTACTTAGAACTTCCCCACCAACACCAAGGTATTCCGGTTGTATTAGATGTGTATTATCATTTGAGTTGACTTATTTGCAGATGGATAATTCTGATAAATGTAGTATTTAACATTGAGCAACGCCTTTTTCGACCAAAGGCCCGTGCACTATCAAACCAATTAATCCTCAGCTGCGGTGGAAGCCTCAATAAATTTAGCACATAATGAATTTATTCGCAAATTCCTGCAACAGACCTACTAAAAGAGGATATATGAATGTTTACGGGAGTCATAGGCTTCACTAGGTGGATTTATTGCTGCAGTTTGCAGGTATATGTATTTGTGTGGTTGAGCTGAAGCCTTATTTTAGAATATAGTTGGAGGATAGACGTGAGTTGTACGTAGTGCATACATCCGGTAGACTTACGATGACCTGTGATAAATTTTTGCCATGACGGCTGCTAGAACCTCGAACCTCGGGTTTATATTATGTACACTGCGTACCACAACCTGGCGTGATAGCCTAGTAGTAGCGTCATGTGCAGATTTGTTAGTAAAATAGGAATATAGCTTCACAGCTATATAAGTCACTACAACCATAGATATGTTCTTTCACGGCACGCCGGTAGTAAGTAGCTTAGACTGCTGTTGATATTGCTCCTTCCGCGGTCTTCAGCAATGGTTTCAGCCTGTAAACTTTATCGAGTCGAGTTATGCAAATATGAACCCCCACCGTTCGGAATTAGCTCAACTCTAACACGTTGCTATATTAATTGCACCAAACTAGTACTAAATTATTGTTGTTATTGAACTAGCACCAGTTTATTCAACGGGTGCATGTGTGCGCGCGCGATCAACTAAATAATTATCGACAAAAACTAACAAAATATAGATTCGATCGCGCTGGATGAGTTCTTCCTCCGTGGCACGCCAAGCCTTCCGTGGCCGTGGCCATCACCGTTACCATTAGAACGCGTTATTAGAACCAAAGGTGCTATCCACTGGCAACCTCTTCCATACAACATTCAATGTTATGTTCTTATTTCTGTTCTGCTGCCACCATCCACTCGATATTATTTGTTCCGTTGTGTTCAAATAGCACACCATTCTTTAGCATCTACTTATAACTTAGAAGTGAAGTTGCACTCAAACATCTTCTACAATTGCTTTCCAGCGCCAAATCGATCACTTTCATTAAATACAAAGCGTGAAGAGATATCTTTTAATAATATATTGCATAATGCCACGTCCTCTGTCAAAAAAACTCTAGCGATACTAGTGAGGAAAAAATTGAGTTACAAGTGAGATACATCAAATGAGATACAATCGGGTTACATTGCGATGGAAGTGGGAAGAAAATTTGGTGAAGAGAAATACAGTATCTAATAGATTGTTCAATTTTGATATGACGTTTTTTCCTGAAGAAGATGGAAGAGATGTTAGTGGAGAGATTAGATTAGATTACTTTATTCATGGTAAATTTACAACTTTTTTTTCAAATGTGCGCGTACATACAATATTTTAACATCACATAGAAAGTAGACCTGGTTGATACTATTTACATTTTGTTGGAAATATTAAAAGTGACCTTTTAGAGAGAGAGATAGAGAGAGAGAGAGAGAGAGGAGAAGAAGTATGAGAAGAGACACAAGAATAAGAAGAAGGTGGAGAAGGGAAAGAATAAGAAGAAGGAGAGGGATAATGAAAATAAAAGAACAGAAGGAGAAGAAGAAAGATGAAGAAAGACAAGAAGGAAAAGTGAGGAGAAGAAAAAGGAGGGAAAGATGTAGGAGTTGGAAATAAGAAGTAGCAGAAGAAAAGGGAGGAGAAGAAAAAGGCAAAGAAGATGGAGAAAAAAGGAGGATAAGAACTTGAACAACCTCTGGACTATACGTTACGTCACATAGGCCTATTGGAGATCCCGATTCAATTGAATTGGGCAATCTGCTACTAAAGTGACAGAATACAGTAGACTTTAATGTTTTCTTTGGAATTATAAAGGGTATATCATTGCGAAATACAAACAATTATTATCAACTCTTGAAATTATAGTTCCTGAAAAATCTTATGAAAGTTAGTACAATATTGTTTGAATTGAGATACATTAAATGAGATACAATTGGGTTACATTGCGATGCAAATTTGGTGAAGAATTGCGAAGAAAATTTGGTGAAGGGAAATACAGTATCTAATAGATTGTTCGATTTTGATATGAGTTTTTAGAACGCGTTCAATAATATTAGTAATTGTAACAACTGGTAAGTGTTATGTATTACTCGTAGATCCCTAGAAATAATGGTTTGTCTATCAACTTTAAAAGACTCTTACTTATGAACTGAACCTGTGGCCTCCTTATCTCAAGGGAGACTTGGAAAGCTCTTTTCTTGAAATTCTTCTCAAGTTTCCATTGAGTCAAGAAAACCTCGTCAAGTTTTTAAATACGGGTCAAAGTACTGAACCTTGTGATTAAAATTCAAAAAATTCTTATAAAGAACGTGAAGCTAAAGTAGTTCTCACAGATTTATTTATTTGGCTCTAATTACTAGAATTATTTGAATTTTTATCACTGTATCTAGCTCCAAGTACAAGGCCAAAAGAGTTCCCATTGAATGATTCTTGACATATCTTACTGGAAGACATTTAAAGTAGTTTTTTAACAATTGGGTAAATATAAGAAACTCTCATCTATTATCAATTGATAGTGAAACTGAATGCTAATAAAACAAGACTACGATGGACAGACTTGGATAAGAGCACTTTACTCATACTGCAATTCCTAGCCTGTTATGTGAGGAAGTTTGCATTAATGTAACAGTTACTTAGTTACTAAGCATTCTTTTGAGCATCAACAAAGCAGCTATTGGTTGAGACCGACTACTGGGTGAGATAGTGGAAATTATTGCAATTCCTCCCTCACCCTCTTCCCCTTACAATCCCCCTTTATCAGCTTTTTGTTTCTTATTTGCTTCTTCCAGATCTATCCGTACTTCTTCTTTTCTTCATCTATCAGTAACTTGCTTAATTGCTTGTAATTAATCGATTTTTCGTGTTGCTCAGATAGTGATGACATTTCAAGTCGTTCGTCCATCTTTATTTCTTCCTCTCTCTCTCTCTTCCTATCTTTCTCCCATTCTTTCTATCTTCTTGACTTTCCTTATTTCTTCTAGACGTTCGCCAATTCCGTTCACTGCTACTATCAGCTAGAGTAATGGATATTTAATGATTATCATGAATGATTCCAAGTAAAGTTATATAGAATACCAGAGTACAGTTTTTATTCTATTATTGTGTGTCTGATGCAAATACCTTTCATGCAATTTGAACTTGATTCCAATTTCACGATTCTACATAGTAAATTCCCGTAGAAGTATTTCTTTATTATTCTGAGTTGCAAAACCTGATTTAACTCAGAAGAGACTATAGGATAAGTTATCAATTTGATGCAGTTCGCAATTGAACGTTACTTATTTCAGGAATTCGAACCACTGTTTATCTTTAAGTAGCTCTTTGAGGTGACGTTTTTGTTGTTGTGGCATTATTATAGATCCTGATCTAGACAAAATCGTACTTCGCATTTTCAAAAGCCAATATTACTTGCATCTGATGCTAGCAGAGCTGAAAATTCCATTGGAATTTTAATCAATGCCGTTTACCGCATTATTACACTTTATTTTTCAACTTTGGAATTCATAATTTCATTATAATTCTGATAGGGTGACAGGATTTTTAGCAATATTATGGAGCTATCGACCTTGATTTACAATTAAATCTCGTGTATTGTAGAAATAAAAGTCTGCATTTTAATGCTCTTCAATTAATTAAAACCCGACTACTGCTAGTGTGTGTAGACGATTATTATAATTATTCATATGCAGTTCAATCCAGCCTATGTGAATAATCTCTATTAGATTATTATCCTCAAAAATGCCTTTTTATGAACCGCCACTCATTCACCACTAAGTATAGTGAACTCGCACAGCTTTCTTACATTCCTAATTTATGGCATTTTCTTACATTCAGAATTTCACTCAGAATTTATGATACTTTGCTCTTTAAATTTCTGTTTCAGAAATTTAACTTTTGAAGTCTTAGAGGAACATCGTCTCAATTAATTAGAATTCCATCCAATTTAAACTTTGTTAAACCTTTTTTAACAGTGTTTAAAGCCTGGCCACTTTACTAAAAATCTTCTCAAAAAATAAATTCACAAAAATAAAAATAAATTCACAGAAAACACTCTTTCAACACTAAAGTTCTGATGTCTTGATTCATATGCCTACTAAAACTCACAGTATAGGTAGCCAGGGACCTGTATCATAACAAAATACGAATCAAAGCCATAATTTTGTAGACAACTTGTATACACAATAACTTGTATTACCAGCTAACTTCCAACATGTATTACTTGTTATATTACTTGTATTATTTAGCTTGTAGTACCTGATTAGTACTTATAAATAAGTGAACAGGGGCCTGCTCCATAAAGAATTACAAAATAATATATTATCATCATTTGTACTTGTAAATACATTGAAATGGGGAAAAGAGACTGCTTCAGTCGTACAATGTAGCCAAACGAAAATATATTATGTAACTAATGCAAAAACCACAATCCTGAAAAAGGCACTTTCATTGGGTGTAGCGTTGATAGACGCGGGAGGCTGCAATAAGAACAGAGCCCCTCAATTCATCTTCTCCACTCACACTCATACTCACTCACAATCTCACTCTTTCTCCCTCACTCTATCTCTTTCTTGCTCCCACTTAGTCACCCACCTCATCTCTTTTAGTAACTCAGCATACAGTGTATCGCGGTGGCGATCGCATGTCGTTTGCACAGCATTTGTCAAATGACTTGTGTTACTTTCGAGAGTAGCGATAATGATATAATGTGGACCATTCGATATTCGATGTCGGTGAAGTTCGATATTTCTCAGTCAGTCCTCTCTGGCTGGCATTTCTGTGGATAAACCGTGCGTGCCATGCGGCGCAGTGCAGAGCCTGATGCAGACCGGCCTAGTTAGTACAGAAATGAGAAGGAAGTTCTGCCGGAGAATTTGTGCGTGTGCAAACACCAAGCACACTGTCTCTCTCTTTATTTTTCTCTGTTGTAAAGGATCGGTGGCCGTTAATAAGGCGAATTGTCAGACGAAGGGAAATAAAGAAGCCGGGTTATTGGGAGAGATCGCATCTTAGGCAAGGCCGGCTCTCCTGCTTCCCTCCCAACGAGCATCTCTGCTTGACCGGCAGCGTCGTCTATGCTCGATTTACTGAGACTCAGCTTTCTGCAGTTCACAGTTTCACGGTTTAGTTAGTTATCGTTTGCCAAGCTCCTTAGAAGGCCCACTTGCACACAGCTAACAACTACTTGGAAACTGGCTTCTACAGAAAACCGTATCATATCGCTAGACAACATTATTTCACGGACTTAACTCCTTGGCTACCTTATACAAGACTGCAGAAATCGTGAAAAATGTTGAGTGCTTTAGTTTGTATTCCCACGACAATTGCTTTGTTACAATATCAACTTTATCAACTCGTTACAAGCGAAATTTGCAAATTTACAACCAAACTTGCTGCAGGTATTTTTTGCTACTCAATTCCTTTCACAAGAAGTTGTAATCTTATTTTACGAACACAAAAGTCGAAATTCTATAGACTGTTTAATTTGTTCCCACTTATCAATCACATTATACTTGTTAAAATTCTGGAACTAAGATTAATTTTACATAATTATTTATTGGACAGTCATAAACAATATTAAAATATCAACTAATAAGCATCATATTAGAGTGATGTGAATTCTAGTTACTCATTAGGTTGGTGGACCAATTCCAGACACAATGCTTGCATGAGGTTGGCTAACCTGAACATTTCATAGCTTATAGAGAAACAAATAATAATCACAGAACTTGCAGGTTAAAAAAAACCAATCTAATGAACGCTTTCAAGACAAACATTTTTTTACAAACTGGTACTGATGAATTTTCTTCCAATGCCATGCAATATTTTGGAGAAACCCAATTTATTTTCGGTCACATTCTCGCTAAATACCTATTCCCTCAATACTCACTTTGTAATATGGATCTGAAACTGCTTGGAATAGTACCTTGAAGGGTTTACTTCTAAAAAAACTTTTCTGGGTGAAAATTACAGAACTCATATTTTTATATGAGAAAAGTTGATCTCTAAATAAAATCAGATTCCTATGGTCTGCAGACAGAGTTTATATTACAGTATATTGAAACTCGGAGAGAAATTATATTTTATTTAGAAATGTATTATTTAATACAGCATTCGCATCGATTTATTCTTCAAAATGGAATTCAGTAGTGGGATTATGGGTAGAGCGACTCAATTTGTTTCAAACAAAAATAAGCATCGCTATGATTAAACGCAAACAAGGAGAGCTTCTTTTCTATTCTTATCATTTCAATAAAACGAAATGGATATGGTATTTTTAACTCGGGAATTATTATGAAAATAATTATTGGCAAGGTCAGCTTTCAAAGCTCTGAGGATTAAGAGCATTACGACCTACCAGCCCTCGCTACCTGCGGTAACCAGTAGCTAATAGCCAACCCCAATTTTTTTCTGAATCCGCCACTGCCCAACACAGAATTTTAATTGTGAATGTATCCTACTCCCCACACAAGCTTAGGTGTGTAGCGCTAAGTAAGGGAGGATGAGTAACAGTTCCAAGTATAGAACTACTCTAAAAACTGTTATTAGAAATTTGTATCAATGTACTAAGTACCAATTATTATTGATATTACTAATATGGATGAATTATTGGTTAACAATTATCATGTATATCGTATGAGAATACATCACTTTCTATAAAGTCTACAAAATTAATTTCAATGCATCAAGCTATTGAATGAAATCTGGTGTTACCTGATGTACCTCGTCAACATCTTGAAAACCAAAAATTGGGCACTCCGAGAGTGTTAATGTTCCACTATCTATCATGTGATAACAGTAAAACCAAGCTTATTAGTGGAAACATAATATTCACTTCGAATTTTCAATGCCATATATGCATATATAGTGAACAATCGCTATGTAATAAATTGTAAGATATACCAAAATAACTGTATAAGTGCAAAACCCAACTTTACAAACTTCACAGAGATTTAGGCTTTTTAAATATCTCAACATGTTAATTGATATGGGTAAAAATGTATAAACATGAAATAGTAATACGTTTTAGAAAAAAGTTCAATTCATTGCCATTTATTATTCATATTTTTGCTAGAAAAATTGCATAGCTTTTCAACCAGCACTTCACGCATGCTCTATTGAACAAGATTCAAACCATATCGAGTTGTGGCCAGTAGCCTACAGAAAAAATCCAAAAAGGGTGTGAAAAATTGAAGCAAATCTTCTATAATATACCTTGTATGAAACAAGCTTCGTTCTAACAGTGCAGATCGCTATCTGCACTCTTGCAGAAGAAATTTTATGCTTGTTCTTGATATGGAGCCAAATGGTGCGTTCGTTTGTGGCTCGCGCGCGCAAAGGTGCGTGTGTGCGTCGCTAGTTGCTGTTGATATTCGTTGATGAACTTGTGGGTGGAGCTTTGTAAGTACATTGAAGCTGTCGACAAAGCCCATCCCTTTTTTCCGAGGGAAATCTTCGCCCATAATCCAAGCCTGATGATGGCACGGCCTACATATCATTAATTTGGTCTTTGCCTACGGTGATATCATGTCAACGTCGGTAATTTTCCTCTGCCAACATTTCCTTGCCTGATTATTTTTCATACTATGCACATCTATATATATTTATATAGAAAGAAACAGTAAATGTGCAAAAGAAAGAGATAGAAAACAATGAAAAGGGTGGGAACGAAGAGAGAATCTGTCCAGCAATTATTTTTAAGCAGTAAGACAAAGGTCTGACGTTTGCTTTTTTCCAAACATCAAATTGAATACGTGGCAAATCATGGAATAACAATCGGTTAATTTGTATGAAGCATGAACAAACCTTATCTGGATACTGGTATTGCATGGGTGCCCCGAGGGAGCGGTAAAATGCAAACTGTGTCGTGAAAATTCCAGGTTTTTGGTGGGAAGGTTCCAGAAATATATTTTAAGATTTGGCCTTTTTAAGATGAACAAGAGAGCTTATTTTTCAAGAGGATCCTCGTTGGATAGTAGGAGAAACCTATGTTCATGAATGAATAATTATGAGGTATTAAAAGAAATTCTTGTGAAATGCAATTATCGTTTGTATGTTTTGGTCTTGATAAGTGATGAAGAGTTCTGTAAGGAGGCTTTGTGGGCTTTGTGGTCAGAAAATAGTTAGTATTAAACTTTCCACTTTGGAAATCTTTCAAAAATATTGTTTATGGGTTTATTGAAAACAAGCTTTGATATCTGAAAATAGGTTCATGTAAAAAATGTTTTGACATGCTTTGAAGTTTTATAATATATCTTGTATTGGATTTCACAAAGCACTGCACTTCTACTCTTAAAACTGCTTTCAAGTTATTATTTATCCAATAGCTGAATAAACATGAACCAAATAGGAACTTCAAAGATACTAATGTGCAAATGAGATTCGAAATGCAAATTCTATACCAAATTTCAATTGAGAAAAAGTGTGATTTTTATTGATTTGTCCTTTTTATGAATTTTTAATGTCATGCGTTTGTCTCATTTTGTCCTCCTGTGGTATTAAATCTAATTCCATCAAAATCCCACAGTTTCTTGTATAGTTTCAACTTGGAGTATCTCTATAGTATTAGTATACATTCCTTTCAAATCATCAATAAGTATTTGATAATATATCATTAAAAACGTTATAGGATTGATCCCCCATGTTTTCATATTACAGGTCATTATTATTAACTATCAATTTCAGTTGCTTAAGGATCCAATGTGAATATCTTTAATAACATTTAGATGAATGAGATAGGCCTACCCAAATTTATTATATGCATTTATAAATATTAGATAATTGATTCAATATAATTATATATATTATATTTTCAATAATTATATTTTATTGTAAAAATTATTATTATTATAACATGATTAAATATTAAATATTTTTCATGTAGAAATGTCTTTGGAAATTTTGAAAGCTTCATAAGAAGAAATGAAGTATCTATAAGTGATTCCCACGGTACAATAATTTGAGAACTGTTGTGCAGGCCAACAAGTAAGTACTGTTTGATTATCAGTCAAATTTACTCTGTGGACGGGAAGAAGATGTAATGGGAAGGAAAGGTCTTGGAGCGACATCGAGCAGAGTAGATGAACGTCTAGAAATTTCAACGGAACTCAATTAAATCGCCCGTGCCCGTTTTTTAACTGACTCCTCGTCGTGGTCCCCATCATTCTTTTGTGGCTGTTTCTTTCCCCCTGGCCATGGCAGGGCCACAGCATTTTCCGCTCAGTCTCAGTGTTGAGTGTCGAGACTTGATGCCGGCCAGCGACACTGACCACGCCTCCTCTAATACTTCCTTTTCCAAAATTCTTCACTTCATTCCTCGGACAGCACTCATCTGATTCCGGCCTGCATCGCATCGCAATGCCGATCAACGCACAATCACCTACGGGCTCACTGCTCTCTCATCACCCTCTCTCCCTCGCCCAATTTCCGCTCTTTCTCTTTGACTGAACGCTCTTCCGACGTCAACCCGGGGCTATACAGTCTTGTCTCGTCTTCTCGGCCTTTCATTTCATTCCTCACAACCCATTACTTATTCATTCTTTATTTCTTCAGAACTATTTTTCTAGTCTTCGTTTTCTTATTATCATACTTCTTCATATTCTCGTTCATCAACATCAACATAGACGTCGTTTTCTTCTCATTTTTCTTATCCACTTCTCAAACACCGTGATTCTTCTCCTACCCGCAACACATAATTGGCATGTAGCGTTAAACTACCACCCGCGCCTAAACGTTTCCCCTCCCTCATGAATGCTCAGACGCCTACAATTCTTTCTCACGTCATCTTGGTGGTGGGCCCACTTCTACTCGCAAACTTACATGCTCTAATCACCACAACGTCTACATTTCCGGTCAGATTTTAACAATATTGTGTTCCAACTCATCGGGATGGAAAAAAATATTAATATACTCTATGGGAAATACACTCACTGATTGGGCGAAGACTTGAGGATGATTTCACAGGAGAGAACATAATACTCGAGAATAATCACCAACACAAAATAAAGCACAATGAATGGTTCTATACTGTCGTACACCATTCCACAGCATGTGCTTGATCTGGTGATGATGATTGTTCTGCAGTATTACATAGTCCACTGTGCAATTCTTCTACATTCATCATCACATCCACGCTACAAACGTAATTCAGAATTATAAAATTGAACTGAAGTTATGAGTGAACTAAAAATAATTTACACAAGTTATCTTTCCTTCTCTTCTTCCGACTGCAGCACAAAAAGATTAATGAAAATCACTAGAGTCGCGCCAAAAATATTTCAACGATAACGCTAATGCTAAACTTAACACTCTTTGAATCTGCCTGCTGTAAATGCAAGATGCTATAGAGAAAGCTGAGACATAAAGTGGCCAGGTTAGCATTAGCGTTATCATTAACGTGGTTTTGCCTAAACCCACTCTGATCACAAAAATATTAATACATCTCATGTCACTTGCTTTTAAATGCTGAATATGAAGCCTCAGAGCTCATGCCAAATATTTCCCCCAAGTTGTATTTCTATCATCTTTACACTTCATTCTTTAAATTTTGTTTTCATAACTTTCCCATTCATGTGAAACTTTACCGAAGTCTGTCTTTAAGCTGCAATGTAACTCCTACTGTTGAATAGACTAACTAAGAATAGAAAACAGAGCTTTCGCGGTCTACCGTACTTTTTTTGGAGTTTATCTTTCGCATGAACTGCTGCAGAGTGGAAGAAGTACTCGCGGCCGCTCTCACGGGCGTTTTCTCATTAGGAGACTCCCTCAGAGGAATTAAGATGGGGATTGGAGATCAGGTGAAAATGAAAGAATGAGTGAGAAAGCACCGATTGAAGAAGAATGGCAAAAGTGACTCGGCGGTGGCACTGGTTTTATCATGATTTATATGTTAGTAGGGACAAGTACGCTAATGCACCTTTCAAAGGAATGTCCCTGTCTCCAGGTTGCTGATACTGTGCAGAGTCCAACACACTTCAATTAAACTCACTTTATCCCACCTGCTCATAACCCCTCACCCATCCGCAAGCAACTTGGTTGCGTTTATTTCACTCATCAGTCTTTTACGTGCATTTCATCAGTTTATCAACTAGTTTCCAGTAAACCGGTAACTTGATAACGGCCAGTAATGAATATCTTAGTTATATTGAAGTTCACTATAACTAATAATTGAACCTTGAGAATCGAATAGAATTTTCAAGTTCAAACTTGCACACGTTTACCAATAGATTTACTCGTGATTTCGTTTGAGCGTGACACGTTTACCATTAGTTTGAGCGTGGGTTGAAGGTTATGTTCGATTGCGAAATTGAATCCTAAATCTAATGAGATTGTTCAACCATGAAAGAAACAAACGATAATACTAGAACAATGATAGAGATATCATAGTCGTACAATGATAATACTAGTTATATAGCGACTTTTATGTAAGAGTTTTTAAGACTTTTATAATGTTGATAAAAATGCTGCTATCATGGTTGTTATTTTGGGTATCTAATGTAATATTAGTAACTTTATGAAAAAAAAATGATTTTTTTATTTACCTACCATTATGTCTACCAAATGTCAAATCCATTTATGTACTTATAAACCTTTCAAAGTGATATTATTATGAACATAGTCTACATTTCAACATTTCACTTTTTCGATCAAGTCTCTATTTCCTTAGTTAGCTAATTCTAAGTGAAGTAAATCCTGCGGTTTTTCAATTGCGTGAGAAATCAGTATTTTTCATGAGCTGATTGGATATTTCCATTTGAAACCTGTTTAATTGCAAATATTCTTCGAGCTTAAAACAATCTAAACATAATAAATTAAAATGGAAGTGATTTTTTTCAAGGCCTTGCATTTTTTAAAAAGATTTGATTATTATTTTATTGTAGCAATCCTAGTTCTACAATGATAATTCTACATGATGATATAATTTATTTGCGATAAAAATGCAAACTAATTGGGAGGCTTTAACAAATGGATTTTTTCTATTTTGAGCTTAAGTGGTAACAAATAAATAATATCAACTTTTTTAGTGAATTAAACGACTTGCAGTCAATTTTTAATTAAGAAGAAGTAATTAATATTTTACTCACTCTAGGCCGAACGTTTTCGAGTAATGGAAACGCATCTTCAAGGCCTAAAAAGGCTCAATGCAGAAATCCAGAAATAAATAATTTCAGTCCAAATCTAACTTTTATGGGATATTGTTGAAAGATTGTGAGTCATCTTGAAAGTGGCAACTTAGAAACTAACGTTAGCTAGAAAGTGATTTTTATTGTTTACGCTTGAAAGGATTGTAAGTCAGTTCAATAGCAGAAATAAACTTCTTACAACTAAACTCTAAGCTGAGCTAAACAGCTAATGAGCTAATATAAGCTATGTCTAAATTGACTTCCATATTCTTTTAAAAATACGAGACAAAGCTTTTAATAGCTTTCAGTTTCTCACTCAAACGTTTTTACTTTTAAAGGTAATCTTATCGAACAAAACTACTGAGATAATTTTTATTTGGCTTTCAAATTTAAGTTTTGATTCTCCATTAAAATACGCAACAGAGTTTCTGATGATTTATGCTTCGACTTCGAGGGACTCTTTTTTAATTCTACCGGACAAGGATTGAACCCATTTAGAGGCGGGTGGGTAATGATGGCTTATGTGAAAAAGTCGTCTGTGTGCTTGTAGCATCAAGCATGCGGCTCGGCCTGATCGTTATATGACAAACGAACAAGTCAGACGGCAAAGTATTCCTCGGCATCTTCAATCATCATCTCAATACGAATAGTTTTTTCTGCATCAGTTTGATTCGTTTATTTTCGGCGACTTGAAATAACTCAAAAGGATGTCATGTCTCAAACATTTTTGGCAGGCCGAAGAACCAACCGGCAGACTGCTTAGGAACGCCAGGAATCGTTTGACGAGCTTACAATTCACATAAACTCTTGAGAATTTATAATTTGAAGGTTTCAGTGGTTAAGGCTGGAAGGAGAATGGTGAACACAAAAACAGAGAAGATTCTAAGGAGGTGGAGGAGGTAACGACGAAAGAAAGTCGGAATCCAAAACAATATGAGAGTAGAGCGAGAGAGAGAGTGAGAGTGAATGAGAGAGAGAGAGTGAGAGAGAGAAAGAGTGAGTGAGAGAGAGCTAGAAAGAAAGAATGTGGGGGTGTGTGTGAATGAGTAAGAGATGATGGTGCAAATGTTTTTCCCGCCAAAACTCGCCGTAGATTACATCGCGTACTGGACATTCGCCTATGGAAATGGTAGACGGAATTTTTATTCCCTCTCACCCCTCTTTTTCTTCTTATTTTTTTCTTGTTTTCTCCACTGTTTTATTCTTCCTCCTAACCTCCTTCTCTTTATTTTTCTTCTTCCTCTTCTTTCTTAAACCAAAATGTCTTCAAGTGCATGGACAGCGACTTGCTTTTGCTGTTTCTGATTTGACATTGTATCGATCGACGGCTGTCTTATATGCTCTGTGTCGTATATTTTCTTTGTTTTGCAATGAGAGCCAGACCGCGACCACTTTTGGCACTAATGTGCCTCCTAAAAGTCAGCCGAGTCATCCAAAAGATTACGATTGATATTGCAATTTGCTTGTTTCGTGTAGAAGTTTAATGGATACTTCAATTACTCTCTTGACCTTGAAATGGAAATTATGCTTGGAAATTATATTTATTTTTCTACAGTGACCCGAAAAAGTGCCTATTTTTGCACTAAATGTAGCATGCAAATGTAGCCTGCACCAGTGCGGGAAAGTACTTTTCCGCACTCCAGATTTGCAACCTAACAACACAAAATAGTGAGCATGTAATACGCAGGTTCCCTATTCTGCATTCAAAAATAGGTTGGCTACTCTGCTTCAGCTGCGAAATAGTTGTTGTAGTTGTTGAAATCGATTTGATTCAAAGATAGGTTATGTGAGGAATTGTGAGGTTATGATTGTATGTCCTGTTTTGTTCTATTTAAATTACTTTATACATTACTGTAGGAAAAATTTAATGTGTAATACGAGCGCAAAGTATTGTTTCTGCACACGAGAAACTTTTTTCACTCGCCTTTGGCTCGTGAAAAAAACTGTTTCTCTTTGATGCAGAAAAACGCTATTTTGCACTCTAGTTACACAAATAGCTATTTTCAACTCAATCGTGAGGTTATCAAAAATTTCTCTACATCAACTAAGTGAGTTACAGGACCATCTTTGTACTTCACACAAAATTTGTAATTTGTTTAATTAATAATATTATCCAATTATCACTTATTATAGAACTGTATTTTAGTATCAAAATCAACTCAATGAAATAAATGAATTTTTTCAAGATATAATTTTCAAATTCTTAAAAGACTTGTTCCAAGGTGATAGGCTGGTAACGATAGTTAAGAGCAAGGTCTCAAACAAGTTTTCATCTAAACTAATAAAAATGACAACATTGAAAATGAGAATTTCAAATACTAGGAACAGAATAGATAAGTTACTGAAGATAAAGGAAAAAATAATACTTCTTGAAATGAATGGTTGGATGCAAATGCTGAAGTTGCGATAGCAGGTAATGGAAAAATATGAGTAACTTAGGTAATAAATAAAAAACTAGAAAATATATAGTTCTTCATGTTGACAGAAATTAGGAACGAATAGATGAATACCACAATATATCAAAAAGGAGAGTTGCAATAGTAGACAAAGGAAGCAAAATTAATGTGAACAATGAAGTGAAAAAATGCAAAAATCATGTTTTTTTAAACATGCGAACGGAAGCTTGAAATTTTCTCGTATCGGATCGTTATTTTTATTTTTCGCTTCATCTTGATTCTTGATTTCACATGTTCCTTCTCCTTCGTCTTGTTCAATTGGACTGCCTTTGAAATTAATACTTGGAGTGGCGTTGACCAACTGCAGACTCCTTTTCTGCAAACTCAATAAATCAACATAGCGGGCCTGCCTCTGCTCTTACAAAATCAGTGGAGTGTTATGTCTCGGCCATACTTGGGAGCTGCTCGAACCATCTCTCTTCACGCTTCTTTTTTATCATTGCTCTGTTTTTTCTTCTTTTTCTCCTCCTTCTCTTTCTTCTCCCCTTATCATACTACCTCCAGCGTTCAACAAGAAGTAAACGTTGAGACGAAGTGACACCACTTGAAAAAGGGTTTGGGAGAACATTATATGGATGTCGGACCGCTGTTTAGTGACCAGTAGATTCGCTCATGTGCAACGATTGTCCTGTCCTTGTGTGTAACTAATTAACAGTGTAGAGTTTTCGTTACACATCTTGTTTTTTTATTAAGCCCAGATACGGAGAACAGTGAACTCATCTTATGAATAATGATGCACGCAAGCTCATATTATCAAGCGTTGAAAAGAGTTGACTACAGTTACTTATTCTTGACTTTTAATTTTTTAAAAATAAAATCTATAGATAATTATGATGAATCAGTCAAGTATATTTTGATAGTTCAACTGTTAAGAGAGCTGGTGCACTGTCATGTACCCGTGATTGCTGCTGCAATACTAGGAATTTAGAAAATTTTCGTTTTTAATAACCATTTTGAAGTAATAGCATATACTGAAATCATTCTCCTTTAAAAAGCATTTTTTGATACGGTAAGCATTTTTTGATTTTAACATCGTCCTGCATGAACATCCAGATAACGTTACGTGACGGAACGGAATAAAATGCTGTATGGACGTATTTTTTAATCCATATTCGTTACTTTGGAATCTGTTTAAAACTATTTGTAATCAAAAATCCAATTTTTTATTCTTGTTGTGGCAGTTAATATTTCAAATCATCCTCATTATTCCTATTGAACTGATTTATTTCAAGGATCAGACAAGCAGCCATACACGTTGTTATCTCCTAAATTGAAATTTTTTTCAAGGACCAGAGCAACAAAACTAGTCCTAATTATTTCCCTTGCGTCTTTTTTTGAGGATGAAGCCCACATAGGTCTGAGACCTATTACATTTTGAAAGCACATGCACGTACAGTGCAATATACAATGTTCAAGAATAGCTTTAGTTAATTTTATCAAGCCAAGCTCGTCAGGTGGTTAGGTGGTTCGAAAACCCTTGAAAATAATAACTTCAATCAGTTGTAGTAGGTGGGTCACCAGTTGCCCTACTCAGCAGTTGCCCGACCCTACCAGTTGACCAACCAAAACAAACTTTACAAAAACAAAATTTTACGAAAGAAGTGAAGCGTAAATTTCGTAACATTATCAGGCTAGGTTAGGTTAAATCGTAAAGTTTGTTTTGGTCGGGCAACTGGTAACCAATCGTTGTAGTAAGCCAAAGTTGAATATTGAATGGTATTCAAATGATTCAGAAAACACCTAAAATTGTGGGTTCATAATGTTTGTCATACCACGGCTCTCATGTTGAGTTGGAACTATCAGTATAAGTATTCCCATTAATGCCAGTAATAAAAATGCAATCACTGTATCTTGTTTCTCTACATTCTCCATTAAATAAGTAATTTCGTTAGGTATCTTTTTCATTTTCCATCTGGTATTAGTTGTATCAAGCTTTTACTGATCATAGATAATTTTCTTCTATTTATTTCTCCTTCTCCTTCTCTTGGCGATGCTTATATATTTTATTTTATACTGTTGAATTATTATTATTTGTATGAATAAAGTAATCAATCAATTCCAATCTCATTTTTCCACCCATCACCATAACATTGTAAGTTAATAAATCTATGAGCCTTGACAAATTGAAGCAGTATTAGCATGCTCTGCTCTGTATTGCTTATAAGACGCAATAAAAGCATTTCGCCAATAAATTATCAACAATGCATGGAAAGTGAGGACAAAGATAATTAATCATTGCTTTTTACAACAGCGATCTCTGGTGACCAGAAAGCGAAACTTGTGCATAATATCTTTCGTTATACCTAATAGGCATATAGGCAAGACAGGGTCTTCTTATAGGCTGTATCGTTCTAAATAGCCAATAAAGACCAATAGATTTTTCCAACATAGCGAGAATTCGGAGAACTGCGGCAATTTCATGGGCACGTTGCTTTGAGGTGTTAACTTAAAAATTCATGATTAAAACTTTATGATTGACTACTATCAACAAGAATTTCTACTAGTAATTGATGACAATTAATATTAATTATATAAATAAATTATAGATATAATTATAAAGAATGCAGCTTGATATAGGGCAATGTTTTTGTGTTCTATGTTTGAATAATATCACACCTATTTAGCAGGTCTCTCAAAGATATATAGGCTGAGATTTCCATCGAGGAATACAGTTATTGTACTTTATCTGATATTTTAATGATATCGTAGAAAATATTTATCAATAAAATAATGGAGGGTAAAGACAATCACATACTAAAACATAGTAAATATACAGTAGTACCTACTGTAATTGATATTCATATAGAAGAGTTTAAAAAATGTTAAACATCATGCAGTTTCACGAACCTGACTTATAATCTAATAAGTCTGTCTTTGGGGGCTTGCACATTGGAACATCCAATACTTGATTATAAAGTCACCATCGCAAAATGAAATGCTATAACTAGGGTGGTATATGACAGATTGGAGTCACGTGAATGCCACCATTCCACAGCAAGTGTTTGATTTTGTGATGGTGATAATTGGATGCACCACTGCGCTAGCACCCGTATCTTGGAACTTGTTACTGAATAGTTCTTACATATTGAATAATATAGTAGGTACTGTTTTATGAAATTTTGACTGAGAGTCCGATGGTCAACGCTGCCTCTGATTAAAGCGTATAAAAATTAAGTGTTGATGATTATTACATATCGACATTTTTTAATTTCAAGATCAGTAAATAAAAATTTGTTATAATTTTCCATAATAACAAGGAACCTTAATCTTTTGATGGTCGATGTTATTACCATTTTCGATATGATTTTTTTTAGGGAAGTGGAATAATAAAAAAATAGAAATGCTCCAAGCATTTAACACTCTGATCAAAATCATTTAGAAATAAACATTACACTTTTGTATAGGACTTTTTTTAGTGTTCCGTTTTGAAGTGGACTTCCTGTACTCAAAAGGACAGGTGAATACTCAGAAGTGAAATTTCTAGTCAAAAATGAACATAACCTAAAATTTGGATTTTTAGTCAGAAAATTTTTAAAGAAAGCAGTTGTAGGCAATAGCCTTTTGCATCTTTGCTTCGTTGTGTTTTTGTAACGAATAAATAAATAACTTATAAGTTATTACGAACTGATAGCATTGGTTCATAATTTGTATTGCGATTTCTACGAAAGAGAAATAGTCTGAAAAAGGGAGGACTCTGTTAGCATTATTTATTCATCAATAACAGTACATTCTGCATTATCTTTACCTTTCCGCGTTCAGTAGTTTTATTCGCATGGGCAACATGCATGATTCTTTGATGTGTCTTGCAACGGTGAGGTGAATTTCCACTTCAAAGCCAGACAATGGGTCGTCCGATTTGACATGGTGTCGATTGTCCTCAACCTCGGGCCTCAATAGTTGATCTCACTCACTCATTCAGTCTCTCTTTCACTCCCTTATTCTTTCTTTTTCTCATTTTCTCTCTCGCTCTCTCACTCACTCTCTCTCTTCTATCAACGCCAATAATAACAATAATCGCATTCGGAATGATTCGCGGCTGTTGTGCTCACTCTCACTCAGTTTCTGTATCGTACACACTCACACACACACAAACGTACTTTTTCTAAGTGTACACTGTTCAGCTGGTCGGGCGCTGAACCCGTTTCCTAGCTATGGAGCTGTCATCCAGTGCTTATACAGTCAAGACCAGTGATCATTGAGTACATGACCTGCAATTGGTACTTCGATTCTTGCTTAATTCTTGAAAAAAATACTATTTGAAAAATAAATTATATAACTTATAAACATTGTAATCACTAGGAGTCTGTTGCATAACAATTTACAAAAGAAACTCCTTGTAGGCTTCGCACTAACTAAAAATGTACGGTAAGCTCTAATAATTAGGCTATGGCTTGTAAATTGTTACGTGACAGGCCCCAGATTCAATTTATGTAGGTTTAATAATATTGGCAAGTGTTTATAATTAATAAATATACTGGTACTTGGTTCAAAAACATATACTGGTGTCAGTAAAAATGATTAATTTCTTCTCTCCATACTAGAATTTTCATGGAATAATGATGCTTGATAGACGTAGAAGTAAAAAATTATGGATGAACATAAAATGTAGTTTCAATAATGAAACGCAAAGCTCTCTAGATAGATTTCTTCAAGCTTTTGTTTCTGTTCCTGGTAACCTTAGACCTTGGGCCTGTTGCATATCAATTTACAAGTAAACTTCCGTAAGATTTTGTGCTATCTACAAATACAAGTACTAATAATAGGTACTACTTTGTGAACTGTTTATTGATGAACAACATATCTCTGTTGGTGTTTCGGAAGCATATAATATATTATAATATCGGAGAGAATCTTATCATTTCAAAAATGTCTCGATGCAATGAATTTCCAATAAGTTATACTAATGTGAAATAGATAATTTATTCAATGAATAAAATCGATACATTTAACATAAATTTAATCATTAGTTATAATTAAAGCTCAAGATGAACTCGTTATAGCTTTCATTTAATTTGTTATTCACATTAAATGAAACAAATAATAAAATGGCAATTGATCTATTTCAGGTACCCCGCCACTGACTGGTTCAGGAACAGTTCACATCATAGTACAAGACGTCAATGATCATAGTCCTGAGTTTGAGCGACAAATCTATTCGGTGACAATAGCAGAGAACATGCCAGTTGGATCGACTGTACTGAGAGCTGAGGCCACTGACAAAGATGAAGGACTGAATGCTAAAATCAAGTAAGTTTCTTCACATCAAGGACAATAGGAGATACTTTAAGTTCGTTCGCGATTACTTTCATAATATGGATTAATGCATTCAGAATTTCATTTTATCGGTGGGAATTTTTCTGTTTCAGCCTCAGAAGAACTAATAACTAATGAAAATATTAATGGTGGAAACGATAAACATATTGTAATATACGCAATTTGTATTGTAGAACAATTGCCTAAAAAGTTTCTTTGAAGAGATCTTTTTTCCACTTAAAATATTCTCGTTCTGATGAGTCCCACTGTTCCACATATACTGAGTACAGTAGGATTAATATGTGATGAAGCGCATGAGTGAATGAGCAAAGGCATTTATGACCAATGCGCATGCGCCACCAGCCTTAGCCAACACTACCCTTCATCCACTTTGATCATGCCTCTCTGCGTCAACTGTTTCATCGCATAATAATTCAACTGTACACTCCAATAGAACGGTAGCGTGCAATAATTAATAGTGAATTGACTTTTCACTAGTTGATAATAGCATATGCTATATGCTTAAGCTGTTAAGCTGTATGCTTTAACAAGAGTCTGATGCTTTCTTTAGTTATTAATAATAGATATTCAGTTCTTGATAATGTACAGTGATATCAACTGTACTGATTTTTTGGCATACAATTATGAATTCGAGGATAAAACTACTATGAGTTGAGGTCGAAACTCTACTTATATGTTTAGACCAACTTTCAACTGAGGTTGATATTATGATATCAAAACTGTTTTTGTAAATATCAGTAGCCTACAATAGATGACCTCTGATTCGTCAGATGCATATTTATATATAAGGTATATATATATATATATATATATATATTCATTCTATCACAGTATATGGGTAGATGATGAGTTAGCAGTGAATATTTCAACCAACATGATTTTGTATTTCTTATTCCCTCTAAAATACAGCAACTAAACAATTTTATTTTATTTTTCAGATACAGTTTACTGGGTGATAACGTTGAGAGGTTTACAGTGGATGCTGATTTGGGAATAATATTGACTGCAGTTCAGTTAGATAGAGAAAATACATCTGTCTACTATCTCACTCTGATTGCACAGGACTGCAGCTTGACTGAGCCCAGAGCAACTGCTGTCAACCTGACCATCACAGTCGCCGATGAAAATGACAATGCTCCACACTTCTCCAGTAGCAAATACACTATCCATATACCAGGACGAACTCAGCCTGGTAAGTTTTTCAACCTCTGTTAACGTAGCTGTTGAACTTAGAATTGTTATATAATTTCAATCCTTTCTCATTATTTCTATTAGATGTTTTTCATCTCTATTCTTGGTAGTTGTATCTACGACTATCGTAGTTCCCATTGCACGTTCGCATTATTGTCTTGTTAAACATTTAAAATAAACTTCCTTTGCAGAGCTAACCGTTGTTCAACCGAAGTCTAATGCTGCATAGCCAATCTATTTGAAGTTTTTTTTCACAACAGTTTCACTCCGTATTGCAACAGTGAATAACAACAATCTTTTGCTCTACTAATAATTTAATATTTAAATTACTGCCCTATGTGTAGCTTATGCATTTCCAACAAAATCTGAGAGGCATAATTTATAGCACAAACACTATTTACAGTACTGAGTTTCAAAACGAAATTATAAGTAGGAGAAAATGGAAGACGAGGATAATGGATGACAATAATACTCATATATCCTTGACTTCTAGACTTCTATCTACTAGTCTTGATGCTAATAAAGCTGCACATGCAGCACTAGGAGCCATTTCAGCCATTTGCTGAAACTTGGTCATCACTTTAAAGGCAGTAAAATGACGATGTAGAGCTATGTGCTATCATTAGAAAGTCTCTTTATATTAAAAGTCTAGATTGAGATTAGAAAGTTCAATTGGGATCAGGATTTGAAAATTTAAAAATCAAAAGTATTTCATATTTGTTTGACTAGAATTGAGTTCCATAAATATCATGACAGTATATCATTTCTGTTTTATGGACAGACTACAAAATTCATCCATTTTCATCATTCATGTACTAACTATCAAAAATGGATATAGAAATTTGATTAAATTAATTCAATGTTAAATTGATTTCTACTATTTGAGCTACATTATTATTTTATTCCTCTATTAATCTCAGAAGAATTAAAACGGATTGCAGTTGAACATTTTTGGCACAAATAACTGTCGTTAAAAAATAGATACTATGATTTTAACTGCAAGGCATGGATCCTCCCTTTTTGAATGCCCTGCTTGAATGGAATAACTTTGCAAATGTTTTCATGTTTAACACATATATCTAATTTTTCATATTCAACATGAGTTCATCTTTATCAACAATTACAATATTGTATATTCTCATATGTTTTGTATGTCTCATTAGTCATGTTTATGTTATAAAATTAGCTGGTGATTGATCCAATATGTTTTTTTCTCTATTTTTCAGGCCAATTCGTTTTTGGAGCAAGAGCGGTTGATGATGACATTGGCATGAACAGTCTCATAACATACTTCCTTGGTGGAGAAGATGCAGGAAAATTCACAATCAATCAAAATACTGGTGTAATTAAAGCAGCCGAAGAATTGAGATTGGATGATCGTAGTGGTGGTGATGACACAGTATATCAGTTGGAAATCAAATCATCTGACAGTGGACAAGAGCCTAAATCTGCTGTGGCTAATCTCGTTGTTAAGCTGTGGCCAGCTCATCTATTCCCCACAATAACCGCACCAAAACTAACCATGTTCACTTTACCAGAAGATGTTGCTGCAGGAAGAGTTATAACAAAGATAAATGCTTTTTCTCCTAAGCCGGGATCAGTGGGAGGTGTTAGATTTGCGATTGCTGGTGGAAACATAGGTGAAGCATTGAGGATAGATTCAAACACAGGTGAGGTACTTGTATCTGGGAGTGGATTGGACTATGAAACAGCACCACAATATGAAGTATGGATAGAGGCAAGAGATTCCGATGTTCCACCACTGAGAACAGTTATCCAACTGATAATCAATGTTACTGATGCAAACGATAACCCACCTGTGATGGAAACTAATTTGTACAATCCAATGGTATTGGAAGAAGAGCCGCCATCGCAGCAAGTTGTCACCGTTCACGCCACTGATGCTGATTCTGGTCTCAATGGTAAAGTCAGGTATCGTCTAATCAATGACGGGGATGGAGCTTTCTCACTCGACCCAGAAACTGGTGAAATTGTCACAAACTTCAAATTGGACCGAGAAGAAACACCCAGTTACTCGTTAGTAGTAGAAGCAGTGGACCAAGGGACACCACATTTAACCGGAACATCAACAGTTTTGATCACAGTACTTGATAAAAATGACAATCCACCAAGGTTCACTAGATTGTTCAGTGTCAATGTCACAGAGAATGCAGAGCCGGGAGCATTTGTTATTCGGGTCACAAGTTCAGATTTGGATATTGGAGAGAATGCAAATGCTACATACAGTTTCACAGAGAATCCAGGCAAGAAATTTGCGATTGATCCTATTGCAGGAAATGTGACTGTAGTTGGCACTTTGGACAGGGAAACTCAAGACGAATATCTTCTGAAAGTAGCAGCAGTTGATGGAAGTTGGAGGGCTGAAACTCCTATCACTATCACTATACAAGATCAAAATGACAATGCTCCGGAATTCGAGCACTCATATTACAGCTTCAATTTCCCTGAGCTACAAAGGAATGTTGTTTTTGTTGGACAAGTATTAGCGACAGACAGAGACAAGCAAGGCCCAAACTCTGTTATATCCTACTCGCTGAAACATCCTTCAGACCTGTTCACAGTGGACCCCGCCAGTGGAGAGCTTTTCTCCAAAAGAGGATTGCGCTACAAGTACACAGCTCTTGACTCATCTCCAGAAAACCAGTATTCCCTCACTGTTTTGGCTACTGACAATGGCAAGCCTCCTATGTCATCCGAGTGTCTTGTTACTGTTAATGTGGTAGATGCAAATAACAATGCTCCCAAATTTGAGCAGAGGGAATACTTTTCACCAGTACCAGAAAAAGCAGTGACTGGTCAACAAATTTTGAGAGTCAAAGCCAAAGATGAATTAGATTTTGGAATCAATGCTGAAGTGGAATATGCCAAAGTTGGAGGCAATGGAAGCGATTTATTTACTATTGGTAAAAGTAGTGGATGGATTTCAGTTACAAAATCGTTTGAAGGCACTGGAAAGCTGAACAAGCAGTATGTGTTGAAAATACGGGCATTGGATCATGGAGTACCACCTCAACAAGATCAAATAACAGTTACTTTAGTGATTACTGGTGAGAATCGATACAGTCCAATTTTCACAGCTATCAGTTATCAAGTCATTGTTCCTGAAAATGAACCGGTTGGATCGACCATTGTCACAGTGGCGGCAGCAGATGGCGATGAAGGGCCGAATGGAATAGTGCGCTACTCAATAGCAAGTGGTAATGATCAGAAACATTTCATGATTAATCCAGTAACTGGAGCTGTGTCCATTCTTCAAGAACTAGACTTCGATACAGTACATGAATACAAACTAAACATTACTGCTACTGATTTGGGCTTTGAGCCTCGTCATACCAAAGCTACTCTCACAGTTACACTCACAGATATCAATGATAATGCACCCTCATTCAATCAAACAGTCTATGAAGCATACATACCAGAAAACTCACCTCCTAAAACGTTTGTATATCAAGTCAAGGCTGAAGATATAGATTCACCAAAGAATGCTATAATACAGTATTCGATCGTTGGTGGGAGTGGGAAGGATATGTTTTCAATTGAGATGAAGACAGGCATTATTTACTCCAAAGCTAAATTTGATTATGAAGAACGACAATCGTATACTGTCGACATACTTGCTGTCAATCCTGATTCTCCAATGTATGGCTCTTCAAAAGTAGTTGTACATGTTACAGGAGTTAATGAATACTATCCACGGTTTGTTCAACCTGTATTTCATTTCGACGTCTCCGAATCAGCAGAAGTTGGAATGAGTGTTGGTATGATTCAAGCAACTGATCAAGATGCAGGTGATGAAGGAAAAGTGTATTATTTATTTGTTGGATCCAGCAACGACAGAGGTTTTTCTGTCACTTCAGATACAGGTATTATAGCAGTTTCAAGACGTTTGGACAGAGAGACTCAGAATAGAGTCGTCCTCACAGTCATGGCTAAAAATGCAGGAGGTATAAGAGGCAACGATACTGATGAAGCACAAGTGATTGTTTCAATACAAGATGGTAACGACCCTCCTGAATTTCTGGAAAAAGTGTATGAAGCAGAAGTATCAGAAGATGCATCTATTGGAACAAAATTGTTGGTTGTTCAAGCACAAGATAAAGATGTACGACCTCAGAATAATCAGTTTAGCTACTCAATAATTGGAGGTAACAATGAGAAGACGTTCAAGATCGATCCACAGAGCGGAGAAATTGAAACCACACTTCAACTAGATCGAGAAACAATACCAATGTATACACTTACTGTTGGTGCGATCGATACAGGTACACCTCCAGAGACTGGAACGACTATTGTGAAAATAACTGTCACTGATATCAACGATAACGGGCCAGTATTTGATCCTCCAAATGTTGTCGGATATGTGACTGAGAACGAGCCACCCAACACTAGTGTGATGACACTGAGCGCATCCGATCCAGATCTGCCACCGAATGGTGCTCCATTCACCTATCGCCTGGTAGGAGGCAAACAACAAGATCTAGTCACTATTGAAAATAATACAGGCATTGTGCGCACACGTATGAGCATCGACAGGGAGTCCACACCACATCTTGACATCTTGGTAAGATTGCACTCATACATACTTTATTCAGATGTAGAGATTGTTATAATACTCAAAAAATAATACTCTTCTACATCTTCAACAGTTGAAATTGATATGATAAACGTTCACAATTCATAGCAATTTTGTTATCTTCTCTTTTGTCTATTCATCTAATTTAGATGATCGATCATTATTGAATATTTTTTGTGGTCATCAATGGATCAATACTTGGATACGGGATAAATTCCAATTATTAATCTGCAATTCAATAAAAAATAGTGAATCACTTTTTAATTAATGTAAGTTTCTAATTATACTATAATAATGATACGTTGACATTCAATTATTTTGCTGTATTAATATTATGAATTGGAGAAACGAAAGAATATTAGTGAATTATTTTTACCTTCTAAATAGTGACTGAATTTTCGGAACTGTAGAGCTTGATAATTTCCAAGTTGGTATAATTGTCATCTAGTATAATTAAATTGAACAATTCATTCTTAGCCAACAATCATTCAAAAAATCTTGTCTTTTTTGATACACATACCTTTTCCAGCTCAGTGATGCTTTCTATTTCTCTAACTCCAGTTTAATTTATAACAGTCAGTTAGCATGTATTGCAGCATTCACTGAATATTAACTTTCACAATCTGTGTAGACCCACATTCGGAAATAGCAAGAGAAGAAGGTAAAGTTTCCACTGATAGAGGACCAACTCTGCAGTCTGTATAGCATATTTTTGTAGTACCATGTCTGGTTAAATTCAGTACATTCAGTACAGTAAAGCTCAGTTTGGTTAATGAATTTCAATGTGCAGTGAATGCTCAATGATAAATTCAGTTGCTGTATCCGATTAATCATGAAGTCGAATAGTCAAGTAATTTGTCAACAACAACAATTGAGTTTAGGTCTTGAGATATTCAAATAAGAACAAGATTTTGAATTATTTGGTTGTGGAAAATATGACGAAGCCTAACTTCTTCTTGAAGTTGTTATTTCAGCTTGAAATTATAATTTTGAGTTTGACAAGAATCTAACTGCATTATTTTGACAAAGTGTAGGATAGATTAATAGATTAGGTATGAAATAAGAAAACCATCAAATTAATATATGTAAACAGATAGTACTGTGCTTTCTGTGAATTTTAGTCGATTGTTCATCAGTACATAGCTGTGATATTGGAAATTTGAGTAGCTCCCTATGAACTTCAATTAAATATCAAGTAAAGTTTAAGAATAACATCTCTTATGATGCCACATCCCTTTGAAAATATCCAGAATATAAGGCATTGTAATAGGGGGCTATAATAGCGCACTGTAAAGAGTACAAATTGTATAGGAGCTTAAAAATATATTCATATAAATACAACTCAATAGAACCAAACTTAAAATTTTGAATTGTATCACTGATCAGTTCTTTCTCAATCTTGAATCAAGTCAAAATTATGAAATATATTGAAAATTCAAGAATTATTCATTATGTATAGGATGTGTATATCTAGTACTTGAATCAGTTTTTTAATTTCTAATTATTTTTTTCCAGGTTGAAATAGAAGACAGTGGCAAGCCGGCACTCAGATCTCGACATCCTGTTTCAATCGTAGTTTTGGATCAAAACGACACGCCTTCAACGCCGCGCTCGGTTCATATTCTAGTCCATGCTTTCAATGACATGTTTCCAATAGGAAAAATAGCCGACGTACACCCCAACGATGCTGACACCTCTGGCGACTACCAATGCAAACTAGTGAATCAGCCGAGTATGCGTGGCAGAGTGTTCTCAATTCCATCCAGCTGTAATCTCCACATTTCGCAAGTAGCCGTTGGAGCAGGATACTCAATGAGTGTTCTAGGCAACGATGGCCGTCATCCTGATGTCACCTCCACAGTTACTGTCGAAATGCAAACTTTTGATAACTCGACTGTAGACAACAGCATCACTGTAAGAGTCGAAAACATCACTGCACAAAGGTTCCTAACTCACTTTTACAAGGGATTTACAGATCTACTCAAATCTACTTTTAATGTTGGAGACTTGCCTTATTTTTATGGGATGAATGAGAAGGACAACGGATTGGAACTCACAATTGCTGTGAAAGGTGTTAAAGGTTACCAGAATAAAGCCCATCTTCTCGATGTCCTCACCAGGAAACAGGACGGTTTGCAACAGTTGCTACAAACTTCCTTGATAACAGTGGGATATTCTCCTTGTCAAAATCCCATTTGTGAAAATGGAGGGTCGTGCAGTGAAAGTATCCACGTGTTCGAAGAAACAAGAATCACTGACAGTCAGACTTTAATATTCACTTCGCCATTAGTTGCACATGATTTTCATTGTAGATGTATTGATGGGTTTACTGGTAAAAAGTGCGAGAGGAGACAAGATCCATGCTCGCCAAACCCATGTAGAGCAGGAGGATCTTGTAGGAGACAGGGATACGATTTTCAATGTATATGTCCGCCAGCAAGAGAAGGCCGTCTATGTGAATCTGAGAAAGGTGATGCTTGTGATGGAAATCCTTGTAGAAATGGTGGATCGTGCCGTGAAAGCCCAGATGGTTCAAGTTTCTTCTGCCTTTGCAGACCTGGATACAGAGGTAACCATTGTGAGACAATTGCCGACTCCTGTCGTCCAAACCCTTGTCTCAATGGAGGTTTGTGTGTAAGTTTGAAGCCGGGGTACCGATGCAGTTGTACAGACTCCAGGCACGGAAGACATTGCGAAAAATCAACATTTGGGTTCAAGGAACTTTCGTATATGACATTTCCTCCTCTTGATGCAAGCACAAACGATATTTCTATGATTTTTGCAACAACAAAACCCGATGCTTTGCTGGTGTACAACTTTGGAGCACAGACTGGTGGAAGATCAGATTTTGTTGCAATTGAGCTAGTCAACGGGAAAGCGGTGTTTTCTTATGGAGGTGCTCGCACTGCTATCACATCGGTTACTGTTGGCGGCAGCAGCGAGGACCAGTCTCTGGCGAATGGTGAATGGCACAAGATCACAGCCACCAGAAACGGACGTGTCATATCGCTTAGTGTTGCACTCTGCACTGACAATGGAGATGTTTGTCAAGAATGTCGTCCTGGCGACAAGCAGTGCTATGCTGATGACATTGGACCTGCAGGGTGAGTAATCATGTAGATAGTATCAGAAAATAGAATAGTAATATGATGAGTTTATGATAATTAGTATAATGATAACAGTAAATTATAAATAGTATTTATTTCAGTAGTGATCAGATATATCAGCCTGTTATGAACAAAGTGAAATAGAATTAACAAAATACAAGTTTTCAAAATTACAGGAACAGAAATTAATAAATTGTTATTATTGTATATTCTGTACTTTATGTACCATCCTATTCGACTTGTAAAATTTCTTGAAAACTTTCCACAAATTCAAGTTTTGTACTAAAAGTGTATGAGCTACAAATAACTTATTTCAATAGTCAATACGTCTACTATGGTATGCAAAATTCATTGACGAATAATGTGCAGCTATTCTTATTATTATATGTACAGAATTTGTTGCGGTATGTATATCCTACTCAATCATTTAATGAAATTCATTATTGTAAAACATACTTCTCTTCCTTATTCATTAGATGAATGAATGATTCAGTTTGAGTAGCTAACATGCAGAGAATATTATGTTCCTACAAATGTTTCAATAGCTCTCATGTATCTAACAACCATATAGTAGAAATTTAAGTGAATGATCTAAGATTCTTCTATATTAACTAAAAAATACCCTTGATTCTATATTCATAAAAAAGGTAATGACAAGATTTGTGTGACTGATAGAAAATTATTTGGTAGTTGAATAAATAATGCCTTAAGTTATATCCATTGGAAAAAATTTCTGTGTTTCTAAAGGATGCACCAAAATTTTCCAATTTTGTTCTGGAATATTTTAAAACAACCATCAAATCGTTCATAGCTCTTTGAATTATGAGGCTAAAAATAATTGTACTGGACTTTGATAAATACAGAACATATCTGATAAATGACTGATTCGACGCACAGTAAGCCATAAATTATGTCAATTCTGTGCATATTATAGGCCTATAAATCATTGAAATCCGTCTAATTATATCTTGTGACTTGGAATATTTATGTATTCTGATTGAACAGATTCATATTTTTGAATATAAGAATATGAAAATTAAATATCCATTTATGTTATCATGCAACTTTGTAAACAGTCATCTACTCCAATATCAGTTGAAAACTTTTAATTGTTGATTGAATTTGACAATTGTGTTAAAATGAATCTACATGAAGTTGAATACAAAAATCGAGAAAGATATATTTCAATTTTGTGAAGATTTCATCTGGTTTTGTGAAGACTCCATCAGGATTATATTTATTTATTCTATTGGGATCTCAAGGCTGTAGACTACAGATCTATTGGTCATATATTTTATTGACTAAACATATAAATCATCCATTTTTAATATATTTATGCAAGCTATATATTTATCGTGCATTCTTCTTGATTTGATGATGTCGCTGAATTCAATATTGATATTCATACCCAACTATGGAAATAATTAAAAAATTATCCTAATCAAATAATAATTTTAATTCTTGGATTTCTTGTTCCATAACGATCTGCGTTGTTAGTATAAGCTTTTTGTTGTAAATTCAACGACTTGGATCAGTTTTAGATTGTGAATATATAAAAAAATGTACTCACATGTGGCCGAACGCTTTCGAGTTGTTGAAACCCATCTTCAACCTAAAAATTTCCCTGCAACAGAATGACATTATTTTTATTGTCTGTTTTGCAGGACACTGAATTTCAACAACCAACCAATGTTTGTCGGTGGTCTGATGTCAGCTGATCCAATTCTTGAGCGACCGGGACAAGTGAACTCGGATGACCTTGTAGGCTGCGTTCATAGTTTGGCAGTCAATGGTAGACCATTGAACCTAACCAACCCTCTGCGATCACGAGGCATCGATCCAACATGTGGAAGATCAGCTAGAAGCCCCTGCGCTGCGTCTCAATCAACATTATTATCAACAGACGTTGGAGAATCAACATCTGTTTCATCACAAAGCTCCGTGTGTGGTACTTCTGGCTCATGCTACAACCGCTGGAAAAGTGTTTCTTGCATGTGTGAAAGCTCAAATCTCATTTCACCCAATTGTTTTGAAGCTCTCGAACCAGTCACTCTAACAGATGGTGGTTTCATTGAGTTCAAAATATCAGAAACGCACAGGCGAATGCAGCTGCTTGACACTCTCTATGGAGGATCGACTCTTTGGCGCCTGAGAAACGGGGCTAACAAGGTGAAGAGATACGCAACCACTGGATCGTCTCTTGCCAACTTGGCTGGAAATCAACCTCCTAAGAAGATCAGTCTTATGTTTAGAACTCTCAGGAATAGTGGTCTCATATTCTTTGCTGCCACAAACAAAGACTACACATCCCTAGAAGTAAGTACACATGTTTCAGCCAATCAGTATACCACATTATTAATGGGATACAGAAAATATAAACAGAAAACTAATGAAAAGTTTCTCTTCTGCTTGAAAAGCAGTTTCCATTATTTGTAAATTCATAATAACCCTTTCTCAAAATTTTAAGCATAATGTTCTGATAATGTGCACTCAATATATCACTCTTTCATATGCACTCATGACTAGCATGTACAACTAAAAACCGTGTATTCACTAAATAATAATTTAAAAGTATCATTTTCAATCATAAAATATTATTGAATAATCCACATCCACCAACTAAAATTTTGTGTACACACATGATTGTACATAGGCTAACAACACTTACACAACATAATGAACAAGAAAAAGTATGGGGTAATGTTTGAAGCGTTTGTTTGAACCATTGCATTGAAAATAGAAGGTCTATAGTGCCAAACTGATGAACCTTTACCCCAACACATAGTTTTTATAGTGGGGTTTCTAATGGTGAATTATTTATATAACATATTCTGTATTTATTAAGCTTAACTAAAAGGATTTTGTAATTATTATGTTATTATGATGTTGAAGATCCATCTTGTTTCCACTAATATGTAATATAAACTTAATAAAACAACTTTTGAATGGACATTAACTCACGTTATGGCGTGACGGCCGTTTCGCTCTGTGTACTGTGCACTGTGTACTGAGGGTCGTCTGACGATGCTCTAGACAACAGAGCGAAACGGCCGTCACGCCATAACGTGAGTTAATTTCCATTCAAAAGTTGTTTTATCAAGTTTATATTACATATTAGTGGAAACAAGATGGATCTTCAACATCATAATAACATAATAATTACAAAATCCTTTTAGTTAAGCTTAATAAATGGCGTGACGGCCGTTTCGCTCTGTTGTCTAGAGCATCGTCAGACGAACCACAGTACACTGTGTACTGTAGGTCGTCTGACGATGCTCTAGACAACAGGCCGTCACGCCATAACGTGAGTTAATTTTCATTCAAAAGTTGTTTTATTAAGTTTATATTATGTTATTGATTGATTTATACATTTTGGCTTTGATTTGATGAATAAATAAGTAGGTAATGGATTGATGAGCCAATTAAAAATCCATATAATATGAATATCTTGTTAATCCAATATAAAATGTCCAATAATATATATTATCCAATGCATGGAATAACATAATTAATTTGTCAAACATAATTACGAACTGAAAATAAAAACGTTGTTGAAATAAATTTTGGTATATAATCACACTGAAGAAAATTTGAAAATATCTACTTCAAATTGTGGTTGAATTTAAAAAGGATTGATTCTATCTAAAACTAAAAAAAGGTTTTAAAAGTTTAATAGATATGTTTTTCTTCAACCAAACAATTTGTTTATTTCAGCTGGTTGGAGGCTATTTGGTTTATGTGTCGCAGTTGAGTTCAGCAGGATCGCCTGTGAATATGACTGTCAATGAGAAGGGGTTACTGTCTGATAATCAATGGCACAATCTCACAATGATTTCGCACAATCGAGGACTGCGTCTAATGCTTGATGGAGATAGAGTTGGCGAGGAATTGGATTCAGCTGGAGTTCATGATTTTCTAGATCCCTATTTAACCGATCTGTTCTTGGGTGGAGTTCGAAGAGACACTATTCGGGGTGGTGACACACTCCCTTCTGGTAAATAATCACAATCTCACTATTAATCTCTGTTATAGACAAATTTGTTTCTAGATAAATAATTTCAGCCTGCTGCAAGTTCTGAGCATTGAGTATGCACAAATCATGAGAAGTATCCGTTGAATGGATTATCGATTGATTTATTGATTCGAGTTATCAAAACCCGAGTTGATCCATCGATGTAGCATATTGAAATTATTTAATATGTAAACTGTAAAATAAAATCTAAGAGAAGACAAGTGATCTCGGATTTTTTTTAGTGTAATTTGCAATTCGATGTCAAGAGACTGATTTTTGTAGAACTTCTTTCCTAGTCATTATAGTATACCCACCATACCTACACATTTGTGAAGACTTGGTCAGCAGAGCTGAGAATAGGGGCATGCAGCTCAATCAGCACACAGTTCATTGTGATTTTCAAGGAAAACAAGTGTTCATTTGCTTTCTATGAATCATTTAAAGAAATTTTGTAGTAGTTTAGTTCTGATGTAATATAACAGGTTTTAAAATCCTTACTGAATGTTTATCATTAACTCAAATTATTCAACTAGATCAATCTAGATCTAGATCATGGAATCTTCATTTCAAAGATTCAAATCTCTGTTATCGATAAGTTTCATACGTACTTGCACTTGGTATAATAGACGGTTGTATGTTAATATTCATAAGAGAAATATGGACATTATAAGATCAATTAATCAATGGTAATTGGTATGTTTTCATAACGAATCATTTCCAGAAAAAATATATCATACGGATAGAATTCATAAGAATAGTTGAAAAGACATGTAGAAATAAATGTATTGTAAATACAATCGAAGAGGCAAAAAAATAGAGCATATATCATTCTGATCTGATATTGTGTTTGAATGATATCAGTTGTTTTATAATTAATTCGAGAATTTTCTGCAGGTTTCTCAGGCTGCTTAGCAAATTTCACAGTAAATGATGAGGTCCAACCGATGAATGGATCGGGAAGTATATTTTGGGATAGCATCCAGTACGGCAAAGTCTCACCTGGATGCTCTGGTATGTATTTTTCATGAAATTGTATCTGCATTTTACTATAAGTCAGCAGTATTTGCCAGCTATGCGTACCGAAGTATAATAGCATGGAACTAGTAGTTTCAATGAGTATTTATATCCCCGATGGTATCAAAATATACTAAGTCTAAAGGCCTGCTGATTATTCTGATGATCACCACACTACCTAGGATGGGATCCAACTGAGATTTATCAAATATGTGTTGGATTCGTTCCCAATGGTAATAAATTGATACAAGCAGGAAAATCACTGTAGTTCTTATCAATCATATCTTATTCTAGAATCTCCAATATAAGAGGATTGATAGACCTACATATGAAATAGTGTTTATCTCATTGTCATTCTCAATACAAACATATTTATAATCTTACTGTCTACAATTTCTTATTGTTTTGTATATTACGTCTTGGAGACTCCAGTTAAGGAGTATAAAACAAGTTAGATTAACAATTTTTCAATCTTATACACTAGTTATACCATAATTACTTTATCAATTAGTTGGGGTGAGGCTTAATTTTGATGTGAAAGGAACTCTAGTACACTATAAAAGCTTTATCAACTGAATATTTTTTCAATTGTTTTTCAAATATTTCTAAATTTTCGAGACTAAAAACAGCGGTAGTTTGTTGTAGAGTTTCCTACCAATATAACAAGGTTTTTGTTTGAATAAGCTTCTATTGTGATTCACCAAGTCACATCGCATTCGACTGGAATCGCTAAAATACAATAATGATTGTTATCAAGCACTTGTTTTTTTTTTCAAATACGTACTACATTACATTAAACGGAATGAGTTCATGTATACATTAGTTATATGACTTATATGAATTGAAATGTAAAAGTTCCATCGTAATAAACCTTTTTTGTGGTTTCATTATATATATTTTTTTAATAAAATTAATGTGGAAGGGATGACTGCAATTTCTCAAAACACATTGAGAGCGATATTTATATTTAATAATAAATTTCTAATAGTGGTATGTGACTTATTAAGTTATAGATTGCTACGAAATATTTTGATATTTGAAGCAACTTATAGGAATAAGTATTTGGAAAAGCACGCCATTAAAAAAATTATTACCGTTATACAAAAATGGATTTTGAAGATATGCTTTCTCAAAACTTAGCCATGCAGTAAGTTCAACGCAGTATCAGTTCAATGCAGTAAGTTCAACGTTGTGCAAGAATTATTAATGTTTCTGAATGTGAATTGTTTACCAGTTGGCTATATTCTTCTAGAGACCTAGAGCATGTAGCATTGCAGCTATGATTTCTGTATTTTTACTAAAGCCTGGCGAAGTTCGGTAATTTAGATATCGAATATAATAAGTTAGTGGGTAGATACTTAGATGACACAGGCTCCATGCAAATTATGATTACATCATAAATAAATATTTCTTTGGTTTTTATTTTATTGGATATTGATATAATAATATTTACAATACTTCCATCTATTTGCAGGTCCAATTGGTATTGATACAGCAGCAAGCACCACCGATCCATTGTCAATAGGCATATCTTTGGTTCTAGTCTTCTTCGTCATTCTACTGGTGGCGATTCTTGTGAGTTTTGTAGTTTTTCGACTGCGAAAACAGAAAAAAGAGAAAAGTGGAGGAGGAGCAGGTCACACAAAGCAGAATGGGGGAACAACACTAGTCACAGGGGGAATGGCAAATGAGAGTGGAAGAACAGGATTGCATCCAGAAAATACAGTTCCCAGTTTTATGACCGATAATGGTGACGTGATACGTGGAGTGGGTGGTCACCATTTGGTCGGGCCCGAGCTCATATCAAAAAGGTTAGTAGGCAACATATTCTGAAAAATGATTAGGTTTATGTGTGAATACTATTTCAATGAATAAATCTATTCCATACTCTAGGCTCGTATAATTTATCACAATCAACCGTGAATTTGAATTGAATCTGAATTATTGAAGTTGGTGTAGAATTCCAAAGAATTAAATTTCCATAAATTTACTATTCTTCTTTGAAGATCGCGAATCAAAGACTCATTGCATGGAATATGCTTGAGACAGAGTGTCTCACTATGTCTCGAGCTGCTTTCAAAGGAAGCGAAGGGGATAGTAGTAGAATAGAATAGAAAAATGCTAGTAATCTCCTTCTTTTGAAATACATAATACTTATTTTACACACATTAACGGATTCATCACACAATCGCCAGACGGAAAGTCGGAAAATCACAAACAAATCATAAATCAAATATTAATGAATAATAAGACGAAATCGTCACAACCACATTTATTAAAACTTCGAGAAACTAGTTTCGGTTGTTACACCATTATCAATCTCAATCAAACTCAGATTGATAATGGTGTAACAACCGAAACTAGTTTCTCGAAGTTTTAATAAATGTGGTTATGACAATTTCGTCTTATTATTCATTATGGATACCTTCCACAATATCACCTTCGCCATTACTAAGAAAGGTAATCAAATATTAGTCAACAAAATTACAAATCACAAAATGAATATGTAGGAAAGAGCATATAAGCATTAAAAGTAAAAATATTCCTGAACTCAAGAGAAAAACAAACCTAAAATGAAAAAACTTATTCACATAATTAAGAACATTTCAACACATTGAATAAAAAACCTGAAAACAAGTAAGATCTGAAAAAGAGAGAAACTTGAAATAGTGTTTGAGTGGTCTAGTTAGAATTACAGCGCCAACGTTAATGTGGTTTTGCTCAAACTCTCTATTATAAATAGTGTTATTACTGTGACACTACTGTAGGTGTTTGACCCTATCATAAATACAACTTATATGATAAATTGAATGAGCTAACGTTTAAACTATTTCTTCTATTATAACTGTATTCTGTAATTTAGTACGGTACCGGTAATCAATGTATATTTTATAATCAATTTATTTAGTGTAATCAATGTATATAGTATAATCAATATTCATGTTCTCTGCTGAAAATCACTTCCCGGTGGTTCGGAACCCACCTAAAACTGTAGGTCCAACTCATAAATCACCATCATCCAACTCATTACCCACGCACAGGTCTCAGACCTCAAAAAAATGAATTTCATAGAAAATGGAAGAATCAATAATGTAACTGAGTTAATAATATTCATCCAGGACAATCACGTTTCTCGCTTATTGCTTTGCGGTAATACGTCCAATTTAGTGCATGTCATTTCCTAAATTGGAAGAAGCTCTACTTCAGAACAATATTAAGGAATGAATATATTGTAAGCTCTTATGTCATGTTGACATAGTTATGCTAAGGTTGTTTATTGATTAATTCTCAAAACTCACTGAAATGGAATCCAACAAAAATTTGTTGCATCAAATGTGTAACATATTAATGATGAGATAATAAATACAAAAGTGAATGTGTCTATACATCTTCTAAGTATTGGTGATGGTGATATTGTTGTAGATACAGATAATGAAAAAGACAGATGTTATTGCAACCACTATCAACAATAATCAACTTACAAAATACTAAAGTAAACTAATGTTTACTATTTCAATGGATGTGATAACATCTGTATTTTTCATTATGATTGAATATTTTTCTATCAATCCATAATTTATTGTATAATGGTATATAAAAATATCTTATAAAAACCATTCTAGGTAGACCTCGACTTTAACCAACAAAATATTTATTCAATGAATTTGAAGTGTTAACAGTCCGTCAGCTTTATGTTAAAAACCTAATTATTTTTATCAAAAATAATAAAAACCTATTTCAATTGCGTGAATCACACCTCAATTTACGACCCTCCAGAAATATATATGAAAATATTAGAATAGATCTGAATGTCTGCAGGAGACAATATTTTTTACATATCAAGTAAACTGATCAATTACATTCCGAACAATTTTATTGAAAATACAAACAGGAAACTTGATAGAAGATTTAAGAATGAAATTATTGAGTGGATAATGTCCAGTAGAATTGAGGAAAAACTTTTCGAATGATTTATGTCCTATTTTAATAGTAAGCTAAGTTTGCCATCTCTTCTCTTCTCTTTCGTCTTCTCTTTCTCTTTCATTTTCACCTTCTGATTCTCTCTCTCTTTTTTTTCTCCTTGGTATTTATCCATTTCCTTACATAAACTAACATTTGGACTTTCCAATGTTGAAAATTTGTGAAGAAAGCAGTTGCAGGCGAGAGCCTGATGTATCTTTGCTTAATTGTATTTTTGTCATGGATAAATAATTAATTGAAATTGATTTCTCTTCAAAGGTTCAAAGATTCGGAAGTAGTGGGGCCTGAGCACCAGCGACCTCAGAGGCCTGATATAATTGAGCGAGAAGTGGTGAGTAAGTCTCCACCACCCAGAGACGAACACCATCCGCCACTGCCCATGCACCACTCGCACGATCAGCCAGCTGTGGTGGGCGTCGACTCTGAATTACCGGAGCACTATGACCTGGAGAATGCTTCTTCAATAGCTCCATCTGATATAGACATTGTATACCATTATAAAGGTAAGCGTGTGAAAACTTATATACCACAGTCAATAAAATAGATAATTTTATTAATTTTTTGGAATTACATAGATTAATATTGGTCAACGCCAACTGAACAACGTCAGTATAAAGATGGTACTGTCTTGGTGAAGATATTGTTAATCATTATTAAAGTGATATTTAGTGAATGTAGGAATCTGAGTTTGAAAAAATCCGCCGCATTTCAGCAATTTCATATTTATGCCATCTGGTCCTGTTGCTTAGCAATTTATTGCTTTCCTGAGCACTCCGTCTATTTACTTTATGCTCAGTAAATCAATTGATGGAAACAATGTTCCTCCTGTTGCATCCACTCTGGAGATATGTTTCTTTTTTCTTTTCCTTCAGAGTTTATCTTAATTTAGGTTTTTCTTTCTCAAGCTATCCATTTATATATTTTCTACTTTTCCTTAATTTCTCGTTTAATTTCGTCTTGTCTTATCTTAATTAATTTCTGTTATGAGGGATTAATTTGTTTTTCTATTTTTTTCCAAGTTAACTTTCAATATTTATTGAATTTCTTTTAAGTCAATAAGGCTCTTCATGGAGTATTCAGTGAGCTTTTGTATGTGAATAAATAAATAAATATATCCTGAAATTATGACACACTTGAATACTTTGTGTATCTTGAATAAATAAATGCTTGTTCTTGTTCGAGTTGAGCAAACCTTGTAGGATATTGTCAGTTTCTTCTTATGCCCTACCCTCTTCAGGTATACAAACACTAATAACCACATCTCCTCTTTCAACTTTGAATGTTGCCATGACTATCCTATCACTGATGTACTTTATTTACATTTTCCATATCTTGTCAGAAAGAATTGCTACTCCAGAGCTAGCTCTTACTGATTGATTTACACTACACCACTATAAATCATTGTGAAGTCATCCAAATCCTTGTTCACTATAATAAGCTTTATCAAATAAATTTTAAGCAATTTGGTATTTGATTGTGGAAAGGAATCGGTGATGAGCTCCCACTCTAGTTTCTAGCTCTCCTTGATTGTATTGTAATACTGTATTATACTTTCTGTATGGTGTAGTTCCATCTTTTATCTTGTTGTTGGATTCAGAATAAATTACATGAAGGCATTTCACAAAGTAGGACTAGTAAAAATCCATTTTAAATCCAATCTGTTTTTTCAATGTGATTTCAGTTTTGAGAAATTAATTTGTTTTTCTATTCTTTTCTAAGTTAACTTTCAATATTCGATTGTTATTGAATTCATTGTAAGTCAATAAGGATCTTCATGGAGTAATCTACCCACACTGCGGGCGGCTTCCCGCTCCGCTCCAGGGAGTCCCCCCGGCCCCCTCCACCCGTATCAGACTTACAGCCTTCAACACCAGAGCACACCGATGCTCGATGCAATATCCTAATAAGGAAGTTATCTCTGTAGTTTGTACTGACGTTTTGTTTTTTTAATCATATTCACAGAGATTCTGGAATAAGTAAGTTACAATTTGGAATGCGATTTGTTTTTGATTGTAGGTTACCGAGAAGGAGGAAACCTGAGAAAGTACAAACCAACACCACCGCACCTGCCGCCTCCAGGCGCCCCGGTCCACCACAAGCACCAAGCAGCCACCGCACAGCTGCAGCAGCACAGGCACTCGCCCCACCACACTACCGGCGGCTTCCCGCCTCACTCCAGGGAGTCCCCCCGGCCCCCTCCACCAGTATCCAGGGTTGATTCACCTAACAAAATCAGCCTTCAACACCAGAGCACACCGCTAGCTAGGCTCAGTCCCAGCAGTGAACTATCACAGGGAATCACTAGGATTCTCACCTTACAAGTGAGTCCATTATCAGATTACTTCGTTTTTTTTTTTTTTTGTTTTGTTGATTGTTTACAAAGTCAAATTGCAAGAAAGTAGAAACCAATCTGTCAAAACATCCAATGCTCGATGCAAGCATCTTAATGAGCTCCTAAGATGATAGAAGATTTTGATCCTACTTAGCCTGTTGTATTCACATTGACTGTATTTTAGTTAAATGAATGATACTCGAGAGTTGGACTTTCTGGACTATGTGACATGTGATCACAGTGCGACAGTGTGATTTTGGTACAGCAGGACAGACGGTGGATCACACCGTCAATGAATCTGATAAACGTCCTCACCTGGGAGAGACACATGGCTCTACTTTAGCAAGTCATTTAATACTTCAGGCCATTTAATAACATGTACGCGCACTTATAGATTGCGCAAAAAGTTTTACAAAGGAGACAGACACAGGGGAAGTGATAGCCGTGAGCCGTAGCAGGTATCAGTTCAATGAGAAGAACTTCTGGGCCTTCTTTGTAAGGGTGACCGATTGGATTGACCAACAGAAAATACTCTGTCCTCTGCTGTAAAATCAGTTTCTAGTGTTTCGGAACAAACCTAAAATTTTAGGTTCAAATTATCAATCACCATCATCCAATTCATTACTCACGAACAAGTCTCAGACTTATGTGGGCTTCAACCTAAAAAAAAGCAAAATCAAAGTGGAATGATTGTAAGTACGCTGAATTAAAGCCGTTCCAATACGCCATACACCATTCCACAGAATATGCTTAACTTGAGATGGTGATTGTCATCAAATTTTGTTTTAAAATAGTATTTTTTAGATTATAAATATTTATCATTTATTGTAAAGAAAAAACACAATCACACCTTTTTACACAACAGAACAACTATATTCAGAGATGTATGTAACATCCTCAGTCTTGCCTTGTCATACATTTCTCTACTGAAGTGGAAATGATGCATCTCTTACGTGTTTTCATTCGTTTTCATCCATCACCTCCCATTTCACATAAGTTAGTTCACTTTCGTGGCCAGATTAAAACAAATTTCTAAATCAAATTTCATCTAGTTCAATGAAATGAAATTTAATTTATTGTTTGCGTGACGTTCGAATCACCATATTTTTGTACTGTGCACTCACTTATTGATTAACTTGTTTGTTGTTTTCCTCAGCAACCAGATCAGTATTTTTTGGCTCAAAAGTTTTTATCAAAATTCAATATTATAAACTTCTTTCAATTGTTTTTAGTGTTCCACCACGAGTGAACTTTCAAATTAATAGCCTTCAAGTGGAAAAGAACAATTTAATTTTTTGGAGTGAAGTTTTGATAGTGAATATAAAATTTCAATAAAATCTTAAAAAACAATTTTAAGTGGAAATTAACTCACGTTATGGCGTGACGGCTGTTTCACTCTGTTGTCAAGAGCATCGTCAGACGACCCACAGTACACACTACGCCATAACGTTAGTTAATTTCCACTTAAAAGTGTTGTTTTTTTATATGTTTTTATTACATATTGGTGGAAACAAGATGGATCTTCAACATCATAAAATTTTATTGCGAATTAACCTCAATTTTAAGGACAATATAGCATAGTCAATATTTGTGAAGAGTGGGGTTCTGGACTTAGTCTGTTGCATCATCACTTCATTGTTATTCTGTCTATAAATAAATTAATGAATTAATTAAGCATGTAAAAAATTGCTTGACCATGAAATGATTCATAAAATGAATTTATTTGCAGGATATCAGTGGTAAACCACTGCAGTCAGCACTTTTGGCAACGACGTCGTCATCTGGAGGAGTTGGCAAAGATGTGCTGCACAGCAACAGCGAGCGGAGTCTCAACAGTCCGGTGATGAGTCGACTGAGCGGCCAGAGCTCGTCTGCCAGCCGCAAAACGCCTAACGCCGGACAGGACGTCGGCAACGGAGGCATTCCGATCGGACTCACCGCCGAAGAGATCGACCGGCTCAACGTGAGGCCGCGGACGTCGAGTCTGGTGAGCACGCTAGACGCGGTGTCGAGCTCTAGCGGGCGAGGCGTGAACCAAAGTGGCCGCGAGAGCCATCGCCTGCACCATGGCGCGGTGAACGGCGGTGGCGATCACAGTTCAACTACAACTGACGAGAGCGGAAACGACTCGTTCACCTGCTCAGAAATCGAGTACGACAACAACAGTGTCACCGGAGAAAAACTAAGTGATGTGATTTTCACAAAACTCAGTCCAGACGACGAAAGATCGTCAAGGACTAGAAACAGTGACACTGGCACACCTGACAAACCTCCGCCCCCACCCACGTCCTACGACGGGTTCGACTCGTCGTTCCGCGGCTCCCTCAGCACTCTGGTGCCCTCCGACGACGACCTGTCCCACGTGGGAGGCCCCCTCTACCGGCCGCAAAACGGATCCCCCTCCTCGCTGCCAGCTGCCGACAGCTGGAACTACCTGCTCGACTGGGGACCCGACTTTGAAAGTCTGGTCGGCGTCTTCAACGACATCGCCGAACTGCCTGATTCGGTCAACGGACGAGTGCCCTCTTCTCTCAGACTCCCCAATGGCGCGGCAAAACCATCTGAGGAGTATGTTTGATTGTTAATAACACCCCCATGCTCACTTCTAGTTCATTCTTATGTCGGTCGAGTCAACCACACAATTCTCAATGCAAATGTCTATCTCGTCTCTGTAATCAGGTTGTAGGATACTGCAGTTCAAATAAAAATAAAAAAAAAAAATAGCAAAGGCAGGATTAGGATTGATTGGTCATGTGAAGAAGGATAGCATTTTGTGAAGTACAGTAATTGAATAAGACACCGTAAATAGAAGCTGTGATATGACGATATCTATTTCTGTTACAAAAAATCACCCTGCATTCAAAATTCTTTGTTTTTATGTGAGCCATAGAATATAAATAAAGTCATTTGATCAATTTTCAAAAACATTTCAGTATGTTATAAATTACAATTATTTTCCAGGTTCGATGTTTCACTTTATTCTATTGAATTAGTAAAAAAATGCTCATTATCGTTTCAGTTTTTTGTAATGATTATTATTCCAAAAAATCTGATTTAGATATTCCGATAAAGCAGTGTTCTAAGCTTGAAACAACACAGCTGCATAAAAATAATCAAGCCTGAATTTTTGTAGTAATAATCATTTTATAAAACTGGAACGATATTTAATCAGCATTTTATTTTTATAAAGCGTAGCTAATTCAATTAAATACGGTAACTTAGACATAAAACTTAGATAACTTAGAAACTTAGATAAAACTATTTCAACTTTATTGATGATGAGTAAAACTATTGTTTTATCATTTAGTATTATTAGATAAAATTATGACTGTTTATGAATCAACTGTATAATTTCAAACTGATCACTCTATAATATTATGCTCATCAAATCAAGCTTTTTGATAACTTCATGCATGTTGGGATTGAGCATTATGAAATGAATTAACACTATGATATTGTCAATTTGACTGTTTGTACTAGGTAAATTACCTGTATTGTATTAAAATCTTTGTTTTTTGTTATATTTTAGTGCTAATTCACTTCAAACGGAATGCAATTGATAAGTGACTAATCTTGATATTTTACTTTGTGTGCTATCTTAAAAAATTTGAGACCATCAATGAAATAAACATATGCAATTTTTCAGCCTTGGACTTTAAATATCCCAAAATGAGTAGAATTGATATTTTGCAGCACCGGACATTTATTTTTGAAGTAACTTACTGTACATTGATTAAGTTTTTGTATTATATATATATGTATATTTATATATATATATTCAGCTGGATCGATCATCATGATATTTCATGACAATATTAATTACCTGAGGAAAAATGGAACTCCTTTTTTTCAAAATGTAAATCTATAATGAATCAAAAATACGCTGAGTAATTTTGAGTTATATTGCGAATTTTCAAATCTTATTAAAACGTTAAATAATCAGACCATTTAGAAACCAGAAAGTATGATCATTGATAAACTTTTTAAGTTAAATTAGATGACATGATTTTTGATCAATCATTCACCATGCAAAGCAAAAATTATTGTTTTCATCCAGATGTATGATATAGAATTAAGTTCTGGATCAAACGATGTTTTATTGCTTCTGATACATCCGAGTGCAGTCAGACAACAATAATAGTGCCATGAAAAGTTCATTCGTAGTTCTTAGGAAGTAACTTATAATGAAAATTAACTATCACATGAATTGGAAGTTGTCTGTTATCATGGATTTATTGTACCTGTTCAATTCCCGTAGAATAATATATTATTAACACGATTTTGCCATACCGTAATAAGCCATCAGTTTAATTCATAGTAGTCTACAACAATTTTGGCTTATAATGAAAGCAAAGTCTGATATTATTAATTTATTGTTTATTCTGCCATAGATCTTGCCATTTTTAATAGATAGATAATATTGCAACACCAATAGGCATATGAAATCATATCTAACTAAACTACACAAATTGAATATTTAATTTATAAATTTAGCCCAACCTCACAAATTATCTTTGATCAATTCTTTTATTGTGATATGATACTAGAAAAGTAATGATATGATAGAAATAAAGCTACAACATTCTACATTGTATCTGTAAATCAACGTTATGTCTATGAAATGTAGACTTGCATTATAGATTTAATAAGATTAGTGACTGAAATAACATTACATATAGGCCTATTATTGCAACGTTTCTAAATTGTGTTTGGATTAATTTTTATAGTATAAGTCTTATTAAACGCATACTACTTCCAGGCTGTAATGCATGTTCCTGTCGAATTATTCTTATGATCTATCCAGCTCAACATGCCTTCCTCATTATTTCAGTTGAATTTGTTAATATCGATCAAAATTTAATGAAAAATGCTAAGAATATTTTTTTATGTATTCACTGGTTATAAAATGGTCACTGGTTATAAAATGGTTCACTGGTCTCAATGACACTTTAAAATTCATGAGCAATATATCCATGATCCTTATCAAGACTATGTTCAATTAGAGATTTTTTCAATTACCATATGGGATAAGTAATTGGTTCTATTGCTATTTTAAACTCATATTATTTTTATTTATCATAATTCATTCTCTTTATGGACAGAATATCCTTTTTACTTTATCCGTCGGATCAACTTTTATCGTTTTATTTTGTAATGAGTTGAAAGTACCAAAATCAAGTAGCCTATCATTTCACAAATGTTTATTATTAGTAGATTTAGAACCGTGAAAATTTGCTTGGGTAACAGACATATTAGACTAGAACGAGAATCTTGTTTGTTTACTAGTTACAATTTATTAGAAGTGACTCGACAATAAGAATGAATTGGAAGAAAATATTAATTATAACCTGAGCGTGCTTCTACACTCTAAGGCAAACACTGAAGACTGTAATAAATTATACAAACCTTTAATTAAGTAATAATAATTTTCTGGCGAAGATTAGTGCTCGGTACTGTAGTATTTAATTTAATAAATAGTAATGTTTAGTGTTCAAATTAAGCTCAGATCATTCGCAATCTTGATCTGAGCTGAATTCAGGGATTTCGTTACGATGATGTAGTCATTAGAACGTTTTAATTTTTAATGTAGATTTTTCTAAAAATATTTTTCTGTTTGCCATTTAATATTGTACAGTTTTGTTTATTCGCATGTGAATGAAGGCCTGAATAGTTTGTCCGGTTATATACTGTACATTATCGAAACATGACGCTTATTTTGCCATGCAAGTTTTGTGGACTATTAAAATGTCATATCTATTACAATATAGGACGACGATTTTTTTTAAAACTCAAATCCAAAACTTAAAATAAATAGCGATAGTTTCATTGCTTTTCATCAATTTTAATATTTTGTATAGAAAATGACGTGCTCAAAGAGATCTACTATTCTTGTTATTTGATAACTATTTTCTTTTAATATTATTATTGTAAGTTCTATCTCACATTGTTTGCCATAACAGTAATAATAAATTATAAAGACGATACCTTTTGTAAATTGCTAAAAGCGATATATTGGCAAAAATGTAAAATAATAGTTTTTAGACAAAAACCACGATTGTAAATATAAATTCTAGAACATGCCTGCTGACAATATTGAATGTGTGATTATAAAATAGAATCATTTTTCTGTCTATATTTAATGCAGCAGCCATATTAAGTAGTGCCAAATATTGTGTTTGAAACAGTCCGTGTACCTTTTACACATGTACATTATTTCATTGTGTATAGCTATGTATAGGTTTTATAATAATGTATACAATAATGTATAAAAACTAATGTATGTGTGATTTGTACATGAAAAGTGCCTGTTTTTAAAGACTGAATGGAAGAAAATGAATGTTTTGTAATAAAATATCAGTACAAAAATAATTTGACGAGTTCATTATTCTGCTAACTACTGTATCGTACCTTGAAAGCCACATGCAGCGCAATCCTGGAGGGATCCTATGTCTATTTCTTCAAACACAGATCATTAACGGACTATGTTATTAGAGAGTTGAATTGTAACCTTTAATCGTAATAAGAGCCTAGAGCATAAAACAAAGATTTTAAGTAATACAAAATTGTTAACCTGAACCATCTGTGCATCTGCCTGCTCTATAGTGTTTCGATTTCAGAGCAGAAAGATGCTTAGGTTAGCATCAGCCTTATCGTTAATGTAGCTTCTACAAACTCTCTATTAAATGTTGGATACTAGATTGGACCACTCAAGTAAATTCTAGTTCCAGTATTTAAAATCTATAAGATTGCCTAATTACCTGTGCTTCTGATTTTCTGACCCACCCCAGTATCGTTTCATTCTGAAGATTACAAAAAATATTTTTGGCACATTGAATTTCTAAGTTTGAAGAAATTGATTGAACCGTAGGCTACTCCATGAGTTGTGCATTCTCAATACAATGTGCGTATCAAATTATAATGATGTCTGCATGGCAAAAGGGCTAATGAACAGGAAAAAGGGTTACATATTCATGATAAATTGATGAGATTTTCATATACGATTACCTTATAACGTAGATATTCGAGTTCAGAAAGTGATGTCAAAACAGCAGACTTTATCATCCCTTTTTAAACCAGTTGCATAATGAAGCTATTTTGCAATCGGATGTTTAGACCACGGGTTCTAGACCATAGAAATAAAGGTACGTATACGCAATCTATTTCTATGCTCTAGATCAATAAGAATTCAGGAATTGTCCAATTGGGTGTCGAAATGAATAATATGCAGTAGATAGATAGATACATAGATAGATAGATAGATAGAATTTTTATTTGCCATTAAAGCACAAAAAATTAAAATTGGAAATATAAGATACTTTCATAACATAATTTACACAATATAACATAAGAACAACATAATGGCGAATGTACTGAGCGCAAAGAAAATAATTTTCCGTCCGCGCACAGGAGTATTATTGAAATAATAAAAAACTTTGACTATCTAAGCAATAAACTAAGAGAATGAAACATTTCACATTAGAGGCAAAACTAATGAAAAGAAAGATAAAAAATATACTGAATACAAAGTACAAAACGCTATGGAAAAAATCTAAACAAAACTTTCGTGTATGATACCATATCTTAAATAATTATTCAAAAACTGATAACAATGAAGTGGAAACTGAGAAATGCACTGAATAGAAACAAAGAACAAAACGCTATGGAAACAAATATCTTGTGAGGTACCATATCTTAATTGATAATTATCTCAATTTATATATTAATAATTTCAGAAAAAATAGAGAATATGACATGAATGAGGCTAACTCTGAACATGATACCAGCTCTCTACCACATCAATATTGAGAGCCAAAATTACTTTCTTTATTTTTTTATAAACAGATAGCAGATAATTAATAGAGGCTATTTCCTGAGGCATCTGTCTAAAGAACCTACCCTACAAGAAAGAGAATTACTTTTGAAAAAATGTATTGTTATGTCTAGGGATATGGAACCTTTCGGTGAACCTAGTTCTCCTTCGGCCAGTATCATGCCCCAAAGTTGCACTCTGATTTCCACTAGACCAATAGAATTGAGACAAGACTTTAAAAACATACAGGTGCCTCAGAGACAGTACCTTTATAACCTGACATGAAGAGAGGAAATCAAAATTTTCTTGATTGATTATCGCTGTGATCAGGGACTTCTGAAGAGACATTACAGGCTTTAAATGGGTTATATAAGTACCCCCCCCCCAACAGACTAATCCATATGAGAGACGAGTCTGAGCAAGGGCAGAGTAGATGTCTCGCAAAACAAAAATTGGTCACAAGCATCTAAAATTGTAACCCCTATGTAAAAGGCAGTAGTCATATTAGTTGTTCGGAACATTTCGAAATCACAGTAAGTTTCATTTGCGTTTCATTTGCATTTCAATTTCACAACCGTCAACCAGAAAGCATTCTCATTTATTTTAGTTTGGGTGAATTATCCAATTGATTGATAAATTTAAACTATTTAGACTATTCTATTAGACTTCTATTAGACTCGCTCCGCTCGTGATCTAATTTACACTTCACTCGTGGCACAGATAAGCTACTTTTTTCTGTGCTCGTGGCTTATATGCATAATACAATATTTCCTGTGATGTCTGTATTTCCATGACGAAATACTTGAACAATCTAATATTTAAACTGACACTGTATTTCACTTTTACAGTGCTGGTTTGCTAGCCCAAAGGTCCCGGGTTCGATCCCAGTTCTGACCGAAAGTTTTTACCTCGGGCCACTCCCGTGTTTCGGAGGACACGTTAAGCTGTCGGTCCCGGCTGCCTAAAAAACAGTCGTTAAGTCACGGCAGAGGCCCTGAACTTATTCAGGTGCGACCTGATAACTCTGACACCAGACCTGAGCCAGCCAGGTCACACGATATTATTATTATTATTACTTTTAAATGATGTTTTACTCACATATATTGGAGATGCTTGAGGCAGGCTGACGAAAATTCACTTCTGAAAAGAAGTTTCGTCAGCCTGCCGCCAGGGGTCATGCTTTGTTGAAGTTTTTTTTTTTTTTTTTTTTTTTTTTTTTTTTTTTTTTTTGTAGATTACTTCTTGGAGACTCCAGTTAAGGAGTATAAGACAAGTCAGATCAACAATATTATACACTAGATACCATAATTACTTCAATTAGTTGAGGTGAGGCTTAATTTTGATGTGAAAGGAACTCTTGTACACTATAAAAAGCTTTATCAACTAAATATTTCTTCAATTGTTTTTTTAAATATTTCTATATTTTCAAGACTCTTCAAAAACTGCGGTAGCTTGTTGTAGAATTTCCTACCAATATAACTAGGTTTTTGTTTGAATAAGCTACTATTGTGACTCACCAAGTGATAATCTCCTCGGCTTCTTGTATTATAATCATGTACATCAAGATTTTGGTTAATATCATTCGTTTTTACATATAAAGTAGCTTCATACACATATAAGCAGGGTACAGTTAGGAGACCAAGTCTCTTGAACAACGGCCTACATGAATCTAATCTATTTACTCTTTCTATACACCTAACCGCTTTCTTTTGGATCTTAAACACCCTATCAAGATTTTGTTTTGATGAATTACCCCATACTAAGATAGCATACCTAATATGTGACAGTAAGAGCCCATGGTAAGCTGTAAAAAGTAGCTTTTTGTCATTCAATCTAGCGAGCTGTCGCAAGACAAATACCCCAGATGAAATTTTACTACATATTTTCTCAATGTATGGAGTCCAGGTCAATCGTCTATCCAACATAACTCCTAGAAATGCAATTTTTTCTTCCTGGTCCAATTGATTATCGTTTACGAACACGTTTATAGCCCTATCTTCATTTAAATTATGTTTGTTTTTGAATTGAAGGTATTGGCATTTTTTACTATTTATAGTTAATTTCAACTGATTTAAAAATTGGACAATGGACTGCACACCTATATGGGCACTTATTTCTAAATTATCTAGAATGGAATTGCTGAAAATGAGTGATGTATCATCAGCAAATAAGAGGGCTCTACCACTAATTAATTCTTTAGGTAAACGGTTGACATATAACAAAAGAAGCAATGGACCTAGTATTGACCCCTGAGGCACTCCAGCTTGCACCTCTAATTTATTAGATTTATTATTTACTATACTATTACCAGCTACTGTAGTTAGTTCTACACATTGTTTTCTCCCAATAAGATATGATTCAAACCATTTCAGTTCAACCCCATTTACACCTACATTTTGCAGTATTTCCAATAAAGTTCTATGATTAACACAATCAAATGCCTTTGACAGATCTAAGAAGATTGCAGTAGCTTTATCACCTGAATCTATTATATCTATTAGTTTTTCAACTAGAGAAACTATGGCTGTCTTTGTTGATCTCCCTTTCTGGAAGCCATGCTGTTCATCACAGATAAAGTTAGCTTCTTGAAGGTGCAGAAGTAACCTATTTAGAACTACTCTTTCAAAAATTTTACTTATTACATTTAAAATACTAATGGGCCTATAGTTTTCTACCTTTTCTCTATCACCACTTTTGAAGATTGGCAAGATCTTCCCCTCTTTTAAGTTATCTGGAAAAACACCTTGTTCTAATGAATGATTGATCAGATGAATCAAAGGGTCTAACAATTGATCTTTACATTCTTTCAGAATTTTACTGGATACCCCATCCATTCCTACAGTTTTTTTTATTATTTAAACTATCAATGATATTTGACAACTCGTCTTGGCATACTGGGTGGAATTTTAATTCGTTCTGAATCCCCTCAGTATTCTTCATGTTTGCATCACTAATACCTGTATTAAGAGATTTTTGAAGATCCTTAGCAACCAGTTGATAATATCTGTTAAAGAAATTACAAATGTAATTTCATCAATATATTTGTTATTTTCGTTAATTATTCTGGGGACACTAGTATAAGCATCTATATGAGCTACTTGCATATTTTTGTTTATTACATCCCACACTGCTGTGTTAAAGTACACACTATTTTTCAAAATTTCAGCTGTTTTCTTACATTTCGCTCTTTTCACTTCTCTTGTATAATTTTTCTTTAGAGTTTTGTAATTATCTTCACTTAACATATTTCTAGATAGTTTGAATTCATCATATGCATCTTTAACCCTATTTCTTTCTGCAAGGATATCATCAGTTATCCACTCTTCAATCTTGTCTAATTAGTTCTTTACAGGGACTATTTTAACTGGACAACTCATAGTAATATGAAACCTTAAAATATTAATGAAACTATCATATTTGTCATTTAAACTATTGCTATTGTAAACCCTACTCCAGTTTTCTTGTAGCAGATTCTGCTTCAAACAATCGATATTCCCCTGTTCACATTGTTGAATTTCTTTCATTACTCTACTCTTTTTAATTGATTTATGACCTTGCAACCCCACCTCTAAGATTTGATAGTCATGATCAGATAGTTCCGAGCCGCCTAATCTTGTTTTAGAGTAATCTATATTAGTAAGGATGTTATCAATTATTGTTTGTGATGTTCTTGTGACTCTGGTATATTCATGAACTTTTATTTCCAAGTTATTCATGCATATAATATCCTTTAAATCTTCTGTCATTTTATTCTGTGTTGCAAAGTCTGTATTGAAATCTCCTGCTACAATAACGTTTGTGAAACGAGTAGTAGTAATCTAAGTTAGGATGAGCGGCCATTATGTATTTAAAAATTGCGTTTGATCGTTGAGTAAATTGGTTCTATCTTGTTTATGGTGTTTGAATATTTCTTATTGCTCGAGTGTATTTAGTTTGTGGCTTTTTTGGAATGTGTGCAGAATTTTTGGATGTTATTGTGTGAGTGCCCAGTGTTGATTAAGTGATCTGCAAATGTTGAGTCAGAGTTGGAATGTATTGCTTTGATGTGTTCTTTATATCTTGTGTTGAATGATCAGCCTGTTTGTCCTATGTAGTACTTGGTGCATGTGCTGCATTTTAGCTTATATATATATATATATATCTGGTTTGTTGAATTTGTGAATTGTGCTAAACAATCTTTCCAAAAAATTATTTCTAATCATGATAGAAAACTAATCAACCTCAATAAGTACAACATTTATAGCAAACTTATGAATGTTCTATTATATTGCAGCAGTGCAGTTTTAGCAATTCATAAGATATTCTTAGGTGGATCCCTACTATTATTCTTATCATGTTCAGGAATAAAATTGTAATATTGAATGTAATCCTGTGGATCATTTGATGACGGAAAATATCACCACTTCCACGGCTGCTGATAGTTAACTCTGCTACTCGAACTCTTGTTAGGCTACTAATAAGTTAAGTATTTTACTGTTGAAAACACATTTTACTTATTATTTGTAAAAGGATTGTTGTTACCATTACAACTTATAAATACAAGGTATTTGTTTTCAACAATAATTTTTATTAATGTGACTTGTATGCTTAGTGAAACGGGTCCCAGGTGTGTCTGAACCCACTTTGTAGGTTATTGGGCAAACGTCATGCTTCTAATAGTATGATGCAATGTAACATAGGGTAATTAGTTATTAACTTTTTATGATAAATTTTACGACCTTCAGCCAATTTTAATTGAAAATAAATAAAATATTTTACTCGTGTAGGCGAGTTCTATTAGACTCGCTCCGCTCGTGATCTAATTTACACTTCACTCGTGGCACAGATAAGCTACTTTTTTCTGTGCTCGTGGCTTATATGCAGGCATAATACAATATTTCCTGTGATGTCTGTATTTCCATGACGAAATACTTAATGAACAATCTAATATTAAAACTGACACTGTTAACTTTTCATGTGAAATTTAACGACTTGCAGTCAAATATTTGTTAAGAATGAGTATAATAACTCACTTAATCTGGCCGAGTACTTTCGAATCTATGAGATTCATCTTCAGAAGATGAATCTCAAGCTCTGAAGATGAATCTCATAGATTCGAAAGTACTCGGCCAGATTAAGTGAGTTATTATACTTATTCTTAACAAATATTTGACTGCAAGTCGTTAAATTTCACATGAAAAGTTAATATTAACAACGCAGTTCGTCATGGAACAGGAAATCCAGGAACTGACACTGTATTTCACTTTTAAATAATGTTTTACTCACATATACTGGAGATGTTTGAGGAATGAATTTCACTTCTGAAAAGAAGCTTCGTCAGCCTGCCTCAAGCATCTCCAGTATATGTGAGTGAAACATTATTTAAAAGTGAAATACAGTGTCAGTTTTAATATTAGACAAAGCATTTATTCACGCACTTGTTCTATTTATATCATTCCATTGTTTTCATGGACAGACGCAGCTTGCAATCTGATTCTTCTTGTTCTCTCTCATTAGATGTCTTTCTCACTCCTATTCTTTATATCTGCGTCCCTTGCACTCAATTGGGTTTCTCGAGAATTCTAACTTCCTGAACAATTGAGGTCATGTTTTACTTTATTCTGTGACCTTCTATGACATCCTTGAATCATCTAGAAGCTGCTACTTCTTGGAATTATGACAACTATCTCGTATATGAAGGAGCTGACGTGAATCAGTGAGTTGAGTCTTACGAAAGCTTGCATGACAGTTGGTCTTGGAGCCCGCGTGTCAGATTGTGTTACAGATCTCGTGCCGTTGAGTAAACAGTGCTTGATTCCAGTGTCAAGTGCAGAGACAAGTGTTTACTGTTTGTGCAGCTTACTAATAGTTTAAAGACGTTGTGTTAAGTGATATTATTTGGGACTGTGAAATAACGAATTGGACTGTGTTTTGTAAGTGATTAATTGCTCTTTTTATCATTTCTTTCTACATTATTGGACTCTTGTTTCTTTTATTATTGATCAGCCTGTAATCAATTCTTGTAAATAATTACTGAAAATAAGTATTAGATTGTCATTTGTTGATCTATTTTTCTTTATTAATTGAACTTCCAATTAGTGTGTGTAAATAGACTAATTTGTGTAAATAAAGTGCAAGTGTGAAATTTAGTGTTGCCAGCCTTATTTTAGCCATTAGAACCCGTAACAGTATTTTTGTTAATTCTTTCCTTCGTATTTTCATAATTACTATTATATTCGTTCTCTTTCTCTGAGTCTTTCTACAGTGGATGAGTTTGGCCAAACTCCGCCGTTTTCCATTAATTCGTTAATTCATCAATTAGATTGTCATTGTTTATACTTTCTATACATTTTTGAATACCACTGTCTATGATGTGTTAGTAATATTGCTTTTAATCACTACTTATAGGATGAATTTTTGAATTCACATAGTTAAAGTTATCTAATGTAATCTTTCATGCTAGCATACCGGTAAAGCGTTAGGGTATTCGTTTTTCGTTGAAAAATCTATTCTTTTTATTCAATATTTCTATTTTTATTGTACTTTTTCTATTTATTCATTGTTTTAGACGTTGAGGCCTCAGGAGGGCAAACGAGGCTCAAATCATAATCCATGAGGGCTTTCTTATAATCCAACTTCTGCTTCTTCTCAAAGCAGTTTAATTTCGCAACAGAGTGCAAGAATTTGTCAAAGAAAATCCAACTGATCACAATATCCTGAAGTGCATTTTCAGAATGTTCATAGGAATGTGAGCATGAGCCCTCTATGAGAATTTAAAAAAGTTTGTATCTACTTCGCTGTGTCAGCTTTTTTCTTTGAATTGACCTCTAGAAATACATCTATTTATATAGAGTCTTTCCACTAGTTAATATTCGGTTAATATTTAATTTTTAATTATTCATGTCTAATAACGTTTGACGGACGCAGACTAATAATCTGATGGATTTCTTGTTCCATGACGAACTGCGTTGTTAATATTATAACTTTTCACATGTTAACTTTCACATGTTAACTTTCACATGTTAACTTTTCACGCGTTAAATTTCACATGAAATGTTAATAATAATCTGCTTCCTTATCACTTTCCTGGTGGTTCAGTCCCACCCACGCACAAGTCTCATGTGGGCATGTGGGCATCATCAGCACGAAAAAATCCACAATCAAAATAGAACGTAAAAGACATCAGGCTTCTATAAAAAATTATAAAATCTGCAAAAGTTAGTTTTATGCTTTTAATGAAAATTTTCTGTTGAAAAATATAGAAATTGATTATTTTCACTCCAAGTACATTCAATTGAATGTTCAATTTATATTAAATTAGTTCTACTAAAATAGTTTACATGAATGAACTAGTGTACTTAAATGTACTAGCTCACTTAAATGAGCTAGTCAACTTGTCCACGAACTAGCCATCTCCTTATTGTTGATAGCAGTGCTATCTACCAGTCAATAATTGAACTACTACAACACTCAGTTGGAATCTGTCTTCGAGGTGGAGTTTTCGTTGTTTCCGGCTATTTCGAGATTCGCAGCAGTTCGATATTTTTGAATTAATGGAAATTCAAATTTTGTTTGCTTGCGATACGTGAGTTTTTAACCACGGTTTTGGTATGTGTGCGTGTAGATTTGTGCTGGTAATTCCTGGCTCTCGTTTATGTTTTACATTTGAGTCTGAATTTGTTTTCCGCGTGTTTTAAGAGTCATAATATTGATTTGTGCGATTGTGAAAGTGCCTTTTGTAGTGTTGAAGCATGGTGATTTGTGAAGGCTTCTTACTGTCTTGCGCCTCCTACGCAGCGCCTTTTGTACCTACAATAGCCTCGACTATGGGCGGATGGCTTGGTTTCGGAGCTGGCGGTCCAATTGCAGGGACAGCTGCAGCTGGCATTCAAGCAGGGATCGGCAACGTAGCAGCTGGGTCTGCGTTTGCAATTGTCCAGCAAGCTGCCATGACAACTGCAGCTGTGTCAGGTAGCGCAGTCCTGTTTACTGGCGCCTTGGCAGCTGGAGTTTACATTGGAGTCAAGAAATATTTTGGCTCTTAGGCGGAATGTTTTGTGTCCGTGGCTTAAATTTTTGTAGCTAAATTAAGTCTGGCATCCTTTTTGTAGCTTTGATTCTGAATAAAGTTTAATGATATTGGAAAATTTTGAATTGGAAAAAGCCAATTCAATTCAAATTGGGTCTTCGGTTCTTGGATAGGAAATTATTCAGCTAATGAATAATTTATATGATTGAATAAATAATATGATTATGAATATGATTGAATTATATGATTTAAATCATTCTTATTTCACCTAGCGAATAGATTATGCCCGGGTTCTGAGTTGTTCATTAAGTTTAATGGATCATTAACTCAATGCTGGAGCAAAAAATTTTGTAAATTGAAATTTTCTTTCTATTTCTTTTTATTTCTATTTTCTTTTTCACGCTCGCTAAGTGAAATCGGGCCGTTATTTTAAACCAAGATTGAATTGAACACTGATTGTGCATAAGGGCCATTGCTGTGGATAGCTCCTAAATATTCATTTGTTGAACGAGTTCAGTTCAACACTTCAACAGCCTAATTGAATTTGATAATAATAATAATTATAGAAAACATTCTCTTATATTTTAGTTTGTTGTATAATTGAGTTTAATCTCAATTGAAAGCTGTACTGTAGTTGGTATTATTGATTGATGGGCTGTAATAGAAGTTACAGCATAATTGATATTAAGAAAAAATATTTGATAAACATGAAAGATGAAAAGTAATGCGTTGAAAATTGAGATTGCTCTTTGTAATTTCGAAATGTATTGTGAGTTTTATTCTGTTACTCAGATTTTTTCGATTTATGTTTTAGGTCAGCGGTTACCTGGGGTACGCGTACCCGTTAGGGGTACACATAGTGTCCTAGTTGGGGGTACGCAAAAAATAATGGCGGATGTTCATTGTCTAGTGGCTTAGACTAAGGCCAGGCGCACGTTGAGATGTCGGTGGCGCAGAGCAGAGCAGAGCAGAGCAGCACAGTTTCTGTGTCCCATGCGTTTACTATGCTCCGCTGTAGGAGCGCAGAAATCACGCGCACGTTGGCGCGCAGGGCAGGGCAGAGCAGGTCAGAGCAGCATTGGTCTGCGTCGCACTTGTGACAGAGACACAGAAACTGCGCCGTTCGTGCACTCGTTATTAGCTACTCTCACGTTACTTTGTTGGTGGAACAATATGGAAGAACAATTGATCGAGTTTTTCTTCAGTTCCCACAGGCCTTTGGGCGTTACAGCCCTCTGAGACAATTGAAGGTTTAATCATCTGGTGTAATTTCTTCGACTTAGACGACAAAAATTTTTAAACTGTTCTGGTGATAGTTCTTTTTTCATTGTGAATGACCATGCGTATTCCGTTTTTTCAAGTAGTCACTTTTCCCTCGCTTTGTCCCCTCTTGACCTCATGTTTCAATCAAGATGGATGATAGTTTTTTTTTTAATCTTATTAATCCACAGTGAAGTAAAAATTTCTTTGTTTGTTATAATATTGAAAAACATTGAATAGGCCTATACGGTAACAAATGTGAATAAGGAGATATTTTTTTTTTTTAGTTAATGAGTTATATTTTAGTTTGTTGAAGGATATTTTCAGTTCAGGGTAAAGTTATTTGGTTAAGCGACTCACCCCTCAGCACAAACTTGGCTTAGAGAGGGGTGAACAATCTTTTTTTTTCATTCTTAAATCATTTTTAGTTTAATATCCTATATTTATTTTGTCTTGAATATTCTATAATTTTATTTTATTTATTTTTTATTTTCTTATTTAAAAAATTAAAGTTTATTTATTTTATTGTATACTTATATATTTTGCACCTTGGAATGTATTTGTGTCATATGAAAATGTATTGTGCATTTTGATTGGTTGAATAAAAAATTATTATTTTTCTTCTTCTTCTTCTTTTTCTTCTTATTATTATTATTATTATTATTATTATGTACAGCAATAGCAATGAATCGAACTCCGCATCCGAATCTGACTCTGACCAAGAAATCTGAATCAAGAAATCTTGAAAAAATGTTTACAAACACAATACACCTCAAAAAGCACATCCACCTGCGTCGCACTGTAGAATGAAACTTCCTCCCAACATGCGCTTTAAACTGTGCGACACGTTTCTGCCCTGCTCTGCTCTGCCCTGCGCGCCTGTGTCGCACTGCTCAACGTGCGCCCCATCTAAGGAATGGTTCTTCTATGCTAGTTGTGAGCAGTTTCTGTTGTGCGACTATTCTTATTCTATCTATAATGTATTCTATTCTGACGCTTCTATGTAGGCTATATTTTAGTAAAATTTTGAAATTTAAATTATAATATTCATCTCTAAACATATTACGTTCGATGTCCTCGAAAAAAGAAATAGGTGTTCAGCAGAAATTATTGTGTTACCAACTATTTTATTTATTCAGCTGAATTCCCATTCATAGGCGTTGATATGTTGTTCAAATATTGCAATAAATGGGCATTAAGCCCTCTATAATATTGTTATAGTAAACTAAAAAAGTAGTTAGGACTTTGGGGGTACTATGTCTGTAAAATATGGTCTAAGGGGTACGCAGAAGAAAAAAGGTTGGGAACCGCTGTTTTAGGTGTTTGACATTGTAATACACAGGCACTTGGAAATTCTACCAGCCAAAAAATCACTGGAAATATTACTGAAGCACCTGGGCTGTCTGGAAGTTATAAATTCCATGGTAATACTCAGCTTTAAAACTATCTTTAATGATAATATAAGATGACGATTTGAATTGAAATGTATATTGATGACAATAATTGCTGGTTGATTAGAAAGTGTTATAATAAATAAGTGTTAATATCGACTTTCAGATTCAAAAAGAAATGAACTGATGGAAAATTGACAAAAATGTATATACCAGTAAGTGGTATATATTTAAGTTTAACATTGGACAAGGTATAACGTCAAATGATCTTTCTATCTTTAATCGGTATTTCGTCTGCAGTGGAACCAATAAATTACAGCCGGTACTTGAGTAGAAATACAGTAAAATTTTTATGAATTGATGATTAATATATAATTGATTATTATGATTATTATAAGGACCCGACATGGCGACCCTGGAACACACTGGCATATTCTTTGGCGATTAACACAGGTGGGGTGCCCGGTGCCCCAACACCCCAATTAAAAGACCCAAATAATTATCTTAATATAACTTTAATTTATTTATGGAATCAACTTCAAATATGATATATATACAGACAATAAATATTTCAAACAAGATTTACAAACATCATGTCTTTGCTCAGCACAAATTTCTGAATGACAATAAACTAACAATTTTATTGTCACTTTTTCAAATAGGCTATTTCAACAAAGTTTGAACTTGTAGTTGCAGATATATCCATTAAAAAATTAAAAAGAAATGAACTGAAATAACTGATAAGAGATAATTGTAATAGCCGCCAATTTTCAAGGTCAAATGTGTAGAAGGGAGGGGAACGATAAGGTCTACTCTTACAATGGGAGACCATCGATCTCTATACTACTACAACTTTTATCAGAATGTTGATGTTAAATTGATTGATTTTCTGGTGCGTTACGTCTTGGACACTCCAGTTATGGAGTATAAAACAAGTTAGATTGATAAATATATGAGCCGGTGAGAATGAAAGTGAAGTAAGTCCACCAACTGTCAAAAATCTAGGTAAAGACAGTTTTATAATCTACAACATCTGTTTTGTTTAGAATGAAAACACAGGAAGTCCATAGTTCATTTATTGGCCACCAGGAGCAGCACAATATTTCTAGTCTCAACCAATTCCTTGCACTATTGAGAATGACAGTGCAGTAAGTCCGTCAGAAACATACTATGCTCATTGTTTACGTGATAGGTGAAGTAAATCGTTGCTGTTTGCTGTTCAAGTGAATGATCTGATATATTTAATTGAATTTAAATGAAAATATAAACAATAATATAAGTGTTTCAGTGTTAAAAATTGCTTAAAATAGAAAATAATAAAACTTTTACTCCAGAATTCAGGTTTTGAGGTTATACCTGTAGAAACAATGTTAATGTAAGTGTGTTCTATTATTGTTTATAACTATACATCTCATCATGTCAGTGGAACCTCAAGTAAGTGACTCAGATTCCTTAAGCTTTACTGATGATGTCGATAAAGACCCAGACTATAATATAACTGAAAATGCTATTCCTGGACATGGATTTCTTACAGCTGGACATCATAGTAGCCTTGTATCTTATGCAAGTTCTGAGTCAGAATCATATTCTGCCTCAGAAGACGATGATGGGCTTACTTCATCTGGCCCTATGAACCAAAAAAGAAAGTCAAGGAAACGTACTAGAAATCCAATGAAACACAAGCAGTATATTGCGAAAATTTGCCGTAACTCTGGTAAACGCTATGTCAACAAAAAAGGAAATATTTGTGACGGGAAAGTGTTTCTAAATGTCCCTTGCAAATGCAGGATGAAATGTGACGAAAAGATATCCAGTGATGACAGGAAGTCTATGTTTGATTTATTTTGGAGTATGGCTGATTTTGGTAAGCAAAATTGTTTTATTTGTGGTATGGTACAAAAGAGCAAAGTGAAAAGAAGGCGACAAAGGAAGGAAGAAGGATTGTTGAGGAATGGATCAAATAAATATTTTTTGAAAACAGAGACAGGCGTATCAATTCAAGTTTGCCAAAAATTCTTTTTAAAAACATTTTCGATTTCTGAAGGAAGAGTTCACCGAGCTCAGGCTAAATTGGAACAAGGTAAATCCCCAGGGAAAGACCTTCGTGGTTCTAAAGGTTGTAGTTCCAGAAAAATATCTGATGAAGACACTAAGTATATCATAGAACACATCAATTCATTTCCGGCTTATGTCAGCCATTACACAAGGAAACACAACGAAAACCGAAAATATCTCAGTGATTCTCTGAACATCAGAAAAATGTTTTCTTTGTACAAGGAAAATTGTCTAGCCGAAGGCAGGGCCCCACAGAAAGAGCATTATTACCGCTACATTTTTAATACTAAATTTAATTTACACTTCTTTGTACCCAAAAAAGACACTTGTAAAAGATGTGACATCTTTAAAATTAGAATTAATAATCCTGAGCTGACTGCAGAAGAAAAAAATAAAATAAAATGTGAACATGAACTTCATCTTAGAAAAGCAGAGCTTGCTCGAGAGTACATGAAAAAAGACACTGAAGAATCTAAAATGAACACTGATACCTCTTATACATGCACTATAGATTTGCAAAAAGCTCTGCCCTTTCCTGTATTGACTGTATCAGATGCTTATTATAAGAGAAACCTATATTGTTATAATTTGGGTGTACACGATCTCCAAAATGATGCAGGCTACTTCTATACTTGGGACGAGACAATGGCTGGAAGAGGATCACAAGAAATATCGTCTTGTGTGATAAAACACTTGCAAATCCATGCTCGCAATAAAAAAAAGGTTACTATTTACAGCGACACATGCACCGGTCAAAACCGGAATATAAAAATGTCCTTAGCACTTATGAAATTTCTTCAAAATGAAACAACTGAAATTGAGATTATAGAACAAAAGTTTCTAGTATCTGGGCATTCATTTTTGCCAAATGATTCGGACTTTGGGTCTGTTGAACTAGCAGCAAAGGGAAAAACAATTTATCTTCCCCAACAGTGGTATGACATCATGACTACTTGTAGGAGGAAGAAAAAGTTTGTTGTCTGTCAAATGAGTAGTAATGAATTCTTCTCTACTGAGAATTTAGAAAAGAATATTACCAGAAGGAAAGTGAACACGGAGAAGCTTCCAGTAAATTGGCTTAAAATGCAGTGCATTCGGCTTGAGAAAGGCTGTCCTTTTAAAATAAAGTACAAAGAAACTTTACAAGAAATGATGGATTTTCAAACTATAGACATTACTCCAAGCAAAAAAAAAAGGTAGACCAATGAAATCACTAAAATGTTTGCCTCAAGAAGTTTTGTATCAAAGTAAGAAACCAGTTAGTGTATTAAAAAAGAAAGACATGAGTGATCTCCTAAAATTTATTCCACCAGTGTACCATGACTTTTTCAATAATTTAACTACAGTGGAATCTCCAGATGATATTGGGCCATTGCCGGAAATAGATACTACTGAAGCATTGGAAAACGAAAACGAGGGTTGAAGAGACTTGAAAAAAAAACAAAGTTTTAATTGTTTTTATAATTTGAAGTCACCATCTTGTTTGATTTTTTTAAAATTCAATGTCATTTGAAATATTATATTACATTATGTCAATAAAATATCCTAATTCTGTATAACCGTTTTGGTGTAGTTTAATTATAGTCCCAATACGTTGAGAATGAAAGTGACGTAAGTCACATTCTTAATTTTTTCACAAAAATAGAAAGATAAAACACAATTTTGATAAGCAATATCAATTTAGTTCTATTCAATAATGATATTAACATGCATAAAAACTGCATTTTGAATAACTCTATTTTTTTACAGTGCCAAACACTAAATCAGCTGTATCTCAAAACTGTATAAATTGGACTTAATTCACTTTCATTCTCACCGCCTCAATTATATTCTATACCGCATTGGAAAATAGATTCAACAAGGTGAATGAAATATATAAATGCTTCCATGAAGATGAACATTTCTTTATTATAAGTGATTGTGTATTTAAAAAAGTGAATTATTAGAAGTAATGCTACAAATTACATTTACAATATATTTCTTTATTTCACTATATATATATATATATATAATCTTTATTGTTGTAGTAGTATAGATATCGATGTGGGAGACTAACAACACTAAATTTACGACTAATTTAAGTTTAGGATGTTGCAAAGGAAAGTAAACTATTCTTTTTTTGAAGCGTGAAACTATATTGAGAATTACTATAGCTAGACAGTACAATGATGCGGTTGAGTAATTCTATGACCAGTAAACAAATGTCATTCAGAACTTCAATTATCGAAATTTAGGTATCCTACTCCAATGTTCAAACTGCAGTGGTCAAAATCACATAGCTCAAATTAACTCGCAAATAATCAAATCTAACATCAATATCCATAATCTCATGTTGAGAAAATGATCTAATACTAAGTCCAAAATCTCAAATTAAGTTGCACACAAGTTAAATAAGTCAAATCGAATATCGATATGCTTAATCACAAGTTGAGTTGCATTGAAATAATCCAAAATAATTTTATAACAAAACACAAAACCTCAAATTGAATTGTAGATAATTTAAATAAATCAAATCTAATTTCTAATATCAATATTCATATTTTCAAGTTAAGTTGCATTCAAATAATAATCTAATACCAAAGCAGAAAACCTCAAATTGAATTGCAAATAAATTAGATAAATATTGAAGACAATCACAAATAGAGTTCAGGGGCCACTCACCCAAAAACAGAATAACCTTCGTGGCCAAAAACATCGCAGAGGTCAGGCGAGATTAATACCTGTGACTTGCACTGGTCTAATTCTGATTAAAGCTCGAGTACAACTGCGATTGAATTTATGTTCTCATTGAGAATCTATATACAGGGTGGGGGAAATGTTTGGAAACGGCTTAATATTTCATATACAAAGGTGATTTTGCGGTAGGTATGATTGAGGATCCTACTCAAATTGAAAATACTATTTTACTGTGACTTTAAAAATCTGGTCCGCCATCTTGGAACCGCCATTTTGAATGTAACTTTTTTTTTTAAATAGGAAGGGGGTCATGCGATACATGATTTCAATACGGAATTTTAAGACAAAATGAATGCCGAAAACCGCACATCGATATGTCAACCCGTTTCGGAGATATTTACATTATTAATCGATACCATGAAAAGCAGAAATGAAATAAATAAGTACATTAAAATCTTACCTATCAAATTTTTTGTTAATAGTGTTTGCTAATAAACATTAAAACCCAATTATTTTAATAAATGTTCAATCTGTTTTCCTTCAGCTGTTTGACAATGTGCTAATCTTAAATAATAGCCATCAAGCACATTTTGAATCATTTCGCGTGATGAACATCTGACTCTGGATATCATAATATCAACAATAATCATGATATCAACCTAAAATCATCTGTAATAATCCAACTGATTTAATGAATTCTTTTTCAATCATGAAGTAGTGAGTGTGTTTAAAGTCGTTCGCAATGGCATTTTTAAATGAAACCGCACATTTTGAATCATTTCGCGTGATGAACATCTGACTCTGGATATCATAATATCAACAATAATCATGATATCAACCTAAAATCATCTGTAATAATCCAACTGATTTAATGAATTCTTTTTCAATCATGAAGTAGTGAGTGTGTTTAAAGTCGTTCGCAATGGCATTTTTAAATGAAACCGAGAGAATAACTTTGTTAATGATGCGCGGCTATGGAGATAGAGTACGGTCTTACCAAGAAGTTTCTGATTTATTTAACGAAACATTTCCCAACAGAAATCCAATTAGTAAAAGTGTTGTTTTTAAGACAGTAAAGCGGTTTCAAGAAACGGGCAAAGTGACTGATCGTGCTCGCACTGGAAGAACAAATACTGCCACCAACAATGAAAAATCTTTAGAGGTAATGCAATCATTTGTTGAAGATCCGCATACATCAACTAGAAGCGTTGCCAAGGAACATGGTATGTCTACTCGTTCTGTCAGAAAAGTTCTTAAGGAATCTCATTTCCATCCGTTTAAGCTTCATGTATTACAAGAACTGAATGAGGATGATTTCGACCGCCGGGTAGAGTTTTGTGACATAATGATGAACAAGTATGACAATGATCCAAACTTCTTTAATAATGTAGTATTTTCGGATGAAGCTACGTTCATGCTTAACGGCAATGTAAATAAGCAAAACTATCGTTTCTGGACCGATGTCAACCCATACTGGATGAAGGAGGGTCATACATACACAGTATCCTGAAAAATTAAACGTATGGGCTGGTATGGTAAATGGTCACATTGTAGGACCATTTATTATCGAGAATAATTTAACAGGTGCCATTTACGAGAACATGTTAATAAATTTGATCGTTCCAGCCATCCAGAACATCAACGGACAAGAGTTACATAACTTGTGGTTTCAACAAGATGGGGCGCCCCCTCATTATGCATTAGGAGTGCGGGATATATTGAACCAAACATTTCCCCAACGCTGGATAGGTCGTAGAGGTGCAATAGAGTGGCCCGCTAGGTCACCTGACCTCTCTCCACTTGATTATTTCTTTTGGGGCTACATGAAAGACAATGTGTACAAAAAGAAACCAGCAACAATTAATGAACTGAGAGAATGTATAACTGAAGTGGCTAACAGAATTCCACGCGAAATGATTCAAAATGTGCTTGATGGCTATTATTTAAGATTAGCACATTGTCAAACAGCTGAAGGAAAACAGTTTGAACATTTATTAAAATAATTGGGTTTTAATGTTTATTAGCAAACACTATTAACAAAAAATTTGATAGGTAAGATTTTAATGTACTTATTTATTTCATTTCTGCTTTTCATGGTATCGATTAATAATGTAAATATCTCCGAAACGGGTTGACATATCGATGTGCGGTTTTCGGCATTCATTTTGTCTTAAAATTCCGTATTGAAATCATGTATCGCATGACCCCCTTCCTATTTAAAAAAAAAAGTTACATTCAAAATGGCGGTTCCAAGATGGCGGACCAGATTTTTAAAGTCACAGTAAAATAGTATTTTCAATTTGAGTAGGATACTCAATCATACCTACCGCAAAATCACCTTTGTATATGAAATATTAAGCCGTTTCCAAACATTTCCCCCACCCTGTATATAAAAATGAATGTGTGTATGTATGTTTGTATGTATGTTCCCAGTAAACTCCGAAACCGCTGAACCGATTTGAATGAAATTTTCAGGGACGATGTAGAATAGTCCTGAGATGGTTCCTGTGAAGTTTGGGAGTTCATGATGCCCCCCCATTTTTTTCTGGGGGGCAAAACGTAGGCTACTGTACCTCTTAATATTTATGTGTCCTAATTGAACTCAGAATCCGCTGAACCGATTTCAATGAAATTTTCAGTGACGATGTAGAATAGTTCTGAGATGGTTCCTGTGAAGTTTGGGAGTTCAAATCCCCCAATTTTTTTTCTCCGGGGGTTAGGGGGGGCATACTTATACTTTGATATTTTGTGTCCTAACCGCTGAAGCGATTTCGATGAAATTTTCTGTCACAATGTACAATAACTTAGTCCCAAGATAGGCCGTTTTCACACACACCGACACGGCGCCGGCACGACACCGGCAAGATGTCGTCCCGGTGTCGTGGGGGTTGAGATACAATGCTGCCAAATGGAACAGCTTTCACATTCACCGACACGGCACCGGCAGCCGGCTGCCGGCGCCGGCATGTCGTTGGCAGCATTGCTCCCGCCGGTGCCGGCGCCGACACTTGTGTGTCGTCCATAGTTTTGAACAGAATTTGGTCATTTTGTCAACAGTTTGAGGTTAGGTACTTTTTGCGACTCCCACCAGCGGTCAAAGTCTTTTCTTTTGCTGGTGGTGCCTGAACATAGATTTTAGTTTTTTTTCTGGTTAGTTAGGTTTCTTTTATTTCCTTTATGTTAATTTGTAACCATTAAATTATTTTGTTGTAAAGTTGTGGCAATAAACAATTGAATTGAATTGAATTGAAAGGTACTGAAAAAAAACATCTGGTACAGTACGATGGCTGATAGGTATGATGTTGTCACCCTAATTGAATTAGTCGAATCCGAGCCCTGTTTATGGGACAGAACTATAGAAGAAAATAAGAACAAAATCTTTAGAGACAGAAGCCAATTTCGTCCGAGTGTCTTGTTTTTTTATTTCATCACTTAAATTCACTAATATATAGTCAAAAGTTTCCTAACAGTACCCATACGAAAAAAATTAAAAGATTTTGTTAGGTTTGTCACTAGCTTATCAAATAAGGTGTAATACAAGCCATCCAAATAGCGAACTTTTATTATTGGGTCAATCCAAAGTTGTCTATTACGACTGCGCCTTTTACGTAGATATAATAAATATAACAAATACAACCTCCTGTTGTAATCAGCCATCGTACCGTTTTGAACTGTGCCGCCCACTGCAAATTAAGGTTAGTTCTTCACCGACTGCCAGATGCCGTGTCGGTAAGTGTGAAATGCTTCAACGATGTCGTGACGATATCGGCGCCCGGTGCCGGTGTCGTGCCGGCGCCGTGTCGGTGTGTGTGAAAACGCCCATAGTTTCTGTGAAGTTTGGCAGTTCAAAGCCCCCCATTTTTTTCCGGGGGGGAGGGGGGCATACTTATACTTTGATATTTTGTGTCCTAACCGCTGAAGCGATTTCGATGAAATTTTCTGGCACAATGTAGAATAGTCCCAAGATAGTTTCTGTAAAGTTTGGCAGTTCAAAGCCCCCCATTTTTTTCTTCGGGGGAGAGGGGGTATACTTATACTTTGATATTTTGTGTCCTAACCGCTGAACCGATTTCAATGAAATTTTCAGTGACGATGTAGAATAGTTCTGAGATGGTTCCTGTGAAGTTTGGGAGTTCAAAGCCCCCAATTTTTTTTCTCCGGGGGTTAGGGGGGGGCATACTTATACTTTGATATTTTGTGTCCTAACCGCTGAAGCGATTTCGATGAAATTTTCTGTCACAATGTACAATAACTTAGTCCCAAGATAGTTTCTGTGAAGTTTGGCAGTTCAAAGCCCCCCATTTTTTTCCGGGGGGGAGGGGGGCATACTTATACTTTGATATTTTGTGTCCTAACCGCTGAACCGATTTCAATGAAATTTTCAGTGACGATGTAGAATAGTTCTGAGATGGTTCCTGTGAAGTTTGGGAGTTCAAAGCCCCCAATTTTTTTTCTCCGGGGGTTAGGGGGGTTAGGGGTTAATATCAAAGTATACTTATACTTTGATATTTTGTGTCCTAACCGCTGAAGCGATTTTGATGAAATATTTTCTCCGGGGGGGGAGGGGGGCATACTTATACTTTGATATTTTGTGTCCTAACCGCTGAAGCGATTTTGATGAAATTTTCTGGCACAATGTAGAATAGTCCCAAGATAGTTTCTGTAAAGTTTGGCAGTTCAAAGCCCCCCATTTTTTTCTCCGGGGGGGGGAGGGGGGCATACTTATACTTTGATATTTTGTGTCCTAACCGCTGAAGCGATTTCGATGAAATTTTCTGGCACAATGTAGAATAGTCCCAAGATAGTTTCTGTGAAGTTTGGCAGTTCAAAGCCCCCCATTTTTTTCCGCGAGTGGAGGAGGGGCTGCTTACTTACCCTTTGATATTTTTTTTACTATTCGGCAGATCTTTTTAAGATGAACTAAAATATTGATTTTACATTTTTAAAACTTGAACTTATTTGTAAATATCAATCTCAATATCAATATCCATTTACAATTTATATTTTTTTTAAAACATGTAAAATTAATAAAATTCCTGAAAATATATTGTTACAAAATATGTACAAAAATTAGGTGTGTTTTTATTTGGGCATAGCCCGTCTACCTGCCCCACGCATTCCTCATTATCACAGCCCACTATGCACCCTCTCATTGCTGCCACTGGCGTAGCAACGCACGCCGGGTACCGCTAGTAAATTATAAATTCAATGACAAATTGGAATAAAATTCCACAGTTTGGCTGTCACTTGGTGCCAAGTTGACTGAGAAAAATGGGTGTAACCCAGCAGCAAGTTACAGCGACAAAGATAGAAAAGAATAGAATGGCAGCCTTTATTTTTTTGCCTAGGAGGGTGAAGTTAGGGCGCAGCCGGCCCTCTCTTACACTTAATCCTCCAAAACAATACTAACTTACTATAATCCATCCACAGACAAAAGAACCTTCAAAATATGAACTCTACTGCGCAGAGAGAGAGAGCATGTTATGCAGTTTATCTCACTCGCTCACTAGAGTAGTGGAGGGGGTCAGTCAATGCTTGGCTGTCCTGCAGTGAACATTGGTACATTTTTTTTTTGTAATAATAATGTATGAATTGAAAAGAACGCTCCAGTATCGGTCGAGCAAGTGAGTGAGAGGGCAATAAAGCTGTCACTCTCACTCGCACAAGAGTGGGAGCTGTGGGGGAGTGGTAACTACAGTGATACAATGCGCGAAGGTTCTTTTGTCTGTGGACGGATTATAACTACAAATTTAAAAATCATAAAGAATAGAGAACATTTAATTTAAACTGAAAAAGCAATCTAACAAAGAAAATATAAGGGGAATATATAGAGAGATAGAAGGAGAGAGTGCTAGACATGAGAACGTCTGATCACTTTCCATTTTCCATATCAATATTCCACTCTGGCATGAATATTGTACACTTTTACTATAATTTTCCCAATTGATTTGTAACTGCAAAAATAAAGAAAGTAGCAAAAAAACAAATAAGTTTATCTGAACATGACTTCTTTTTTGAAGAGAATACACGGAGCATCACAGTAGCACCACAGTGCTATTGGTGGCAAATTGAAGAATCGCTGGGGTGCTTCAGCACCCCACCATGTGTTCCAAAGTAGCTCTTGCAAGGAAGATTCTAGAACTTTAAACTTGGTATATAGTTTTTCATAGTTCAAGTGAGATTGCTATTGATTTTGGAGTTTAAGGGTCGGATATAAAAATAATTATGATGTAAAACAGATCGCCACTATGAGATTCAGGTTAGTTTTGACTAGTTAAAATCAAAACATTGCACAGCTGGCTCATTTTATATATGAAAAAAATTGAATATCTTAAATATTGCTGCTTATTAGCTCCGCTATCCACTCTAAGTGCAAGCGTTCACGTTTTCATTTTTGACTATGTCAAAATCTTTTCTCAAATTATTTTAAATATATATTTTTTTTGTAAATTTAACGACTTGCAGTCAATTTTAATTGTGAATAAATAATATTTCTACTCGCCTTTGGAAGTCACAATTAAAATTGACTGCAAGTCGCTGAATTTACAATAACAAGTTGATTTTAACAACGCAGACCGTTATGGAACAAGAAATCCAAGTATTTTAAATAGTAAATTGAGAAAAACAGAGAGAATATATTGAGGCAAGGTATATTTTGAGATCTGATGAACAAGAAGAAGGAACAAAACGCTTTTTCAAGAACTGCCGATGAGCATTTTTTCGTGTATCAGGAAACATAATATAATGCTTGTTTATATGAATCAAAACAGTTGAATAGTTCATAGGCCTATCAGCACAACTGATAATAATATAGAAAATGTGCAAATCTAGGCTAAAAACCCGTTAAAACTAAAAACAATCAGTTTCAAGCCACTTGTACATTTATGTGCGAGAATGTGGTGCAGCCATACAACAGAGAGTGTAAAAAATTATTGAATTGAATGGTCTCTTCAAAAATTCAGGGGGAAAATACAGATAAATACAGTAAATAGAGGCTTAGAAATGATGTAGTCAATTTAATTAATAAATGAAATGTTTGAAAATAACTATCGAAAATTATATTTCTGTGCAACATCCTGGGATTTTTTTAATGATACTGCAGCATTGCAGCCTAGATGCTGGATCGGCCATTCTTGACATCATATCAGCTGTGGGTAACTTGAATTTGCGAAGTTTCAAATAATTATTGAAGTTGATCTCCTTGCCTAATTTACAGACAAATAGATAAATGTCTTTTTATTTGCACTTTACAAACGTAATTGCTGTGGCGAAGTTGAGGCCTAGCGGCTCCCTCTACCACTTAACCCACAGTATTGAAGAATAAACTTTATTTACAAAATTAAAAAATCGAAAATTTTATAAAAGAAAACACTGCTGAAACAAAAAGAGAAAAGAAAAATTGCAGTAGAATGTTAAATAATTGCTATGTACACGCATGCACCAGACACGCACAAAACCATAACAAACACACGCCAACCGAGAGAGAGAGAGAGTATGAGAATGAATTGGTGAGGGTGTATTTGTGTGGAAGAGAGTGTTTGTGGAGGAGAGAGAGTGTGTGTGAGTGAGGTAGCTTTGTGACGTATTTAATGCAAACATGGCTGATTAGATGTAATTTTTTACTTATGTCTTAAAATGTGTAAAAATGACTTATAATAACTGACAATTTCAAAAAATATTTTATTTCACTCAAACATTGGAAGCAGAACGGCCATGTTTATTTGTTTTTTTAGCCGAGCATGTGTAGAAGTGGCTTGAAACAAATCATCGTATTTTTTTAGCGTTAACAGATTTTTAGTATAGATCTGCGCAACCTCTCTGATAATTATTATTTTATGTGAATTCGTCGGGTCTTCGGATACTCTGCTGTATCGGTTTATTCAAAAACATTTTGCCAGTTTCTGAAATAGATTCTACTTTTATCTTTGTTTATAATTTAAAATCTGCATTACCACATTAAATAATCTTTTATCAAAAGTTCACAATTTTTCTGAAGTTTTAAGAAAAAATCTTGAGTATAACAGCACTGACCGATTTTATTATCACCAAAAAATGTGAAATTAATATTCATCATCCTGAACTTCCATATCAATTTCTTCCACTATGTCATCAATCTGGCCATTATCCATGGCATTTGCAATCGCTGCCACTGCTATGATGTTATTATTGATCGATTGTGAATGATTGTTATTATTGTTGTTGTTATTTTCCATTGACAATAATTTCTGTCGTTTCTCTTCAATCAGTTGTTCTCGATGCTTGTGAATGTAGTCGTTCACATTCGGCAAGCCCATTATAACGCATGCTGACAGTGCTGATCTATAGATGTTCATATCGGTGGCTTCGTACCTGAAATGAGAAAAAAGCCACTGAGAAAATCATATCCTTAAGATAATCTATTATACAGATAAGTAAGTACATATAAGATAATACTCATGAAAAACAGTCACAGTAGACAGTTGCATGAGAGGATATTATAGGATTCAAAAGATGATTCAACGCCTCATCTTTTTAATTCTTAATATTCTTATTATTTATAATAATTGGGATCGGGATATGAGTAGTATCTATGAGATTCCTTGCAAAATATAAAAAATTCAAAATCTTCAACTGCCATCAAATAAAACAAGTTTACATTCTACAATGGACATGGTCAGTTTTACAATAGTCAATTATTCAGTTTTCAAATATTAGTCTATTTAGTCAGAATTGAGCCATCAAACTTTATACATCTGCTGAGTTGAACGCCCTAACCTTCTGCAACAGTTTTTTTTTCAAAAGCTTCACCGGCAAATACCTAATTTTCAATAATAATAATAATAACAACAATATCGTGTTTGCTGGTTCAGGTCTAGTGAAGAGTTATCAGGTCGCACCTGAACAAGTTCAGCACGTGTGCTTTTGGCAGCTGGTACTGACAAGCTTAATTTGTAAAGGCAAATTTTCAAACATTAGCAGTGTACTGTAGATAACTGTGAATTTGAACGTTTTACCAAGTTGCACATTAGGTGTTATTAAGTGTTGGGGCCGTATTTATGAACCTTTCTTCAGTGTCTTTTGACTCAATGGACTCTAACTTAAAAGCATTTAGAATAGAGGCGTTTCAAAAGTCCCTTGAGCCAAGAGACACCGAAGGAAATTTCATATAAATACAGTATTGTGTGTTATGCCTAGCATTACAAATTTACAAACTTCCACGCGTTGCTTGATTATTTAAATTTCTAGGCTCATGTGATATCACATCCAGATAATGAAATCTATTTTTATTGAAAAACGTTTCCAAATTGGTCTTGGAGCTGTGTGTTGATAATTTTAATTTTATTAATCTATTGAAAATGCAAATGTTTGAGGGCATTATGAAATATCCCACTTTTGCCCTCATGGCACAATCATAAATATTACAACAACCATGTTAAATTTAAATATGTTCTTAGAAACGATCTAAGAGTTGCAAATAACTTATCACAACACTAATTCAATGAGAAAAAAATTAGATTGAATACTTATAGAAAACTTACTAAAATACATGTTCCAATTAAATTAATGTGAAAAAATAAAAATAAAGAGAAAATATATAAAATTACTACAACTGTATACACTAAAGAAGTATAGATCATGAATTTTACAAAAACTAAAGATAATAGCGCTCTTCAGTCAAGTTCCAATAAAGAGCAATAGCTTACTCTATTAATTATTTATTCATTCATGAGTGTTTTTCACACTAATTTTGCTGTGCGCATTTTGCTTGAAAATAGATAATTATTATGTTTAACAGTGAAATTTATAAATGACGAATTTATTGTCCCTTGAATAATGGTTTCAAACTCGAGTTATTTATTTCAAATACATACATCAAAATGACAAATAATAAAGGCTTACAGCTAATACCAAAACAAACCACATTGAATGCATTTGATTGTCTCAAATCAAACAAGGATATGGGAAGATTTCTATTCAAATGTTGCAAGATAATTAGTTTCAAACTTTCGTTCAATGTTATAAATTGATTATTATTAATGAAGTATATAAATTTAATTTATAGCATTGAATGTAAAATAAAGTATCTTAATAATGGTTTCCTATAAGACGGTAGAAAATTAAAAAAAAAAAATGAACCGTTTTAACGAAAAAAGCAAAATTGTAGACTATTCAACTCACCATTCGCCGGATTTTTCATCAAAGCACTCGACATGGAATATTGTTGTTACGCCATTGAATCCTCCAATAGCGAAAATCATGTCATCTATTACTTCAATAGCGAAATTGCTGCGAGGATTGTACATGTCTGGGATGTTGTACCAGTTGTTGGTCTGGGGATTATACCTTTCACCACTGCTCATCCTGCTGATACCATTGAATCCACCTGAAAAATATACAGTTACCGTATGCACAAAAAAAATCCATCCCGTGAGGAGAAAATATAAAAATGATAAGTGTACTTTTTGAAAATTATACATCGATCTTCATTTTAGTAAATTAATGAATTTTACTGAATGTAAGTATATCCTGTATGAACAGTGAGAAAGATTCTCTTGAATATCTCTATAAAAAACGATTGTGTTTGCACAATCAATGTATAGTTTTAAATTCCTGGATTTCTTGCTCCATGACGAACTGCGTTGTTAATATTAACTTTTTATGTGAATTTAACGACTTGCAGTCAAATATTCATTAAGAATAAGTATAATTTACTTACTCTGTAGGCCGAGCGCTTTCGAATCTTTGAGATCCATCTTCGGTGGCATCCGAAGATGGATCTCAAAGATTCGAAAGCGCTCGGCCTACAGAGTAAGTAAATTATACTTATTCTTAATGAATATTTGACTGCAAGTCATTAAATTCACATAAAAAGTTAGTATAGTTTTAGTTATGATAAACGATGTCTTCAGATTCTTGTAAAATAGTTTGAGACTGGAATATTTTGTTAACTTGATTGATAATAATGTTGTATTCATGGCACATGGCATAATTGTAGTGGTATGCTCTCAGAAAAATAGACTGCTCATTTTTATGCTCTACGGTAAGCCTTCATTGATGGTGATTCCCCCCCCCCCCTAGCAATCTTCTTTTTTATTTTTTCCTTTTGGGAGGTCAGTCTCAACTCAACTAACTGTATACAATAATCTATATACCTGCAATAAATAAATAAACAAATAGTTATAACTTTCATTCCTGCAGGATGTGAGTAAAGCGATAATTCAATTAGATTAGATTTAAAAGTCTTGCTATTGTAGTTGAATTCCACTTTCCTTCAAATTAATGGTGCGATATCCACGTTGTTTAAAAAATTTTAATTATTTAGTAAGAATTATTGTTAGATATTGTTTTAATACTATAAGGCCAACTGGAACCAGCTTCATGAAATCATGCAATTATTTTATAATAGGTGTCCAATATGGTTAGTTTGAAAATTTTACTGATGATAAGAAACTATATCAATTCTATTCCAATGAAAATGACTGAACAATACTCACCAATAACGTAGAGTGAATTATGATAGCCAATGCAGGACACTCCACTTCGGCGTGATCTCATTGGAGTTATGTATGTCCATTGATTGGTCTCTGGATCATAAACCTCAGCAGAACTTAGACACTCAGTTCCATTGAATCCACCAGTTATATAAATCTTTCCTGTGAAGATTTTTATTGTATTATTGATGGACTATTACTAATATGCTGCTATAGTTTATTATGTTCATCATAATAACTTCTAAGCCTCACAGTTTAAACCTTTGTAACTTTCCACTAGCTTTCACATTTTTGTGATTGTCTTGTAAATTTCTCTCAAATAAAGATGTAGCAACTAACGTACAGTCCATCATCATTATTACTTCTATGTCATAAAATGGAGAATGTTAGAAGCAATAAAGCCTATCTTATGGGTAGAAAAAACAACAAAATATACAATCGATTATAGCTGTTAAGGTTGATAATTGATATTTCTTAAACGTTTAAACCACGTGATAGCAACAAAAAAATTTGGGTTCTTATATAGTTTTTTTGAATATTCCTAAAAATAATCAGGTGCATTCTAACTTTTTTAAGCTGCCATAAGCGCAATGTATAAGTTTACGTGAAAAGCTATGGTATTCATGTGAATTGTGAATACACATCAATTTTTGACTTCAGGATTTAGAATTAAATCTGTGATGTTTTCCATGACGAGATACTTAATGAACAATCTAATATTAAAACTGACACTGTATTCCACTTTTTTATTTTGTTTTACTTTCGCTTATATTGGAGATGCTAGAGGGATGCACTTCACTTCTGAAAAAAGCTGACGAAGCTTCTTTTCAGAAGTGAAATGCATCCCTCTAGCATGTCTCGTAGAAGTGAGTAAAGCAATATATAAATTTGGAATACAGTGTCAGTTTTAATATTAGATTTAGAATTATTTTTCAACAACAAACATTATGTGAATAATGTTCATAGCCTATCATAATATTTGCTGTGGACGAATCAAGACTCAATCACAAAACAGACTTAAACATGTGCTAGACTCGTGTAAAATAAGCTTACATTGCTCTAAAAGATCGCTAGAGCCTTTTCAACCTTGGATGTGACTTGAGAAAGCTTTACCCTGATTAAAAAAATACATTTGAAGTAAATAATTGATTACTTTTCTATATGCAAGAGAGCAAAGGGATGTGGGTGTATGTGTGTCAATCTTACGGATTTCACAGAAGGCAGCGACTAGGTACACTGACTGGCACAAAGCTGGTTCCTTTAAACATGATTTAGTGCATTTCGATTTTAGATTGTTCTCTCAGACTTTTCAAAATTAATGTTTTACTTATAGACACCATTATTGTTTTAAAATGTGTTTAGATGTAGGAAACTCATAGAACCTGATACATGATACGTCACAATGATACAAAAAAGCTTCAAGTCACAAACCAAAGCATCATATTATTTGTTCCTTATATTGCAGCTTCTAACTCCCTTTTTGGAATTGTATTGGCATTGACGGTTGAAACCCATACATCACATGTTTAATTTAAACATTTCGATGCAAAGCAGGAGTAAGCCACCAGTCCATAATAATTATCGGTATACGATTTGTTTCAAAACTGATTTCAAGAATATGTTCGCCCAAACACAGTTAGACGGCCTAATACAAACAAATTAGTAGTTGGCAGCTGGTATGTATGTTTATTTAGTAACTTCCACATAATTTATTCTTGAACATTTTAGAATAGTTAAAAAGTCTGATTTTTATCAAAATAATTAGCCAATTTCATGAGATAGTATTTCTTTTTCTTTAGTAGCTAGCTAATGATTCTTTAGCAACTAAATGTAATTATAACTTTTTTTTACTTATGCCACATTCTTGATGGCTGCATCAGCCATGAGAGTGCGCGTCATATAACTATATAGGAGTCATATTTTGGAGATTTGGGGTTACGAATTACTGTGCCACAAAGGCTCTCATTCATCTGAGGATATATTCAAATAAATACAAGGCGATAATCAATAATCTACATTAGTTTGTAAATAACTGACCATTCAAGGCAGCTGCGCTGGCGTCGCTTCGCTGTGCTTGCATTGGAGCTACAAGTGTCCACTGGTTTTCTCTGTAGTCGTATTTTTCCACACTGTTTTGTCTAATATGGCCGTCAAAGCCACCCATCGCATAGATGGTTTCTCCATCAACAGCAATGCTCACATAGCACCTTGAAATGAATAGAAAACAATAATAAAGCATCACATTGAGACACGACCACTGTTTGGTGCAATTTGAAATGAAAGGAGCTCCTTTATTGAACAGTATTAGAAAAACAATAAATAGATATAAAAAGTTCTTTGATCAATAATGATTATCTGTTCATATGGTTAATATTATTGATATGATAGCCTTAATATTATATTTCCAAAATATCTAAAACTACAATATATACATGAAAACTCCATGTAAAACCTCAGAATAATTAAAATTTCTCAATAGGCTACATATCTTCGAAGGAAATTATTCTACTCAACCATATGGCATGGAAATGCCATGTTCTAGAATGAGTTGTTTAAGTGTTGGATTAATATTTAATGAGTGTGCTCACATATTATCATATTTAGTTTTATGGTTTTTTTTAAGTTTCTTTTAGAATTTTGTCTTGTGCTTTTTATCCAATCATGTAGGCTACTATGGTTTTGAATTTTTTTGCAGAATGCTATGGTTTCCTAAATGTCTTCAGCAAGCAAATTAAACAATTTTGGAGGTAAATGGTTGGAAAAATGCAAAGCTCACATGGCACCGTTAGTAATAAGAAGATGCATATTTTCTGTGTCAGTGGTTCCTGTTGAGAAAATATGATGGGTTTTTGTGTATACTGAACAGTTGTGTATTCAGTTTCTACTAGTTTTATCAATCGATTTCTAGTGGTCAGCACAACAAAAACTTTCTTATTTAATAATAATCATGTTGATAAGTCACCACTGTAACAGCTTGTTTATCAACATGTATATGTGTATACATGTATATATTTATATCGAATCATTATGTACGCTCATTTCTGGTAGACAGTTCCAACAATTTTCTATATATGCCCCTACGGTAGCTTAGGTAATTTTGAGTCTTTAGTCTAATTTCGGATTTAGTCCTCATCTTATTCATTTACTACACGACGGCAGCCACAGAGGTATAATGAGTTAGGGCGCTTATTTCTGACTGACTGCTCTTCAGCCTTGCATATTTTTTGAAACCAGTAAATTTTTTGATGTAAATACTGTACCTCAATATCAATTTACTCTTATCCTATAACCCAGCTCACTAAATTTTAGTGTTCGATTAGTTTTGCTATAGTATTAAGTGTGCTGTTCCAGGCTCCAGGCTTCATTGATGTGTAAACTACAGGTTTGTGTTAATCTCAGTTTCTTCATTCACTTAATTGTAATGCTGCAAAAAATTATCAACATCTGGTAGACTACTACTGCAGCATTGGCTGAAGTTAAAGCAACGCAGAAAGTATTTCATCCTCTCAATGGCATAATATAATCTAAGTATAATGTCAAGAATTCTGATCCAGTTTACTTGAGAAATAACTTCACTCTTTTAGCAGTTTTGGCCAATGTCCATCCAATGTCCACTCGGTCTCACTGCTTCACATTGCAGATCCCCCTCCATAGAACTGAAATGTTCAACAAATCGTTTCTAGTAACTGCCTCATGCTTATGGAACTTACTGCCACTTCAAGTCAGTTCATCACCATCCATTCATTCATTCAAGTCACAATATGATATAATCATTTGCTAGATGCGTAAAATCTATGCTTTTCTCAATTACTGTACCCTATGTAAAAGTTATTCCTCAAATTCATTGCAAAAGCGTTTTGTATTTAATTTCTACTATTATTAATTTCAAACAAATAAGTTATATTGTACTTTGGCTTTATTAATTTTTTATTTCTCTTTGTCTTTTTTGTCTTTTTATTTCAATTTTAATTTTTGTTCATTAGTTGCGCAGCTGTTGTACAATTATGTATTCTTTGTAATAATATTGTAATGTTTTTTGTGTTTCGATAGGCTCTATATCCTTGAAACAATTGAACAATAAATATTATATTTTATTCCACTGCATATTCATTTACCTTCTCCCATTCATTGGTGCTATTTCCTTCCATTCCTTTTTCACAGCATCAAAGGTACGACAAGAATTAAAATATTCAACGCCATCAAAACCACCAATTACATAAATTTTGTGTCCCACAACAGCTGTACCATGGTATGCTCTCGGACCTGCAGGATCAACTTCTTCAACCTGCCAAGAATACTATTTGTTTATTCACAAACACCAAAATAAAAACAACTAGCTCAATACTGCATCTTCCACAAGAATTTCATACATACTAATAACCTCATTTCCTTATAATAAACCTAATCCACAACTGAAAAACGAAATTCATGAACAGATACAATTCTTAAAAGAGGATAAATTAGAGATAGTTACAAGATTATCTTAAAAAACCCAGAAACAAACTCAATCCTAAGCTGAAAAACAAAATGTATAATAGGTATAATTATAATTAGGTATAATTTTATTTTAAAGAGTGAAATTATTAGAGATGAAATATGAATAAAAATAAAGTGAGAATATAGTATATGATTAATTTTAATATTGAAGAGAATGCATGATAATGAATAATTAACCAATATAAATATCTAATATTCTCTATTGCCATCTATAAATTACATGATTACATGAGTGTTAAAATTAGTCAATTTAATTTTCTAAGAAAATAATAAAAAGTTTTGAATTTAAAATGTAGGCACCAATGAACAGATATTTATTCAAGAAATAGATCTAAACGGCTTGAAATTAATATCCAGATTGGATTTGAATGATTTGAAGAATCCAATATGAGATTTTATTCGATTTTTTCGAAAATGATTGGTTTTCATTTGAAATATCAGTAAATAGAAATATTCTTTATAATGTATGAGATATTATTAAAAGCAAATTATTGTGCCTATTTTGTATGATTCATCTGCAGGGTAAACTATCAGACTGCTAGCCCATTTTTTTTTTTTTTTTTTTTTTTTTTTGAGGATAAAGCTCACATATGTTTGATATCTGTGCGTGGGTAATGAGTTGCATAATGGCGATTAATTATTAGTTGGTCCTACAGTTTTAGGTAGGTTCCGAGCCACCACCTTCATTTCATAACGATTGCTTAGGTACCGTATTAATTCCAAGATTGATTTTAAATAACTCACATTATTCAAATCGGGAGTACTCTTCGAGCTTATGATTTGGCTTATCCTCGGCGTTTGACCGAATATTATGGCCGAAACGTGTTTAAAGTAGGTATTAATAGAATACAATAAATTTTTATTTCATTCAGAGGCTTACAAGCAAACTATTTACTGTATAGCATTTGACAATAATTAGTGGTTCACTAGAAAAGAAAAAAATAAAGTAAAGGAAATATGCTGTACAAGAACCAACTAAAGATAAATTAGAACATAAGAATATGACTCACTATTACTAGCTAAAAAGTAATTTCAATCAAAACAGTACAAACAATAACTAGTAAAGTAACTAATATGAATGATACGACTCTGATGTGTGTGGTAACTTATCATTAATTATCCTGCATCACAACAGTCTGCAACAATTTGAGATTCATCCAAAAATATAAAATTCAAAATAAATGGACTCAGCTTTGAACTTCACTTACTTTAACCCAGCGGTCAGCTCTTGTGTCATACGTCTCAATGTAGTTGGTGGGACTTCCACCTGACCATCCTCCGATAGCAAAGAGAATTTCATGAGGAACGCGTGGACGAGCTATTTCAGGAGTAACAACTTCTCCAGGTTTTAGAGTGATCATTTCTAAATCGTAGAGAAATCTTAGTGTTTCAATGATGAGGGGCTTGCAGTTTTGATTTCCTACTACAAATGGATGCTCTTTCACCTGAAATAATAATTGAACTGATTAAGTTATAATCAATAATTCTAATATTTAAAATAATTCTAATCAATTCGGTAAGTAACTTGTTAACACTCAGTGCTTATTACTGACACTACTACATAATATATATAAATATTGGATATACATATACTGAAATACTGATACTAAATAATACTAATACTACTACAAATGCTCCACTATACTAACTTTAATTTTTTTAAATTGAAGATTCACATTTCAAAACATTTCCAAGCAATGTAGAAAAATGAATTGAGCATATCATTTTTCAAGAGTATTCTAATAGTACTTCTATGAATTCTTAATTGACATACAATGAATTAATTAGAAGCATAATTTAGTGATATGTGACTTTTAGCATGAGAATCGTTAGAAAATTGCGTTCAGACATTATTTTAAAAATTCAATTTTTCACTTAATACGCAATTTGAAAAACCACAAACTTTTGTCTGACACGAAAATAATAAGATTAGAACCACTATCGAGCCAAATTAGTAGAAACCCAAATTATATTTTGAGAAATATTAGAAGAAATATATTTGGAGGAATTATATAAGGAAAAAGAATTGAGAAGAATGATAAAATATTATAGAGAGCTCAGCTGATAGATGCCAAGAAGCATAATAATCCATGAGAAAAAATTGAAAAATTGAAATAATGAACGTGTTCGATACTTTTAAAAAATTTCTCAAGTTTTTAATATTTTGAGAGAGGAGTTGCATGTGAATAGATCCTTATAGAAAAATGAAATGAAAATAATAATTCATATTCCCTTTTTCTGGATGGTTATTTTAAGATCTTCTAATACTTTAGTACCCATCGATATATAAGAACATAAGTTAGTGTTCTTATATATCGATGGTAGTACCCTATCATACTGCATTATAGTACCTGTAGACTACAGACTACTTTCTTAAGGATACATTCCATTATTCGACTTATGGTTGACAAAAATTTACTCACTCTTGTTATTCAAAACTATTTGTTTTTACTGATTTTGAAAGGATATTTTCAACTGGAGTTACCATGTATGCAAACGGAAGTTGCAAATTTTTAGGGTGAAATGAAATATTCCCAGCAGAGTGGGGGATTCCTAATTGAATTTGTCATACAATCAACAAATTATTGCAAGAAAACGTTCTAGAGATCACGAAAAGGTTTTTTAAGCAACATTTTTCATATCTTCGTTATTCTTTCCATTCATTCGATATGCAAGTTGTTTGGGATTGCCAGATATTTCTATCAACGATCAAATAAGATTCTTCTACGATCTTATAAGATTCTTATAGATATAAGTTTTCCATTATAATGATCGCTAACATAGAATTGAGATGAATATCAATGAACAACTCACATTTTCGAGGAAATAAGTTGTTTCTAACAGACCAAGCCTAATGTTCTGCATAAAGTTAACAATATACTTTGTTCTGTTGGGCATGTCATGCTTGATCCACCTAAGAGCACACTCCCAAACTACTTCTTCAGATTTGACGTTCAATTCATCAGATCCTATAATTTCGCACAATTCATTAGCTTCCAATGCCAAAATCTCCTGGCTCACCTCAGCGATTAAAACAAAGTTACGCAGAATAAAGCTTCTCACCTCTGTTTCAAGATCATAGCAGAAGTGATCACTGTGAAAATATAAAAAAGAATTTTAGAATGAAATGCTCTTCTATGAAAGATACAAGATTTCCCGTTTGCTCATAGATTTCCAGGTGTTGTGATGTGATAAATGTTGCAAAAAATCTGAATTAATATTCTTTTCGAGGAATATGTCTATTAATTAAAACTTGACAGAACACATTAAAATAGTATCTTTCAATTTCGGTATGTTGTATCATACTAAACTTTATAGATTGTATTGGTAATGAATTAAGACTGAGAAAATGATTGTTTTGAAGGCAACATTTACATAATAAAACATTTTTAGTCAAAGAATAATATTAGGCTCATATATCATACATCTAATACCTACATACTTCAGAAAATATATACATTATTGATCCAAAAATAATCAAGAGGGTGATGAGGAGGGTTAGCAATAATTGAGTCCATCACTCAGTCACTTCAAATCTGATTGATTTATTGCCTATATGTCACCTACCAAAACATTGATCAAGATAAATATAGGATTGTGTTTGTTCATGAACTAAAAACTGACATATTATTCTCTTTATGACTGTTGTAGGTCTATGGATTAAGAAAATTATAATATATTCTAAATTGAATTCGAAACTTAGTATTATAATGTCCCACACAGTATTTACGAAGGATTGCCACACTTGATTGATTTTGAATAAAATTATAATACTTTAATATTTATGGGCGAATAATAAATGAAATTATGAATCTGTCCACTACAAGTTTCTCGGTAATGGGTTGTACCAACCAAAATCAAATCACGGGATCAACCGATCCTAGTTCAATTTTTTAATTCAATTGCACCATCACTAGAACTCAACTCTGATCTTGGAATAACCACTCCCAAATCATGATCCCGTGAGACGAATATTTTTTTAAATATTAGGCCTAATGCATTCTCTACCAGCTCTTAGCATGACAATGGCAATGCAGGCTAGAGCTCATAATATCTCGCCTCACAAACTGTAACACGGTATGCATCTAATAACTTAGCACGTTTACTCACAATAAAGTATGATTCACAAACTTGTAGAATGGCTCTGACAATTACCCCACCACGGAGAGTCATACGGATGAATTTTTATTACAATAGAAAATATTCTTTCAAAATTTTGAAAAAAACTTTGATAATCTCACCGTGCAAACTTGAAAATGCCAATGCAGTTTTGAGAATTGACGTTTCTCTTAAAAAATTGACTACACAGATGAATAATTCCAAGAAAGCCAAGAAAATCCGCTGTCACAAAGAGTGTGCTAACATTGTGACATGTTATTTTCAAATTTCTCAAATAAACGTATTCCAAAATCAAATTCATTGTTTGTGAAGTAATACCTGGGAGCTCGATATTAGTTTTGTCATAACCATTCAAAGTCGTCGTGAACAATGCACTGTAAACAAAAATATTTGAAACGTTTAGATGGGCTTCCAAAAAAAAATTAATTAAAATACATAAAATTTAAGTTTAGGCATGAAAATGAATCATAAGGAAAAATTTCTAGTGTATCTTTGGTATCAAATTGTTCCTACTGGTTCTTTCTCTTCCAAAAATGTACATCTATAAATCTGGTAATTCAATAAATGTATTTACATGATAATACTTTTCATGTAAATGTAGCCTACAGGAATGATCAGGTTTAAAATAAGACTTCAATTGCATGAAAATGCCTATCCAACTATTTCTCAACTATTTTTCGATAAACATTTATAAATAACAAAATATTGTTAATTTCAAAAAGTATAATACTAAAACTTGTATATTTTGCTCTATGAAAAAAGTAACGATGATTTTGAGATGAAATTTTCAAACTTTCCTTGTTTGTAACAAAGTTATTGCAACTTTGATTGGAAGTTCACCACAAAGTATTATCATGTAAATTGAAAAAAAAGAAGATAGAATATGATGGCCAATAAAGCATTTGCATACATACATAAGATAGAACAAGCAAAAAACAGAAAACAATCATAGAATTATGTAACTAAAAACATGGAGAATGCTCATTAAATCCTGAAATCATAATTTTTGAAAATTTGTGCAGTGTTGGATAAGAATCAGCAACACATTGGCCCACTTGTTCTACAGGAGGTACGCTGCATACTATGAATTCTCACTTATTCGAATGAACTTTATTTATTTTCAAATCCTTTCTGAATTTAGAAGAAATCGGTGAGTCTATTAGATATTGTGTCAGATATGTGGCACTTAATTTTGTAGATATACTGTGTGGTAGTTTATTTTTGTATGAATTACTTTGTATAAAATAGAATAGAATTTTATTCGTCATTAATGTTTAAAAGAAATACATGTACTTCGTCGTTAAGTATCTAGGACAATAAAAAATACACATACATGATAAAATGCATATAAGGAGATTTTTATAAATACAAAATATATCATACTTGAGGTCAAATATGCCAATCCAATTAAAAAAAATCATCAACATTACTTATTATTACTTATTACTATAAAATATTTTCAATGCTTTTCAAATTGAGTGCATGGTAATTTGGTAATAACTTAAAATGGTCCGGCGTTGTACAAATTAATAGACACAACCGTACCAATTTTTTGTGACTTCGTGTGACTATACTGTTGACACTCAGTTTATTACTCATGTATTGAAACTGTGAAAGTTGCTGTTTGTAGTATACTTATTCAAATTGCTATGTACATAACATGAAGTGTTTAGAACATTTAATGATGGCAACGTTAATGTACCTAATTTAACAAAAGGTCGTTCACAGTGTGCAAAAAAAGGCATCTTGCAAATTATCCTTACTAACTTTTTCTGCAGAATGGAAGTTGTTTTTGATTTTACACTATTCCCCCAAAGTATTATTCCATAGGAAGTAGATTATTATTTTAGAAGTATCAACTGTTACACTAAGTCTGCATGTAGATACATGGTTGGCCTTAGCCAACCTACCAGACAAATAATCAATGTGAGCATCCCATGAAAAACTTGGATCCACCTAAAAATTTCAAAAGAGCTTCATTCACATCCCTACTGAATTAAAAAATAACATCTGAAATTTTATTATTATTGAGGGACAGATTATTTGCTACACACCAGTCTTTCAGAACTAAATAGCTTCTATAATGCTCACTTTCCAGCTCAGGCTTTGAAAGACAATTAATTTTCAGGCCAAAGTCATAAATGTTTATAAATAATCAATCTATCTTCCATTACTTGTTGAGAACTGTAGCTTGCTGCAATAGATTATGAAGCTATCATATAATCATAACAAGTAAATATTACATTAGTAAATTATTACCGTACTTATTTATTAAATTATTTTATTATCTATAGCATAACTTATTGGCAGCTACCGTGGGCCCACTGTAATAAATTGTGAAGCAGCCGTATAATATACTAGATAATATAATAAAATGCTACAAGAGCAAACAAGCAATTTGTCACGCGCTTGTTCTATTTGAATCATTCTATTGTTTTCATGGTTGGACGTGACTTCGACATCTTCATCCGATCTTCTAATTCTCTCTCCTTAGATATCTTCGTCATTCTTATTCTCCAAGTCTGCAACTCTCCCACTCAATTGATTTCTAGAGACTTCTTCAGAATTCTGGAACGACCGAGATCATGTATCTTGAAGATTCTCGATGCGTCTAGTGAGCTCTAATTCTTGGAATTGTACAACTGCATACAACTGTAACAGCTATATAAAGGGAGTCCACGTGAACCATTTAATCAGTTTTTCTGCAAAAGCGTGTGTGACAGTTACGTTCTCAAACCTGCATGTGACAGATTGTATTACGGACCTCGTGCCAGTGTAGTAAACAGTGCTTTATTCAGTCTTTAGACAGTGTCAAGTGCAGAGACAAGTGTTTACTGTTTATGCAGCTTACTAATAGTTTAAAGACGTTGTGTTAAGTGATACTATTTGGGACTGTCAAATAACGAATTGGACTGTGTTTTTGTAAGTGATTAGTTGCTCTTTTTATAATTTCTTTCTGCATTATTGTACAGTTTATTGGACTCTTGGTTCTTTAATTATTGATCAGCCTGATTAATTATTCATTTGTACAGTTTATTGGACTCTTGTTTCTCTTATTATTGATCAGCCTGTAATTAATTATTCATTTGTACAGTTTATTGGATTCTTGTTTCTTTTATATTTGATCAGCCTGTAATTACTTATTCATTAATTCTTGTAAATAATTACTGAAAATAGCTATTAGCTTGTCATTTGATGATCTGTCTTACAATTAATTTGTGTAAATAAAGTGCAAGTGTGAACTTTAAGTGTTGCCAGCCTTATTTTAGCTATTAGAACCCGTACCGTAACAATAATTATATTTCTGACATATTATGTCAGAAATATTATTTATAAAAAGTATGAAGAAATGCAAAATGCATCCCCGGAATTCTATTTATATACATTTTTTTTAACAAATTCGAGTTGTTACCGGAAATAGTTGCTACATGCAGAAATGATGGCTCTATGCACATAGAATATTTGGCCATCCTCAAGTTTGATAGTGGCATCACAAAGCAGCCTCTCTTCTCTCAACTGGTAAAGAGCTTGCATTGCTTGACTGCTCATGGATGCAACTCCATCTTTATGGCATAGAGCTTCCTCCAGCGAATTTTTATGGATAACTGAAATAGTAAAATTCATTAACACTTTATTTTTCCTTAGGTGAAGTAGCATTAATTGTAAACTGACATTCACTGTATTTACAAACCCAATCATCACATGAATACCTGCAGATTTCTTATAAAAAATACTAGCAGAAGGAAATATTATGATTTAATAATTTATTACTGTCAAGAAGATATGTGAGCACTTGATTTGCAGAGAAAATTGGATGAAAATGAATTGGAAATTGTTTATTTCCAAAAATAATTATAAATACATAACAAAAAGGTTAATTTATATTATTCGAAAAATTCTTATTCAAAAAATATATAAAATAGTAACTAATAAGATTTAGTTTTGGGATATTACTGCAATATAAAATCTCATCTATGGAAACTTATATCCGCATGAATTAATAATACACTGATAGGCTCACATGTAATTCGTTATATCAATGTGATTCGTGGACAAACGTTCAAACACAATTTTCAATGTGCTTAACTTCATAACTTAATATAAGCAAACTAAAACAATTTCACAAAAATAGAAAGTGGAGTTTTCTTGGATTGATCATTATGGTTATTAAATCAGTCTGACATTTCTTGGAAAAAATTCCTCACTAAATACTGTAGGTAGATTACTGAGTTCAGAAATAATATTTTTTTCTGTTTCAATATGTTCACTGTTTTGGCAAGTGATATGCAGTAGTTCAATATGATGTGTTACATAATTCACAAAATTTCCTCTCGCTCACTTCATATGTCTCGCTCAACAAATATAACATAGTTAAAAGGAAAGAAAACAATCCACATACAAATCTATAGTTGACTTGAGGTCACTAGAAAGCTGAGCAGCATAAGTACCTATGGTACTGAATTATTGTGTAACATTCTTACCGAATTCCTGGTTAAGTGTGAGTAGATTATGAAAACATCCAAAAACCGTCGCATCGCAGGGATTTTGATAATTATTAAAAAGCAGAATAGAGCAATATTTCAAAACTTTAGAACAATAATTAAAACACAAATTTTTGCAACAATTGTTTAGTATCACAGTATTCCAAATAAAGTAATCATTAGACCAATGAAATACAAGTGCAGCGATCAATATAGAAAAAATACATCTGTTGACTTGTTTAATAAATTAGTATGAACAGAGTCTAATATTAGCGAAATAAGCTTCATAAAGAAAATTTATTGAAAAAGCTCAATAGAGAGTTTTAGAAAAAATATTATTGACTTTTTTGTTGAAGTATATAGTAGCAGGTGCATGGTTTTCCATGTATTAAGAAGGAAACTGTCAAGAGAAATCAGCAGTCAAAGAAATTAATATTAAACTAAAAACTTGATGAATAAATTACAAATTCTATTATATAAGTATCAATTTTAGAATTTTAAAATGAGACCAAACTTTTTGAAATTAATTATTCAATTCAAAGACTGTAGGTTCAATATTCATATGTAAAATCATTGCATCAAGCTCATCTCTCTACCCACGCACAAGTCAAGCCCACTCCGACTCATGTGGGCTTCATCACTAAGAAAACATAGAATTGAAAATAATCATCTAAGTCAAGGGTTTACTTACAATTTCCTGAATTGCTCATAATAAATAATTTTGAATTTTAAAAAGTGTATACTGTATGATTTATTGATGTCACTCAACAATTTTGTCTTGTATTTAAAGTAATTTCTTCCAATTAACGAACTAATACATTGTATACTTTTGAATTTTGAAAAATTTAGATTTAGTATTTAATGGAGTGAGCTGAAAATTTTGAGCCTTGAAATTATTTTGGCCGAATGAATGTTTCTATGGATACATGAATAACATTTTAAGAGATGTTATTTACATGAAAGTAATGTGTATTTTGTGAGGCTATTATTTATCGCGATCTGTAGGCATAAAAAAGATGTCATTTTCTGTGCAGTTCTTACTATGAACTGAACTTTCTTGAAAATTAGAAAAAAATCAAATTGATGAGGAAAAATCAAAGGATAAAAAGCCAATTTCTTCAATAATGTTTAATTTGACAAGCAGTTAAGTAGATAGCTCTCATGCTGACTTCAATTCTATTTGAAAATATAATAGAAAACTTATCATTTGTTTTTTTAATCAGTCATCAGAGTCAAAGATTGCAAGTTTCTAAATCAACCAAGCTGCACCTGAATCAGCTGAACAGATCAAAATATTCAATAATTTTGATTTTATATTTCACTAGCTATTTTGCCCGTCCTTCGTACGGATTATGTTTGGAAATAAGACTGAATATGTTTCGGATTTTTTTATAGCAACGATCATGAAGTTGTTAGCAGCTTAGACGATACAGTTTTTTTGCGGTACGGTTTTTTTACTGTACGGCATCAACTGTACTGTGATGTTCACACGGTCCGGCTTTGCTGCTTATTGCTGTGCTATCCTCCTTCTTCCATTGCGCTTCCAGTTCTGTTTTATTTATTCCAGTCCAGGATTTTTTTTATTTGTGTAAGTTTTTTTTAAATAAGTTACTTACTGAAGGTTTCTCTTAAATTTTGATAAAAGTACGCAAACTCTGGTTTCAATATTCCACACATTTCTCGCCGCGCTGATAATTTTCTCTCTTTATTTTTATATTAATCTTAAGTCTTGTCCTACAAGGCGGGTCTCTCATATATTAGAGAAATTAAATTTTCACAATTAATATCTTCCATTTCTGGACACTGGAATTCACTAATAAGAAGATCAATGCTGAAGAATATCAATGAAGAAGATCAATGCTGACGATCTGAAGAGTGCTTCCAGCGTAATAAGCGTATCGTTTGAACATACCCATTACCGGTACAATACATGTGCCACCGGATACGGATAGTTATTTTGCGGTACAGCTGATTTTAGCAATACAGTTTTCGAAGACAAAACCGAATGTAGAAATCGGCTAGAACAGCTTTTTCACTGGATCCAGTCGAAACAGTATTGTGTGAACATACAATATGAAATGTACATGCAGACGAAAGCACTGCAAAATAACTGATACAGCAAATTTACTGTGATACCGCACAAAAACTGTATAGTGTGAACGGGCCCTTAGTAAACAACTTAAGGTAGCATTCCGATCTCGGCAGTCGCTGTCCATCAGCAGCTGCCCGGCAGCCGCGACACATTGCTGCTGCTGAGCGGCGCTGCCACTATGCGTCGGATAGCAGCGACCAGGCAGCAACTGCCATGTGCAGTCAGAGAGAATAGAATAATAATTACTATTGAAGCCCCCCCCCCCCAAACCTCCAGAGTGTAATTTTTTTCCAATCAAACCTCCAGTTTCAAGCTCGTAAAATATTCATTATAGCAAGAATTACCTAATTCCACTACCAAGTCTTCAATTGTAACATTAGATCCCATATTTCTATAAGAGGAAAACTAATCGTCAGATAAAAACTTTAGAAAAACATCTCTTTTTACAGTGTGGAATTCACACAAAGTTTATCTAAAACTAGATGAAACATTAGTTAATTGAAAAATTTTTATCTTATTGATTTTCATTCTTAAAAATTGAATAATATGACCGTAATACCGGAATAATAATAGGTCTATGTTCCTTGACAAACTGTTGAACACACCAGATTCAGCCAAAATTCAATCAAAGTTTTCCAATATACTTTAAATTTAAGTTAATTTTATCGCCGATATGGTTTAACGCACTAGTAAAGCAATTTTTTATTTCCCAATCATAGAATAGTTATAGTACCCTAGTTCGGGTAATTATGAAAAATTCAAAAGCTTTCACACAATACTTGTTTTCAGTTCAAATCGTTGGTTATAATACAATTGAAAAAATAGCGGAATAAGTGTAAGGTCATAAATGAAATTTGTAACTTATCGTTAATCCTCCTGTGTAAAAAACATATTTTTCATATTAAATTTGCGTTTTACCTATTATAAAAAAGAAGTGTATATGAGAAGACTATCATTACTTTTCTCTCATAATTCTCTTTGTACAAGTTGATTGATCCCTACCCATTATTCTATATTTAGAATAAATGCAGAAAGCTCAAAAAATCAAGGAATGTACGTACAACCAATATTATAATCAATACTTAGTAACAGGAGAAATATCCTTATAAATGAACCGTATTTTTTATTTCAACTAATTTTTATGTTTTTGCCAAGGAAATTATGCATTTTTTAAATAAAATCCTTTCAAAATAATTTTGAATCAATCCATCTACTACCGTAACGAAAGCACAGAGTAGATAGTGTTTATCATGTGGCGATAGTATGAACCCTTCATATAATATTTACCCTACTATAATCATTCCAGACCATAGCAGATTAAGGCGAAATGTTGAGCTTTTTGCCATTTTGTCTTGAGCCAACTTCCGGGCATTTTTCCAATCAAATTATACATTTTTCCAAACAAAGTATTCCCTTAAACGCTTATTAGTATATTATTTTCTGTTGAATGTATTTAAACACATTTTTGAACTTGGAAATATGATATATACTAATTATTAAATCACTATGAATATAATAGTAGTTAGATATTTATTATCTATCTACTTATAATTCATAATTATTTAATTTGGCTACTTGTCAAAATTTAAGCAGATTTAAGTCAATATTCAAGCTTTTGACAGTTAGTTCATGCTTTCTTCTGAATAATTTTTTATTGAAAAGTTTTATTCCCCTCCAATCTGCAAGGATCTATTATTTCATTGTTGGATGCTTGCTGTCAGTGGCGTAGCAATGGTGGGGTGGGGGGGCGGAGGGGGCGGAGGGGGCGAACCGCCCCGGGTGACAGCCCAAGGGGGGTGACAAAAAACAGATCCAATCAGGCTTTAAAAGTACTGGTGTTAAATGTTTTTTAATAGAACATTTTTTCTAATAAATAATAGAGAAAAAATTATTTTGGTTAGGGGTGACATGACAGGCGACTGAGTTGCGTGTGATTGAGTTAAGAGAAATTTAGTCATACGGTTGATGGTGCAGGAACAGTGAGTGTCGAAATGTGTGACACAGAGGTTACTTATCAGCTAAATTTATTTTCATTATTTGAAGAAATCTGTTCTGTTCTACTACTCCTGCCACTGCCATTCACCCTCTAAGGAGTCAGTGGATTTGTTGATGCAGGTGTCAGGAGAGTAGCTAAGGAGCGTCCTCGGGTACGGACACCCTACATTAGCGTTGACTTTGACTCAAGCACTTAATAGAATTTGATTCATAATGTGGGTTGAAATATTGAAATACAGCGTTTAGATAAATGGAATATGGTTTTTTGGGTGAGAGCTAATACTTTTTTGGGTCGGCTAATACAGAGATAAGTATGGGCTGAAATAATTTGGGAGGATTTACGTATAGAAGCGCTCAAAATACAATTTTAGTGTGGTTATTTTCATTTTTTTCCGCACCCCCTTCCAGCTATTCAAACAAGAGAGTCATATATTTTTTAAAATTCTACAATAAATTTTGAATAATAAGCTCTTCACATGAGCAACAGTTAATTTTGTATATTTTAGAAAGACACCTTAATTTATTCTGAGTTATCGGCCTACTGTGGAGGTAGATGATAGAGTTCAGTAGAGGGAAAGTTATAAAAATTATTAGTTTGATTCGTGAAAAGCAAGTCATAAAGTCATTGAATTTCATATTATTTCAGTAAAAAATTATTAAGTGACAAATTATTGAGTAACAAATTTTTTACAATAAATTCCAGTGGTAGGACTTGTAGGTGCTTTTTACTAATTGGACGATTATTACGTTTACGGTGAGTCTACAGTCAAGAAAATGAGGTGCTCCCAGAGGTTGGACCCAAGCATTTGTTATGACTCAAATTGAATCACTCGATTCTCAAACGCAGAAAAATCAATTGAATTTTTTCGCAAAATATGGTGTAAGATGAATGAGTTTGTGTCTAAAAGCGCTTGAGAGGATTATTTTCTATTTTTTCCGGGGGAAAACCCCCGCACCACCCTTCTACCACCTATAGAAGAGGTATTTGTTTCCTTTAAAGAGTTAAAGGGCTCCTCCAAGCTAATTCACAATTCAATTTTTTTTTCTCTAAATTCCAATAATAGAGTCCTAAGTACTATTCCCAAAGTGAACTAGCTAATGATCTAATGGAATTCTCAACTGAATCACATGCTGTTCAAGCAAGCTATTTCAATATTTTCAATTAGCCTGCCCACATTCTGAAGAGTCCAATATCAAGACAAACATCACCAAATAGCTTAAAATTGCTTTCAAAAGACATAAAATTCAAAAAAATTCTGACGCCCGCCCCGGAGTCCCAAATTTTGAATATCTACATAAAAAATATATAATTCTTCCATGGTTGATACAAAATAAGAATCAGCTATGAATAAGGTTTCGTTTGTTAACTGTGTGTAATTGGTGGTGGAGGGGGGTGTCAAGTTGAAATACCGCCCCGGGTGCCACAAGACCTCGCTACGCCACTGCTTGCTGTTCTAAAAGTGAGAAAATTCAAGAAACGACCATTATTTTCCAAGTTGGTATTAATCCTTGATATTTTTGAATGGGCGGCTTGTAGCAATTTGAATAATAGCAGAGCTGCAGACAAAGCAGTTTTCTATTATCCAGTCTTCTATTTCTTGACGTCTGTCTCATTAGAAAATCAGAATTAATAGAGCCATGTAGGCGGACTCATTATCATTCCCGGAATAAAGATTGCCGACTTGGAAGCAGGTTGTCTATTACTGAAAATATTAATGTAGCTTTAAATATGGCTGTCAATGGAGTGTAACATCAACTTGTTTCTAATTGTCCACTAAATGACTAAATCATTCACACATTTAATCATTAACCATGAATAAAAATCATTTAAGATGAAAAATATTATATGGTTCAGAATAAGACACAAAAATAGAAAAAAAAACTATTGTAATGAGATAAATAAATATGATTTCTCTAAAAAATGGTACTTTTCTTTCATAATAATATTATGTTTAGCTCCCAAGGATAAAACTTTTAGTACTGTTCTAGACTGTTGACCTCCTTTCTTCACCTAAAAATATCCTGAATTAAAAAATTGTCGTATATTTCATGCACCCAACTTCCCTCTTTCGAGCGCTTATTGACTGTACTAATAATATGCATACTTATAATTCATATGCAAAGCCAGTGACTCCACTAAGAATGAAAAGATAGAACCCTCATTTGTGAGGTCTCGTGGATATAGCTGTTTCATGCCATGGTGGAAAGATACATGTATCTTTCCACCATGGTTTCATGCAATGTCTGACTTTTGTAGAGCACAATTGCTCCTCTACATACATATAATGTTCAAATGAAACTGTTTAAAACCTTGAATTTAAAAAATCAAGTATTTTTCAAATGTCAAAGTTTATGCGGTCTCTGAATTTAGATCTTTCGCCTTTTTGATAGTGTTATTGTCATTGAAATAAAACATTGGTTGGACCTTCTCAAAAATCATTTCACTCATTGTCTGATTCCAAATTGTCCTCATTTTCATTTCAATTTTCTAAACACTTTAACTTCGTTTTCGGACAAGAAATTAATGGATCGATCTAGTATTTCACATATTTTGAAATTGAAATGAATGATGATACGTGAATAAAACGAAAAAATCACGAAAATCTCCAATATAGTACTATAGAATAGGGACAAATCAATCAATCTTGATGGTTGGTCTATGATAGTACCAACAATAACATAAACCTTACCCAGAAACAACATAGCCTGTGCTGTATACTGAAGAACTGCTCAGTGCTCATGTACCATGTTGCAGGTATGATACGAACCAAAATAAACGAATTGAATCAAAATGAGAAATTAAATGTACATTTTTCTCTACACATTACAAGTATTCCGTTTTGTTGAAAATATTTTTATTTTCTTTCAAATAATTCCCAATTACCGCTCAAAATTCAGACACTACCTGTCTGTCATTAGTTTGTGTAGAACCCACATACAGCGCTAATATTCACTGAATGTACAGTGACTTTATATACAGTTACTGTACTGAATGTTGTAGAGCAGTGGTTCCCAACAGGTAGTCCGCGAGAGGGGTCGGCAAGATATAAATAGAAATTGGAAAAAATATATATATTGGTACAGAAACAGATTTTCAAAATTATAACTGTGCACTGATGGACGCACTCTTTATTTCCACAAATAAATCATGAATTTTATAATATTATTACTGTTCACCTATTTTTCACATGTTTTGAACAATAATAATGAATACAAAATCACAAATTGAACAAACATTTTAAGATCCATCATTTTTAAAAAAAATGACAACCTTATTCCTAAAACTAAAATAATTTAAAATAAAATTTTTTAATTTCGCTCTTTCCAGGTACTTGATACTCCGATATGGCAAGGCACCAACCATGTATCAGTATTATATTAGCTTAGCGGCTAAGTTCAATATAATTACGATGGTGGGGGAATGAGAAAATTTATAACTTTAGGTTTGAGAATTAGTAGGGGTCCTTGTCATTCCGCGACTGGATGATGGGGTTCTTGGAAAAAGTTTGTTGGGAATCCCTGTTGTAGAGTAACAAGGTGCTATATAATTATGTGATGACGATGTTTAGTATCTTTGAAACTAGCCTTTCAAACGGTTTGTATCAAATGTGTTACAATGTGGATCTAGGGTTAAACGATGAACTGAACTTTCTATGACAGTGAATGAATAATTATTTATGGTTCTCATCAGTCATTCTGACTAATATTCAGTAATAACTTGGCTATTTTTATAGTAAAAGCCGGTGTGGTAGCACCATTCCCAAATGTTCCTGCCCCACTATTGTTTGAAATACCATTCGCGAGATATGATAGTGAACTCTAATATTACAGAGATTTTTATCTCTAGAATGAAATTAATATTTTCTTTTGAAATATTATGAACAGTGGATTGCACAATGAGAATAAAAACTTATCGTCTACTATCAAATGAGAGTAAATATATCTGTGATGTTTTCCATGACGAAATACTTGATGAACAATCTAATATCAAAACTGACACTGTATTTCAATTAAATATATGATTTTCACTCACTTTTACAGGAGGTATTGGAGGAATGCATTTCACTTCTGGAGAGAAGCTTCGTCGACGAAGTAAAAGTGAGTGAGAATCATATATTTAATTGAAATACAGTGTCAGTTTTGATATTAGAGCAAATATATAATGAAATGGGATCAGAGAGAAAACTGTTGATGAGATGACTATTCTAATTCCCTTTTCATTACAGTGATGAGCACATTCGATTTAGTGTTGCGTAACAGCCTAATCATCAGCTTTGACTAAATGTCTTGATGGATTTCATTGGCTACAAGGCTTAGAGGGTATATGATTAGTTGGATAGGAGTCGAAAATTGGGGTAGGAGTGCTGTAGAATTATTGTGACGTCAAAGAATGGATGCAGTGTGTGGGTGTAAAAAGCGTAATTTTAAAACAACCGCGACTACAAAAAACTCCCACCCCTATCACAGTTATCAATGAATGCTAGGGTAAGTTTTGGCGCCTCATGTGCTGACATGCGTTCCCGTCGACCAATCGCAATTGAGGTGGCTGCGCGCGCGCCAAATTATTGCCGCCAACTTCGAGTCACTTTGCGGGCTATATCACAAGTTTGTTCGGCAATAAGTATTCCATTTAAACTGCACACACTGTGCTAGCTGAAGCGCACGCACGCACATTCACGCCGGCCTTGGCGAGCCAAGCACGCTTTGAAGGCAACACAATTCGAACTTACCCTAGTATAGTGTCCAATAAAACAATATTGGTTCCATTCAATATTCTTTCAAAACTCTGGCCGACCAGTTTCCAAACCTATCACAGTGATCCAAGGATAGAGTTGGGCGTCTCTTATATTGCAGGATTGGTAGAGATCTGTAGCTGTCCTTACCACCTGTTGGAGGGCGCTCCTGTGCATTGAGTAAACGAGGTAGGTTGTGATTATAATTATTATTATCGTATGATTATATGATTATTATTGTGCTTATGACAATAGGAATCAAAATATCATGTTGTAATACATGCAGATGTGTCACCTATATGATTGCAATTGGGTGTTTTTCTTCAGATAGAGTTAGAATTTGTGACGAATCCATGCTTGAATCAAATCATTTTTTTTGTTTGTATAAATCGGAACAAGATGTTTCCTCATATTGATATTTGATATTTGATATTTATTTATAACATCTTACGTTGCCAGGTCTAGTAAGACCTATGGGAAACACTAATAAATATAACCTAAAATATAAAATATTACATTACATTAAGTAATTATAGTTGAAATAAACTAAAAATATTAATTAAAAGAAAAAAATATATATTTGCTAATGATAAAACATAACTCATGAAATGTATGTAGCAAAAAAGAAGTAAAAAGAAAAATGAATAACAAATTATGCTTTAACAAAGAAGTTCATATTGGATCAGATTAACAAAATCGTTACAAAACCATTGAGAGTTCCTCATATCTACTTCTGGAATGTACGATAATGGACCCCTCCCCCACGAATATTAATTGATTGAAAATGAAGAGATAGATTCTGTGTCTTATATGAGTTAAATTGCCGTTTTAGCTGCGAAATAGATTGTTCTTAAAAATCTGCATTGTTACTTCTTCCACCCACATATCTTCTTCTTTATTTTGAACGTGATTATAGTCGCTAACTAATTTAGTAATCAGTTAATTTAAAGGGGTGAGGGCTCACAAGGTTGACATAGACTGTATGCGCTGGGAAAATTGTGGCACCACCGTTTAGTAACATCATGTGCATGCGGCCTATGCTCTTAACAAACATTTTTTGAGAGTGTGGTATAATATTGTATCCAAAATGGCGGAAATCTGTTTCTCAATATAGTATATACACCAGTTGATAATGGAGATAACTAAGGGTATTCATGTATTGTCGAAATGAATCAATAATGCTGTCTCCAGCAGAAGATGTGAGTTGTTCTAAACGGTAGACTATTGTAATTTATATTCTATTGAGTTCAATATTACTAAGTTTATCAAGGGGAAAAATCTTGTTTCGACCCATCTTGTAAGAACTCAATATAAAACATGTAGTTCTATTAGATTACTGATTCTGATAGACCTATTACAAAATAAATTCAGTTTGTAATCTCACTGCAGCTTTGTACGTACGGTAGGTAGTATATTTTCAACGATATATACGATAATTTCCTATCAACAATCTGGAAAGATTACAATAATTAGCCTACAATAATAAGTCTCAATCATAATAATCTACAATCACAGAGTATTGTGAAATGTAATATCTATAAATTTATAATTTATGGCTTAAATATAATTTCGGCATAGATCTGGAGTTCTCGAGTCTCTATTGAAAATACCTCTGACAAGTATTAATTCTGTTGAAAATATTGAAGATGAAAAAAGATCAAGCTCAAATTATTTCCCAATTTGCAATAAATACAGCCTACTGTTATATTGCACTGATATTGTGATTTATATCTGCATTATTTGAAGGAATTCTCGTTGACGTTTTTAACTTTGGATTCATATTCTATATGAATAATGATATTTGTGTTAAACACCTGCCGAATCAATAACATACGGTCTATCAAGGTTATTAAAAGCAAGGTTGCTCTGTTTTTTTGAGAACTAGCAAATGGTGGAGGTATGACGTATTTCAGTTCAGTGGCAATGAGTAACCCATATCATTGACAGCTAATCAAGATATCGAGTCAAATCTGTAATGAGCAAAAAACTTCATTTTTGAACTGAAAAAGTGTACAAATGAAGTTGAAATTTGCAAGTTAAATATGATTCTGAACCAAGTGACGTCACGACTTTTCAATTTTGCTAATTTGAGCGAATTATGGAACAACCTTGTTTCTATATTAACCTTGAGGTCTCATAATATCTCACATGCATGTTTCTCATCAATTCAATGTAAGAAGCTAATTGGTAGCTCAGATGATTGCGAGGATTCATATTCTATATGAATTATGATCCGTCAAATAATTGTAGAAACAATTGGAAAGTGATAGCTGTGAGTCGTAGCAGGTATCAATTCAATCAGATTAGATAAGCAACGCTCTCCTGGGTTCTCTTCTTAGGGGTGACCGATTAAATTGGCCAGCAAGAAAAGACTCTGTTCTCTTTTCAGGTTTTCGGTGGTTCGGAACCCATCTAAAACTGTAGGTTCAACTCATCAATCACAATCATCCAACTCTTTACCCACGCACTGGTTTCAGACCCGAAGTGAAGGTGAAGTAGGCTTCACCCTTCAAAAAAAAAAGATCACATCAAATCAATATGAGAAGAAAATTGGTAGCTCAGATTTCTTGTAGTTTGTAGATTATTATAAAGTTTTGATCAATGGTTGGAATATAAGATTTTTAGTATGAGAAATCATTAAGCTACTTAACGCATGATAACTTTGGAGAGATTATATTAAGAATTTGGTATTAAACTGACTCTACTATAGATTCTATCATGGAAGTAAGATAGCAAATAGTCGATTTATTATAATGAGGAGAGACAGCTCCATAGCAAAGCAAGTCTTTTGATGTTGTTTACAGTGTGAAAATGTTACGAGATCACAACGATTCTCAGGGTTCATTGGGTTAAGCACTAATGCGTGAAATGTTCCATTACAATGATAAGCTACAGCAGTGGTCTAAGTATCTGATGGCTTTTTTTTGAAAGAGATTATTTACTACTATAGGTTATTGACAATAGTAGTATGAAAATCATGAATATCACGTGTTTGTAGGCTTATAATCTGCAGCATATTGAAAGCTTATTTGTAACAATCACTGAAAATTGTGAGTACTGACACTTAAATCTCTGATAGGAGTAAAATTACAGATGAGTTAAGAGGAGCTCAGAGCTATCTAGAACTTCAATTAGGATCACTCATATCAAAACTGTAATGCCTTCAAATCCCAAGAAATGAACAAATGCTTTAATAAATATTCAAAATTCAATGAGGATTCATAACATTTCAATGAACATTTAAATAGCAGGCCTGCCATATGATATTACAGGGCAATAGAAGTGTTTACAAACATTAAATGTTTCAATTTATTATTGATTGACATTTCCCAAATTCCAAAACACAAATTGATTTTTCTTGAGGAGTCGTCGTTTTTCAAATTCAGCTTGCATTATGAATGATTATTATCTGAATAATTGACAAGTGTGTCAATAATTTTGGAAACATCTGTGCAAAACATTCATCCACGTCACTCAGCTACTTAATTTGAGATTACTAGGCCATCAATCTCTCTCCTCACTCGCACTTCTGACAAAGTGAGTTTCATTAATCTCAAAATTTTCCCTAATATCTGTATACTTTGAAAAGAACAGATTCTATTCGTCATGATGTTGATGATAGGATGCAATAGGTTTGATTGATAACTTTCAGATGCTTCAAATAGGTTCAGCTTCCAAAAATATTTTCATTTTCAAATTCATAAATACTTATTATTCCTTTGATTGGTTCATGACTGAAGTGTCACACTGAAATTGAGTTCCTGTCAGAGAAGAGAAATCAAAATGTCAAGCTGGGGCATAGCCTACATGTAAATATAAAGGTATGTCAATATCTACTGGTAACTGCGGGATAACTGTGTTCGCTGTCCTTTGCAGATGACATCGATAGAAATTATTGTCGTATTGAAATCAGAGCATCAACAGATTGCACGTGTAAAATCATTCCATAATGAATGCAATGTTAGGTTTGAAACGTTGAATCGCATCTTTGATTCAAACTGTTCTCGAATGAAGTGGAACTCACTGCTGAAAAAATAAAGAATGACACATGTCAGTAACTGAATGAACAGCTTCACCTTCTACGAACGATTTCAATCCTCAGTATTATTGAAAAAATTATAATTTTTACAGAGTGTTTTGGAAAATCTGCAACTGAGACAGCAAGATAAATAAAATAAATGACCCTTTCATTGCGCAAATTTTACAAATTATATTCATAATAATATTTCAAATTTCATAACTTTTCATCCTTCGCAATTCAGCAGCTGCTGGGGTATCCAATTTAGGATTAAATGAGTATCTTTATTCATTTCGAGTTTAATTTCTCCATTTGAAACAGCAAATGAATGACAATATTATTTAAGTTCTCCATGGAATGCAACAGAGACATAGATGAATCAGAACTAATAATATTATTAGTGAGAGGAAGAAAATCACGGGCTACATCATGAAGATAACAGAAATGAAGTTGTAAGCCTTTAATACTCTACTGACGAATAATACAGTACGGTACATTGTTGGAAGTTGTCAGAGAAAAATTATACTTTTACGAAAAACTTTTATGACAAACTCAAACAATCTGTTTGAAGCATTTAATTTGATAAATTCAATTTTCTAATATAGCTTGAGCAAAATTAACCATAGAACGCCATTTGCCATCATGCCGCACAGCAAAATGCTATATAATGCCATTCAACGGAAAAGATTATAAAGAAGAAAAAAACATAGATATGAAGAATAGAAATCTTAATTCCCCAGAAAGACTTGTCACCGAGGGGAATTGTGACCGTCCCCTCTTCCCTCACCAGGATTAATAATAGGAACATTGAATATGAGAGCACTGCGAACAGAGGATAGACTATGTGAATAAGAATAGGCGTTAATGGAACAAACATTCTAGTTTTAGCAAAAGTAAGGAGTCATTCAGAAAAAATTATGTACAGTACAGGAAAAGCGATTCTATCATTACTGTGAAACTCAGGTTCATAAAGGGGTTTGATTTATAATTAGAAAACATTTGAAAGCAAGAATAATTGAATTCAAGGGTTTCTCAGAAAGAATTTCAGTATTCAGATTGAAAATTAGAAACTCTAAAACTTTGAATACCAGGTACTTTGAACTTTGGAGTACCAGGTATCTTTGATCTTTGGAGTACCAGGTGTACCCTCCTACAGCAGAATCAGATGAATTTGATCGAGAACTGTTTTATGAACTTTTTACTGCAGTTTTGAGACAAGACAATTCGACAATAATCTTAGGAGATTTCAATGCCCAGGTTGGTAAACAGATAGAGAATGAGGCCAATATCGTGGAAAAATATGAATATGGAAGGATAAACAAAGCAGGAAAAATATTGGTCGGTTTTGTTTCAACAAGGGTTGAAGGTGATTAATACCTTAAATACCTTAAAAAAAAGATGGGAAGAAAATGGATCTCGATCTCACATATTCTCCCATCAAACTGAAACTGAAATAGACTTTGTATTGACAACCCACATTGGAATCAAAAAGCAGTTTTAATTTTCAATAAAGTTTTCAAAGTTTTCAAAGTTTGAAGTGACCGGAAAAATCAAATTCTCTACAGACCTCAAATTCTCTACTTTGTTTACCAACATCCCGCCAAAATTCATCTTTCCCCTAATTTGTTACGACAAAGGCCATTTTTTGCATTCATTGCCTGGGCCCTGGGCTATGAGTTGGATGCACTTATACAGGGTCAGGACATAGTGAGGTTGGTGAAGCCTCAGAGGCAAAGATGGCTATAAAAATACTAAGGAGCAAGCTGGACAGCCGGTGGAGAAAAGGAAGGCCACGAAATCGTTGGATGGATGGTGTTGTGAAGGACTTGGCAGGAATGTATGTAAGAGGATGACAATCTAATAGAGGCTGCTAATAGTGAAGGGAGGAGGAGAGTGGTAGAGAAGGCCAAAGCCCATCACGGGCTGTAGAGTCAAATGAGAGAGAGAGAGAGAGAGAGAGAGAGAGAGAGAGAGAGAGAGAGAGAGAGTGAGAGAGAGAGAGTGAGGGGGGAGAGAGTGGGGGGGGGTGAGAGAGACAGAAACGTATTGTACAATTGAGCTAACTTAATGGACACCAAATAATTATAAAATTATAATAAGTTTGTTTATTGATGAAGCAGACCTAATGAAGAGTTTTTTTATCCCAGTGAATGCACAAGAATTAAAGAGTAATACTTTACTGAAATTCATCTGAGGTTTTTCTCATATTCGCTATTTATTTTCCACATTATTCCACGTGCGCTAAATTTCTTGTTTGTTGAGAAAAATGAACGTCCATGTAAAACAGTACTCGGAGAACGATTCATTCTTATCAAAACTGTTTCACATCTAGTGAAACTGTGGGAAATAAATTTTCAAGCTGAATCACTTGTTTGCCTGTCAAGATTTATTTCAAAGGCATTTATATTTTTTCCATTTAGAATAACCAATAGAAGCCACTGCAGAGGAATAAGAAATATTCTTGGGATGTTGTCAGCTTGAGAATTGTGAGAAATGCTCGTTTCTTCAGGCAGTTCGCTTTTTCAAGGTTATGAGGAAGTTTGAGTGTCGACTGCCTCTGAATTCCATTACACCTGCTGGAGCTTGATATTCATTTCTATTTCAACCAGCTAGATAGGTGAACCGCATAAAAGTGTTATCATACATCATCGTCTTTTGAAACCGCTGCAGATTTTCCTGTTGTTTTCCACACAATATTATTATAGATTCAAAATGCTACGTTTTGACAGAACTGGTGTGTGGAAATAATTTAGGGTTGATAACTTCCCACGCAATGACATTATTCTTATTACTTATAATACAGTAATAAAAACTCGGACACCAGACCTCAGTAGCCAGGTGCCAAGTCACATGATATTATTATTAGTAGTAGTATTATTATTATTATTATAATTTATACATTTCATACATATTATAATTTTTATACATTTTGTTATTATTCATCATCAATGAATGAATGGAACATAGTGCATTAGCGTTTTGCTTGATTCCCGATAATAAGGGACATTTTCAGGCATCAATGTTTTGTTGGTTTCATATTCAATGCTTTATTTTTTATATTCAATTGAAATGTTTTATTCTATATAATCTTACTTCAATACAATTTATTCAATTGATAAACACAAACAACAAGCAAAATATAGTAACAAAGTATAGCAAAAAATACAAAATTAAAACAAAATACAAAAACAAAATAGAAACTATAATAATTTATGAATTTAACTAAATATCATTAAATTAATATAATATCAATTTAATAAAAAATAAATTTTAAAATAATATATAATTTAATAAAATAGATAATAATAATAATTTAATAAAATAATCGTATAATTATTCATTTAATATGAATATGGAATAATCATCGCCATGTAAATTTGAGTAATCGAGAACATAATAATGCATGAATCTAACTTTCACTCAAGCACTCTTCTCCCCGGCCTTAATTTTCCATTATCCGACACGCCCTGCCCTGCGTCTGCGTGCCAGCAGTTGACGACGGAAATTATTAGATTCGAAGAGGAACCAGACAGTAAAGATTTTTCCCATCGGCTGTTCCACTTTCATCCATTGCCAGACTAATTCCATTAGCAAACGACTTCCTCGGCTCTTGCTTTACTTCCGTATAAAAACGCTATCATCAGCTAAAATCAACAACAATCAACCTGCGAGAGTACGGCTCAACAGGGATCAAGCATGGTGAAATGAGGCGGACATTTCCGATATGGGCATCACTCATAAAACTATCAGGTCAATTTTGTGTGTAGCTGAATAAAACAATTGAGAATATTATAAACGTTACATCTATTGGATTATTTTGGAATTTTTTTTCATAATTTTAATGCAAATATACAATTTAACTTAGATGAAGATCTTAGTTTCATGATATTATTGTCTCTATAATAATAATAATAATAATAATAATAATAATAATAATAATAATAATAATAATAATAATAATAATAATAATAATAATAATAATAATAATAATAATAATAATATTAATAATAATAATAATAATAATAATAATAATAACAATAACAATAATAATAATAATAATAATAATAATAATAATAATAACAATAATAATAATAATAAATAAATAAATTTGTTTTGTCACGTTAAGCTGCATCTATCGAGCTAGGCTCGCACAGCATGTGACACGTCAATTCACTTCAACTAAACTAATTCACCAGCCATTAATCAAGCGTTCGTTCATCTATGAAAACATATTTAAAAAAAAAAAACAGATTCTATTCAACATTTTGACTCCGAAATAATAATAATAATAACATCAAATTTGAGTACGTTGGGAATGTCAAAAAGCACGAAATGCAAAATGCAGAAGGCAGTAGTGCTTAGCACTGTACCAATGCTACATTCCTGAACATTCCCATATAAATTAACCAAAATTTTGCCATAGGCCGATTTTGATTAGAAAACTCGCATCAAATGTGATGGAAAAGCAAAATAATAATAATAATAAAAATAATAATAATATTAATAATAACAAAAAAAAAATAATGATAATAATAATTATCATTGTTGCGGAATTTAGTCATAACCGGTGAAGACTGAGCTTGGTTGGGTGGTCGTGCTGCTATGTCTTGACTCAATGTTTTCAGCTTTATTATCACTCACCTGATGATTCGGAACCCAGCTAAAATTGTAGGTTGACCATGGCATGGCTTAAACGGCTAATTTTACTTACCCATAAAGGTCTACCCTGTCCTCACCAATGAAACCCATGCCTTGTCTATTACACATGATGTAACTGTTAAAATCGGAAGGGATTAGTCACAAGCCGTGCCAGGTATCTGTTCACTAAGATACGATACGAGTGCTTGGGCTCTTCTTGGGAGGGTGACCGCTATTGTTTGACCAGAAAAAAATACTGTTCTCTTGTGAAGAATCACTTCCCGGTGGTTCGGAACCCACCTAAAACTATACAACTCATTATGCACGTAGTTCTAAGACTTATAGTTCTAAGACTTCAGGGTTTTTTAGTGCTTCATTCACCGAAAAAAGTGTTCCAAATTGAATGTGGAAGAAAACAATAATATTAATGTTTTAAATGATTAACTTCAATAGTGTTTACAGTAGTGATCATATTGTTGTTATCCTCCTTCATCCGTTGTTGTCACACCTGATCGGTTACAGCGATGAATTCGCTTGCCACAGGCTTTAATCGGATAATGGATGGTTGACCACATCCAAGTCATAAGTGCAGCTGTTCGACAAGCGGCGTTGTTTTGTTATTTTCTACCAGTAAAACAGCGGGAAAAGTTGATTTCCCGAGAGCGACGAAACGGAAATTGTTGCTTCTGGACAAGAAAGGGGGGCGAGGTGTTAGGGGGGGAGGGGGTGGCCTCATTCGAAGTTTACTTGTGCCCTGGAGGCGTCGCACAACCAAACCTGATAAGGGAATATAGACTCTCCCTTTCAATCACCCACTTACTTACCTTACTCCTCATTCACACACACCCTCTAACACTCTTTCTCTCACACTGTCTCCCACCATCTTTCTCTTCCTCCCACACATCCACTCGCTCACTCAATGACTTTCTGTCTCTCTCTTCACACACTCACCATTTCCTCCTAGCCACTCTGTATCATCACATCCCCTCGTCACCAACCCTTCACGAACTGTGTTATTGGCATCATCTCTATTTTATGAGAGCCATTCTTCTTGTAAGGCTTGGGTTTTGTAGATGGATATCACCAAAGTAGCTATGGACTGCCGATCATCATCATAGTATATGAACTGCTATCACTCTCATCCCTTCTCATTCCGTTAAACCAGCTACTTGAAGCAACAATTAAAAGCTGTAAATCTAGTTCTAGAAGGTGCATCGCTTGCGAAATTGATGGAGAAGAAACAATAGTAGTTTAGTATTTCAGTAGCTTATATACATTAAATTGCTTTTGTTATCAGTTGTGGGTGCATTAATGTTATAACATATTACCAGTGGCGTAACTATGGAGGGGGGATTAAGGGGATAGATCCCCCCGAAAACTCGAGACAAAAGACATTTTGGAATTTTAATAGCCCCTGAGAGGCAATTTTTGACAACAGAGTCAAAGAAGATAATTTAAACCGCTGAATATTTGGGTTGAGAGCGTTTGTCTTTCAATTTCTGGGGGTAAACCCTGAACCCTCCTTCAAAATACATTTTCAAGTGCGATTTTGTACGGTGCCCCAATAAAGTAAGGTAGGGGATCAAAAATATCAGGAAGAAAATAGTTTCAAGTTGGCCTGCTTTTAAGTTAGGCTACTTTATACAACAAACAATAAATCTTTAGCAAAAGAGTCCGGTGCTTCTATTGACAACGATTTAAAAACTAGATAGAAATAACTTTGACAAATAATGTGGGATTTGAATAAATAATTTCTAGAACCGCGTAAAATGTGGTTTTCGAGGGATTATTTTTCAAACATTTTCCGGGGAAATACACCCGAACCTCCGTTTTGAATGAAAAAGCTGTATAATAAAATGTTCTTAATTTTTTGTTAGAGCCCCTCCTTTACCTCCTATCGTGTACTATATCCTCTCCCCAGCCGCACCCACATAATAAATATCATTGGTCATCCTGGTCTTGATGGGCGAATATGATCCTATGTGAAAAAACGAGCATTTTTTGCAATGTGACATTGATCAAGTATCGTTTATTAAGGATCATGTACTAGGCTAATGTACCTAGAATCGCAAATTGAATAAAATTGATTATATCTACTCCTAAGATCAATACTCTTTTATTCAAAAAGAAATTATCAGAACTAACTTATTCCCACCTAGATGTAATCTATGCGAGATCTATTAAAAAAATAAATAAACACATACATTTTCAGGAACTTCTAGAAGTTCTTGGAATCCCAAGCTCATTTCACTCCCATAGCTAAAAACTTCGAAAAACAGAAACTCGAAATAAAAATGCATAAAATTGACAAAGGAAATCAAGGATGTTTGTCTATGATAGGGGTGCCCACCCCCCCTAAGCCTCATGACGCACCCCCCCCCCCTAAATTTAGCATCAACCCCCCATAAATTAGCCCCCCCCACAAAAAATGTGAAAAAATCCCACCGTATTCTTTTTAAAACTAAAAGAAGATTTTTATAACTATTGAAAAAATTCAAACCCAGTCAATGATATACAAAATGTATGTACATTTCTTGAAATTCTTTACATTGGTAACATTTTTTTGTAAAGGCAAACAAGAAATATCAATGAAATGAATATATGAGTAATGAATAATATGAGTCTCTCATAGCTGATCTGAGACTGTTTTTGATCATTTTAAATCGACTTATTGCTCTTTCTGCTGATTAACTAGTAACTGTTAAGGAGAGTAAAGTTGTATAAACCACTTTCAGAGCACTCGCTTAGCGTCTTGCTAAGTTTGAATAATAACTTCCTGCACAAATCCTAAACATAACTATTTTAGCTAATTCATATTCAATTGTATAATAATAATTATAAATATATTTTCATTAATTGACATTCTATCTGGTGACTTCGTAGTATATTTTTGAATGTTGTCACGTTAAACACGGTTTCAATCAACTTTACGCCCCCCCCCCCCCAAAACGGTTTTTGGAACCCCCCCCCCCCAAGAATTTCAATGACGCAGTCATAGACCCCTGTCTATGAAATAGCAAACTCTTTCAGCTGGTGGGGCTATTGACATTAAAATCATGTTTCGCTAAACTAAAATTGAGACGAATCAACTGTCACCCTCCTTCTCCAGGAACTGGAGGTATGGAGAATTATTAATATAGAACCACCTATACTAGGCTAAATTATTTTTCAATTACTGTACTTCTTATTAATGGCTAAAAATGTCTGAAAATTATTAAAAAACAAAATTTTATCCAAGTGCAGTGCAACTCTAGAAACAATCGGGTCACTGACCAGGTGACTATGTAGCATGTAGCAAACAGTAACCAGATGCGCCCGAGGGGATGTGGTCTCATTCCTGTAATGGAAAATAGGCGTTATTATGTGTGTCCAAAGAAAATTTGAAATAATTTGATGCTACAGTTAATTAGATTATGGTACTACTTATGCATTCTCATACTCCAGTCAAAAGCTAAAAAAATCAATCCAATGCAATCTCCATGCAATGAATGATTAATGTAATAAAATAATTTTCCAGACAGGGATGAAATTAATAATTAATAAAAAAGGGGCTCCATTTATGCCATAGCTACAGAGATGTTCAAGTTAGTATAATTGCATTCAGCTTAGATTGTCGAACCAGTAAACTCAATCAGGAGCTGTGTGAAGCGGGCCTTTGTGAACTCATTATCCGTTTCGCAGTGACAGGCGTGTCTATTCTGTCCCAATTACCTGATGGCTCAGCCAATGAAGAAGTTGTGAGTTTTTCGGTTCACGTTCACTTACGTTTTAGACACATGAAAGCAGAGTTTCTAGTAGGGAACCTGAGGCTGTTCGGTGTTCACTGTCGTTCAACATTCTAAGAAAAGCCTTTCTTCTTTATGAAAACTCAGTAGAATGGACGATCAGCTTCTACAAACATTTATTGAGCTGTTTTCGACAACGGAGATTGTTGAAAATTTATTAGTAATTTGCCCGTTTTTCAAGGCAGCTTACTGGGTAACACTTTTTTAATGTTATAATACTTTTTATAACACTATAACACTTTTTATAAACTCATCAATCACCATCATCTAATTCACAGGTCTCAGACCCATGTGGGCTTCATCCTCCGAAAAAGAAAATGTTGAAGAAGATTTATAACTTTAAACTTTTAATTATTCAATTTTTTTTAGTTTATCAGACCAATAAGGCAAGTGACAGAAATTTTGTCAGAGCAAACCACAACTTTTTATTAGTAGCAAGTAACAAGAATTGATGTTGAATGTTTTTGTGTTAAACGCATAATAATACTGCATTGCGAAAAAATAGCTGTTCACTATTTATTCATCAATTTTTCAGCACATTTCCCAATTCCATTATTTATCTTATTCACCAGATAGTTGTAAAATGGCCAAATTATATCCTTTTTTTACGGTAATAGCTGCCAATACAGATACAAAAATATTATTATATCTCAATATTATTATATTCTTAATAAATTGTATTCATTTAGAAAGGTTTTTTACACCTATGGCCTAATTTGCAGTTCCTTGGTTTTTTAAATATAAAATGTAACTTAACGGGAGTTCATGAGGTTTAATTGTTTGTGATCGGGCGGTTAAATATCTCTTACGCCGGTTAGCCTAATCGGCGCTATCGCTTGTAATAGTTTTCTGTGCATCAAAATTCTCTCCATTAAGTTTAATCTCCGTATAATGACGTTGTTCTATGGAGATTAAATTTAATTGGCTTTCGTGCAACTGGCAGATGTATAAACTATTATAAACCGTCTATGAACTATTACAATAACTAGTCCTAGTAAACACGAAAAATCTTGTTAATTATTTACGGTTTCAATGTTTATTGTATTATTATCAACTTTTTTCTCTATTACTTATTAACAGTTTTGTTTGTAGCTGATAGAAATTTGAATTATCAAAGTAGGGTACTCGAGTTGCATTAATCAGGTTCATAACAGCTACAACATTGTCTACTTCATAAGAAAATTAAATCTGTAAACAATAATCTGTATGAACATGCAGTTCTTGTCAAGGTCTTACTTCATTTGATATGCTACCTTCCAATGTCGATCAATAGTTCCGATTAGTTTGATTAATAGTCTTTGATTAATAATTAGTGATGAATAGTTTTGATTAATATGTCAAAGAATATTGAAATAATCTACAATGCTTGTAAAATTAAATTATAAGATGTCAAATCTGTATAAGCCTTTTCATCCAGACCCTCTGTAGCGACAAGAGTGTCAGAGTGAAAAAAGTATATCAGAGCTGGAATCACTGGATTATGCGAGAAAAACAAAATTGATAAGCTTTGCCGGGAAAAGCATACTCCTCACCCTTCTGCCATCTTTGCCACACAACCGGATACGATTCAATTTTGAGAACATGCTTTCTGGCATAGCTGCAGATTCAATTTGCTATTCCAATAAAATTGTTACTCAGAGGCTAAGAACGATAAGCGTGAAGCGAGCAACCACCGAACTATCACCACTAGACTTATAAGAAGCAATGATTGGAATTTTCTGCAAATAACAACGTAGTTTTACAGAAATATTTCATAGAATAGAGTACGAAATATGGTTTCAAGATAGAGATTGTAGGTTGCATCATTTTTGCTGATTTTTAGTGATTTAGATGATCGCTATCTAGGTAGAATTAAATTCCTGGATTTCTTGTTCCATGACGAACTGCGTTGTTAATATTAACTTTTCAAGTGAATTCAACGACTTGCAGTCAAATGACAGCAATTTGACTGCAAGTCGTTGAATTCACTTGAAAAGTTAATAGGTGGAATTGTTGTATTACTTAATGAAAGCTGCTCAACTCAATGTAGAGGAGTACTCACGTATTATATCAGAAGATTTTGAATACTACAATAGTTGAATTATAAACTCCAGTATTCGAAACATTGTTCGAAAATCAATTCAATCATTCAAACATCTTTTGAATCATCTTTTCAAGCATCTTTAAACATTCAGACAGCCGCAGTAACGTAATCGGTTGGACCGCTTATCTCTGATAGGACTGTTTGTTTGCATCATCTTTGCCGAACTTCAGTGATGCAAACTACTACTTCAGTGATGCTATTACTGTTGTGGTCACGGTTTTCATTCTCGATCAGCCTGACATATTTTGCATAGGCCTAATCATTCTCTTCATTAATGAAAAACATGAGGCAGATTCAGCAAAAAAACCCAAGGCTATGCATTAAAATTTTGCTTTGCTTTTCCAGAATATATTCGATCTTCAGGGTTTATTCCGTTTTACCAATTTAGCTCACTATTCTGTCATATTTGATGAATCTATTTTGATAATAATTGTTTAGAAATATACAGTGATATACGTCCAAGTCGAAACCAGAGCTGCTAAATATATTATTTATTTTATCCCAAGTCTAGCTTTGCAAGGAAGCAGACAATTTTGCGTTGGTCGATTGTGAAGGCTTTCGAAGTAAAGCGACGATTGATGAAGTCGGCTGCCACTTGGCACTTCGGCTCGGTCTTTGAAACCAGGTGCTGATGAACACTTCACCTGCGTCCGTCAGGTCAGACTGATGTTTTACTGCTGATTCGTTTCAGAGAAAAGTCTGCTTCGCCCAAGTGAGGGCGAACAAAGGCAACTACCTCACACTGTTCAAGTAGTTATCCTGAGGAAAAGATAAGTTACCTCACAAGGACCAAGTTTTGATCAAATGGAGGAAAAGTTTAGTTTGCAAACCATTTTATGCACTACAGTAGAGTATATCACATGGATTTGACGTACGGGTTTCGATCATCTGAAGTCACTAAAGCCACCATAATTCAACTAAGGTTCCTGCTACTCTACTGGTTGGAAATCAGCTTACAATCTACCCTTCTCAACTAACTACTACTTAGAAGACTCCTACTTAGGTCAAAATTCAATTTCCCAGAAATGTTCAAGCTCCAGTTTCGACAATGAAAAAAAAACTATTCAAGTCTAATAAAAAATAAATAACTAATCAAAATTTTCTGATAATGTAGTCTAAATTTCAGTAATTCAATTAAAAGAAAATCAGAAATATCGTGGAGAGTATTAAGGAGATTCAATCAAAGTGCTCCATCGTTTTAATTGAACTTGGTATGGTCATTGTGTTTCCAGAGGATTCAAGTCATATTTTAATCAAAACGTGAACATAACCTATGCTTAAAAATATTTGGACTCTTGTGAAAATTTTGTAATAGAGACAGTTTTGGGCTGAAAGCCTGTTGTTTTTTTACAATAATTTGTATTTTGACTGTATCAATAAATGAAAATGAATGAAAAAAGGCTGTTATTATGTGCAGCAAAACCACCAGTCATTATACCTTGTACGATTATAATGCATCCTTGGGTTAGGTCTTACCGGGGAATTATTACGTGTTGATTCATTTTTTCCTACTCATATTTAGAACTGACGATGTTTTTTAATATATATTCTGTATTATTATTATTTAACTCGAGACAAATCTCGTTGAGATTTTCTTTTGAGAATAATTTTCTCAAATAATTTTAATTTAAGCATTTTTTAAAATAAGTTCTAGGCACATGTTGCCTAGCAATTGTCGTTTTGAATAAAATTTGCCTAAAGCGATTCTACTGGTCAAGTTGTAGTTTTGAAGAAATTCAAAAATGTTCATTGAAATCTGAATAATTGTTCAATTGTGTTCTATAGGTCGGAAACATGTTCCTGGAGACAGTTACAGTGATGTGGTTGGCATTGAGTGTGGCCGCCCAGCAAGTGGACCCCTCCAGCACTCTGGACTGCCATCGTCGAGTCTACAACCATAAAGTATCGAAGAGCGACTCTCAAGGACGGCTCTGCTGGGACACCATAAGTGTCATGAGCTGTTGGGGACGGTGCGACTCAAATGAGGTGAGTTTCACTTTGATATTTCATAGATTGAGATTGTGTGACTGCCGAAACTATAGTAACTCTTTTTTTGAAAACCAATGTGGTTCTAACAACAGCCAATCTCAGACATTGAACATTCTTATCATGTTCACTAAAATTTTAGTAGAGTTTTCTTTGCCTCCTATTTCTTCTCCTAATTCTTTTGTTTTTACTATTCTTTTTTCTTACTTCTCTTTCCTGTTTTCTCCTTTTTCGCCATCTTCTGTTTCTTCTTCTTCTTCTTCTTTTTTCCCCCTCTTCATTTTCTTCTCCTTCTTCTTTTTTTCCTCTTCTTTTTCTTCTCCTTTTCCTTTTCCTTCTCCTTCTCCTTCACCTTCTGCTCCTACTCCTTCTCCTTCACTCTCTACTGCTACTTCTTTTACCTCCCCTTCTTTTCTTCTTATCTTTTTTCACCTTCTCCTCATCTGTCTCCTCCAACATCTCTTTCTTATCCAGGAAAAAATGATATTGGATTAAAATAGTATATAAGATACTGTATTCATCATTATGCTGACCTAGATAATTTTTTTTTTTTTTTTGTAACATGGGGCGGTAGTAGCTTTAGCATCAGAGGGACGCATTAAGACATTTTATATTCGATACTTAAACCTTTTCTTAAAATATGGCAAGATGAGTGAAGCAATGATGACATGTGCGATTCATTCTGTTTTTAACGAAAGAGAAACGTTGAGTCTCTCTTGAGTGTTTGAGAATGATGGCAGTGGTCCTAAAAACTCGCTTTTGCCGAAAGGTAGCAGCAGCACTCATCATTAATCATTCATTGTGAAAATAGAGTCTGCGCTGCTGAAATTGGTTCGCTTCTCACGCTCTGGGTGGATTCTATCTGTGGAACTGTTGAATTCATATTGTTGTAGCAACTGTTATATTGTGTTAATCCTCTAAGCGCTCTGACCATTGTAATATTTGGAAAATGTAAAATGTGTGGAGGGAAATCCAGGTCTGGGTTGATCCGTTGTATTCGGAGAAGACAACTGGCTGAATTTCGGGTGCAAACCTACACGCTGTTCCAGTAGAAACTGATTATTTCCACCCAACAACGACGTAGTAGTTGTGTTTTGTGGTGACATCTGATTAAGGAACGGTTGAAATTGAATTACTCCTTTGTGCAGGTGACAAATAACTGGCTGAGTTCTTCCTTAGCAGGGCAGTTGAGCGGTGCTATACTTTAAAACACAATTTGCGCTAAGGATTGAAGTTATTTTACATGATAATGTGAAATAGAAGCTATGAATAGGGGAGCTGTTACAATGACAGAATATGGAACATCCCAAGCATTAGGGTGTCTGCTAAGAGACATCCCTTAATTCCGAATTTAGCTTTTTGTAATAGAAGTTGATGCGAACCGTTTTAAATTGAAGTGGATGATGGAATGGGACAATAAACAGTGCATTATTATCATTCCATTATTCTTCATGTATTATTAAATAATAATAACTCGTTTGATATACATTTCAAATAGTCTTTTGTTTGTCTCGCACTTGTGTTGCTCGCTCCATTCATCCGGAACCTAGAAAATAGACTGCATGGCTATTCACAGTGAAAGCACAGCACAGTGTTGAAATACGAATAAATAAACCTATGCAACGGAATATCGAAGCATAGATACCTTTTTATTCTAAAGGAATGATACTGGAATTTTCATTTTTGTTGAATGAAAGATAAATCCGTGCTGTAAGTCTACTGACAAATAATTCAGAACATAATTGACCTTATTATTAACTATGCAAGCTGGAAACAAAATTAAATCGAGTGGGATTCGAAACCCTTGACAACGCTGCTCGTACATCAAATACTTGTTCGTATTTGAAATGAATTAGGTAGTAGAGAGATAGGTATTTAAATTAAATTCAGAAAGTCCAGAGGACCTAACAAATCTTTGAATGGATCTATTCTCATCACAATGTTACGGGTTCTATCCCTAAAATAATGCTGGCAACACTTTAAGATTACACTCGCACTTTGTTTACACAAATTATCCACAACACGCACTAATCAGTTATATTATATTACACAAAATAAATCAATCAGAAACAGATAAATCGATAATATTCAACTAATAAAGATTTGCTATAAGTTATTACTGTACAAAAATCAATCACTAACTGTTAAAAGGCCAATAAAATATTAAATAATAACTGTCCAATAATTCAAGAAGAAATGACTAAAAAGAACAATTAAAACTTACGTAGCACAAGTCCGTATTATAATAATAGCTAAGAGTAGAGTCCACTTGTATAAAATGTAAAGGAAGTCTCACTATACAGGCACGATATACTGCGATTGTCACTTTAACAACAAGCGTTTGTACTATGAACAGAACTACCACTTATGTCAACGAAATTCAAACAATGAATAAAACTGATGTTTACGTAGGCGCTTTAAATAACTTTATAAATGTTCCAGAAAGACGGAGAGTGTTCTATAATGTTCTATCAGATTCTAAAGTAAACAAATAAGGATTCTCTCATTTCCTAGTCAATTCTATCAAGTTCTAAGTAATCATTCTAAAGATATTTAGATAAACCGCAAGGCGAGGAGAGTATGGGGAAAAAGCAAACAAACACGCTGCCAACTGCAACCAGAAGATGTATTGACACAGCAGTAATTAAATTGAAAATCACTGTTCCCTCTTTCATGCCCTGTCCATAACAATAATTATTTTGATAGGTTTTATATTTCTATGAGTTCAAAATCAATAGGATTCTCACTAGAAGTAAGAGGCAGCTATTTACCATAATTTAAAATTCCATTTAGTTTTCCGCTCGAAAGATATTTCCTGGATATTGGATAGATGGAAAAACGTACAATAGCACGATATCATCTTCTCGGACCATATGGTTGTAGTAGATTGGATGAATAGATAGGTAGTGGATGAATAGGTAGATAGATTGGATGATAAATGGATGAATCGATTTGCAAATTAATCTAAAGGTAGTCTTTTAATACATTATTTTTGTTATCAGCTTCATTATCACTTACCTGATGGTTCGGAGCCCACCTGAAATTGTAGGTCCACCATGTACGCCATACCGTGGCACTAGCAGTGTGGTGAAACTTCCCGTATGGTACTTACAACCAATAAAAGGAAAATACGCTTATTTATTTATAATGAAATAATTTTTATCACAATGTGACATTACAATTATTATGATCTTCCGCTCCTTTAGTTTGAAGAATTTTTGCATACAGAGAAAGCTGTTTATAGCAATCAAATGGTACTCAATACTCCTATATTTCTGTTATCTGGACAATTATTGAAAATTGAAGATTGAGAATTGAAAATTGAGAGAGCAAAATCATATTTGTTCAACAATAAGTGGAGCATTAATAAGTACAATTTGAATTCAGATTTTTCTTTGAACTAATTTATTTCTATTGAGAAAGTTTTGACTGCTATCGTGATTGCCAGTGAATTGTACAGAATTAAGTTCTAGCGAATGAGTTGATGGACATTCGTAACTGTTCACGGCTGCACTGGCAACGTCAAGGGGATTAGTCCAGAATTTTCAAGTTGCAAACAAAATGTTCATATATGAAAATATCAACTTCAAATTGGATTTCAGAATGTGGTTGGTCGTTTAAACGAGCTAGTATCTCGTATCTTCAAATTTTCAACAGACACAGTTAGACCGAGTGCACGATAGAGATAAAGGAGGCTGAAAGCTCGCTTGTAATGGTCTAATTACACACAGCATCACACTTCAGTTTGGCACCAGCGTCCTCCAGCTTGCTCGTGAGCGTGTGAGCGCTTCTGTCGTTTCATTTTGCATTGGGGTGGTTTTTCAGCTCACAAAATAATACTCATCTCCAACTAACTATTCCTGTGAGCTACCGCAATGCTCCAATTCTCCCATAAAACACGATCTATTTCTCTGGTTAACTTCGTACTGATGTCATGGGAGTTATTTATATATTACATTGCCACTTTTCACTTCACATCGTATCAGAACATGAAAGTTGCATCTTAGAAATAATAGTAGTTCCAGATATTCTTCACAATAGGGAAAAATAGTTTTGTAAGATAATTTATTCCAAAATTAAAGTGCTGTATATGTTATAAATGCTATATTGTTATATTTCCATTAAATTTCTATAGATAAATAAATATAATGCCACAGATCCCCCCTACTAACATTGACAACTTCATTAAAGTGACAATCACTCACAATTATTGCCAATATGTGCAGTAGCAGAGGTCTTGGGCATAATGTACCCTATAGTATAAACAGTAATTTTGAAAAAAACGATCATAATTTAAGAAACTAGCACTGTATTTCACTTTTAAATAATGTTTTACTCACATATTGGAGATGCTTGAGGAATGCATTTCACTCCTGAAAAGAAGCTTCGTCAGCCTCTCTTTCATTTTGTTTTTTTATTTTAGTCCTTTGTTGAGGAGGTTCTTTTCTGTAGGAGTGAATTGTATCTGTGTAAGGTTTATTGTCCTTTCATGGAATTTGTGTGAAGTTATTATCAGTTTCTGTTTTGGTTGAAGGTTTTGGATTTTAAGGTTATGTTTTTCATGGATTTTTCTTAATTTGTGCTCCACCCAGGAGTTAGTATTCTGAATAAGGTTCATGATGACTTGATTGTTATGGTTGTAAGCTATTTTAAGATGAAGTTTATAGAGTTCTTGATTGACTTTGTCTTTTTTATTATATAACTGTCTTGCTGAATCTTTCATGTAAATTGTTTGTACTTTTTTCTGTGTAATTTTGGCAGCTTTGTTAGGTAATTTTTTTTGTATTCTAGCATAAGTAGGTATTAAGTTTAGTTTTAAGCAAGTTTTGTTAAAGTTAATGTGTGAGGCCACTGTCCTAACCTTCAAAACAAGTTTCCTGAATAGTTGGAAGTCTGCTGGTCCTGCACCTGCAGTGTTGAATGCATCTGTGATGTTTTCCATGACGAAATACTTAATGAACAATCTAATATTAAAACTGACTCTGTATTTCACTTTTAAATATTGTTATACTGACATATATAAGAGATGCTTGAGGAATGCATTTCACTCCTGACAAAGCTTCTTTTCAGGAGTGAAATGCATTCCTCAAGCATCTCCAATATATGTGAGTAAAACATTATTTAAAAGTGAAATACAGTGTCAGTTTCAATATTAGATTGTTCATTAATCTGTCATGGAAAACATCACAGATAATTTAAGAGTTGAATGAAAATTTCTACGTCTTTCTGAAGAACATAAGGGTAATATTACAAGAAAATATGAATATTTAAAATGACTGTTGGAATTAATGCAGTATTTGAACTACCATTAATTTGATGAATGGAATATGGCAAATGATGAATGTGAATAATTTTCGAAATTCCTCATAACATGACATCTTAATAATATGAAGTTTCTGATTAATTGAACTGGAGAGTTCCTCCATTGCGTATACTGACCGTTACAAATAGTGCAATGGTAGAAATAGTTTGCTAATAACTAGTTGTTGACAGCAGCATACAGGCTAGGTGTTAATAAAAGTAACAAATTGAAAATTGTAGCGGAAATTCGATAGATGATATTATTCAAAAAAAAATAACAAATATGAATTTGACATTTTATTTTTTGTTTCATGGATTTAAAAGAGTACAGTGGAATAAATTCTTTATTTGTGGCAAAGCTGTTTATTGTAAATATGTTACTGATAACTCATTACCAATTACCAACATTGGATCGAGGATTTTAGATGTGAACCGTAGTCAATAAAAGGTTTTGAGGTAAACTTTGGAAAAATTGTATTGTAGAGGTAGGCTATAAGAACAATCAGTAGGCCTATCGATATCTCTGTTTAGAAAAATATAGAAACATACTAGTGTTATGCAATCTGAATCAGTTTGATAGGAACATAAAGTATGAAAAATGAAATAAAAATTTTAAACAAATAGAATAAATTAATGTACCGTAATAAATTTTCCATAGTATTTTTCCAATGCTGTAAGAACTCAACTAATCTTGGAGAAAAACAGTCAAATTTTTAGAAAACCAATTGTCAGGATAATCGATAGAATTATTTAATTAATCAACAGAATCAATTATTCAATAGCGTTTTTCGAGACTAAATTTAAGAAGTGATACTATAAAATCCTTCTTCCAAATAGCCCTGGCAAATTAGACTTTTGGTGGACAAAAATAATTAATTAATAGGTATTTTTCGAGTTTATGGGAAAAGTGCCAAATTTGGAGGGTTTTTAAACCTCAAAAGTTATGCACAAACCAGATTTTTCGCAAATTTGAGGAAATCGTTTATGGGATGCCTAGAGTGGATTAAAAAAAATCCAGCTTTGTATCAATTTTTTTCCACCACGACCTTTTTTTGGTTTAATTTGCCTGGTTTAAAACTCAACATATTGTTTGAAGAAAATATCTTTGTTTAAAATATATAGCTATATAAATATAAATATATATATATAGTCCACAAGCTACACGTTCTTACTATATGAACCTTCGTTTTGGAGAGACCCAAACCTTGTTGGGGAGGTCTCATCAAGTTTAATGTATTGTTGTGGGATTACCTAATCGTTTGTAATGAGTAATGTCTTTCTTCAACCTCTTCGGATCCCGCATATTTCAAAACTAATGACTGCTGCAAAATGCGACTAGCGTTTGCTTGCCGTGTCCCCTCCTCCAACTTCCTTCTTCTTTATTTCTTACTTTCACCAGCAAACTGCCATGGGGATTTCTTGAGAATTTTACAGCGGACGACTTTAATACTATTACATTTTGTAAATACTAATACTCTGAATCGGAAACTAAGTAGTATCATCAGAAAAACATTCGAATACGATCGTCGATTGTTTCCAACTCAGGGGTGCTGAAATCCAACCAAGGACTGGCTGGCTGTACTTGATCTCTGTTACATAGCTGATGCCATCTTAAACAAGATTCAGTTCAATTTTCATGGCAACCCCAACTAATCTATGCTGCCATCCGGCTGTACTCATTGTATTGTTGGCTTAAAGATAATGTAGCATTGAATAAATTGAAAGAGCGGAACGCTTAAAGGCGTAAAAAGTTACTGTGATGTTTTAATATACATATTGAGCATTGTAATACTTGAAAACATGCGACGAAATAGCATCCATTCTTTTTCAGTTAGAAGGTTACAACTGAGATAACTTTTTTATTTTTTATAAAAGCTCGGTACGCCGGGCTGTACTTGCAGTCCCTGAAGAGCCCCTTCTGGATACTTGTAGCTTTGAAACAATACAACCAAAAACGTAATGAAATCCAGAAGATTCAATCTTTTATCTTGGCGAATAATAATAAATTCGTGGCTTGAATGTTGTTTTACCAGTAACGAGAGCTCACTGTTCAATTCTCAAATTCGGGCCTCGGGAATATATTTTGGGAAAATGAGAGGAACTTCAATAATAATGATTTATTTCAATGAATTCTGTTCGTCTCTCCAGCATATAGAAAGATTTTTCAAAATCCGCTTTGCAATACAAAAAATAAGGTTGACCAGCATTAGAATACTATTGGGAGAGCATCCCCAGAAAAGATCACTTTGTATATGAGTGTTATTTCTTCAAAACGCCATTTCCCTTTCATTACAAAAGAGACGCTCGGGAATCATGCTTTTCCTTTTCGCAATAAGTGACCACAGTTCAATTTCCAACAAGCTGTGGTTACTTTATAACTCATTTTCCCCCAGGCATAATATGGATGCGTCCTTCTCATACATATCCAAAATAATTGAACTTTTTTCGACAAAATATGCATAAAGTAAATCGTTTTGCATCAAGTATCTCAAGAAATACTGAATTTTTGATTTAACTTAGGAATTACAGATTGTCTCATTCATGACTTAATCAAATTTCACTGTTGAGGCACGCAGAACAATTTTTACCAATAATTTCACCAAGAAATTTCAATAATATTGAAATATGAACAGTCACATTGGAACGGAATCTAATTAGTAACAAGAGAAACAAGACCAACTGTAGTATGAAAAGAAAGTGAAACTTTGAACAGTGCTGTATAAAGACTTAGCATTGTACTATAGCAATCTGTACAATGCAGTACCTACGATATATTGGACATTAAATTGATTGACTACAATAACTAATGGCACATGAAAAATGAGTTAGAAATGAGAAGTGAATTTAATGTGGAAGATAAATTCAACATGAATCAGAGGAAATGAAAGCAAAAGAGTGATGAGTTATGGAAGATATATTATTATTTCTTATTGGGGTCATCCCTCTTGAGATAACGTCTCATGTAACGGAAATAATTGAATGGAAGGTGTGATAAAAATTCCAAATATCCCATCAAAATATACAAACGTTGAAAGATAGGCTAGTATCAGCCACGTCACCTATCCGATAATATTTTATTGAAGTGAGGGGATGATAATCTGAAAATTGATTTTCCCGCAGGCGAGCACCTCGTTCACCACTATATCTCGCAATAACCTGTTACCGGTATTCATTGAAAGCATTATAAAACCAATTTCCTTGCATTCAAATCACTCGTTAAATTTCTGCTCTGTCAAATCCAATGTTTGATAGGCTAGAATCCGAAAGTAATGAATTTCTGATAAATTGATTTATGTTTTATGGTATTCAATGGTGTTTACATCGAATCAGTATTTTGAAATGTTTGCAATGCCTGTGATTATAAATATTATATACTGTATAAAATTATAATAGAATACTCGACACCTTTTTAATTGGGATACAACATAGATAACAATAATAATTAAATTGAGATATTGTTGAAGGAGATTTATTTCAATCAATACGCTGTTGAGAGAAACTGAAGGCGAATTGGGGGATTTCCACTTGAACGTAGAAGAATAAGATATTTGATATTTATTTAATACATCTTACGTTGCCAGGTCTAGTAAGACCTATGGCAAACACTAAGAAATATAACCAAAAATATAAAATATTACATTACATTAAGTAATTATAGTTGAAATAAACTAAAAAGATTAATTAAAAGAAAGAAAAAAAGATTTGCTAATGATAAAACATAACCCATGAAATTTATGTAGCAAAGAAAGAAGTGAAAAGAAAAATGAATAACAAATTATGCAACGGACTTATGAAATAGAAGAGAGAAAAAAAGAAAAGAGAATGATGATGAAGTTGAGATTGATGAGATTAAAAGCATCAAAGAGTGCAATAGCAAGGAGCAAGTAATTAGATTAGTAGAAAGTGGCCAGATGAAATGAGTAGAAACAAATTGGAAGAAAGAATTAGAAAAGGGAGGAAAACATATGAATAAAGAAAAAACGAGAATAATAATTATTAAAGAAAGAAAATGAATGGGAATTCCAATCAAGCACAACCAATAGAAGGAGAAAAGAAGAAGAAAAATAAATGATTATATTTTCATTGAATATTGCGGATTGAAGCACAATAACCTAGGCCTATATGAAATTCTTCTAAGATCTAAGTTTAAATTTGCATTTTCCTTAGAGTCCAGAGTAATCTATAAATACGTAATGAAACCTAAGTCGATTGACTTAATCGAAAAATTGATTGATCTATGAAATCGAGCGAAAAATAAAATATTATTAGATAAAAAACACAACAAACTACATCTAACACAAAAATTGTATCAAATTGAATACATAATTGATGATTCATGGAAATTTCAAGTGATAAGATTGATGAGCAATGTTAGGGTGTTTTAATATCTGACAGTGAAAGAACGAAAGAACACAAATAATACTCCACAGGATTTCAAGAAAGATGAGATTATAAAAAGCCTCTACAGAAACAAGCTTAATACGTGGGAATTATCACCCTGGAGAGAGATCACAACAAAAACGAATGGACTGGAGAACAATGAGCACTAATGAGATAAAAATTGATGGCTGTTTTGGAAAACCATAGGTGCACTAGTATGAATTATCCGGGTTCTGATAATTATATTTCCAAATATTCAGAAAAAATCTATATAAATCATATTCTACCAAATGGTATTGATCAACTTTGGACTATAACTGATAAATCTCAAATTTGAAGTTCATCTCTTATAACTTAATAGAGAATAGACAAAATTTCATGAGTTATCTGAAATTATTGGAAATATGCTTCATTATATAATTCCATTGATTGTATCATTTGGCTAACACAGAACTCTTCTGATTATTATTTGATATTGCTCATTTATAACTAAACTTTTTCTGATCATTTTCCAAAATTGAGAATATTATTGAAAATTTTCAGTATGGAATATAATTATGATAAACTGCACCTTCTTCCTCGCTTATATTAATCGTTTATCAATATTTTGGAATTTTAACCAACTTCTCCAGCCAGCATATTTCTCATCTTCTGAACTTTATCGCTGAGAAAATTACTTGTAGTTCAATAATTATTGAGAAAATAGTTCGAAAAAACTAGTCCACTTGGTTATAGAATGAAACCTTGGTTATTGAATTTCTTCTGTGCCTAGTCACTGGAATAGAATCAACAGAAGACTACTGATTTGAATCAACTCCAAACTAAATAAAATCAAAAAAAGCGAGTTGTTAATAATTATTGAAAATTCACCCTGCAAATTGATTCCAGTTGTTGCTCTTAAATAAGAGAAGCAACAGTTTACTTAGTAATAAAAACTCTGAAAATGTAAAAGCACTGAAAATATATTTGGGAATAGAAATAATATTCTTATCCATGGATCACAATGTGGATCATTATCCAGCCATAGAATTTTGTACTCACGAAAATATTAATAATAAATAATAATTATTATTTTATTTATTGCTTTCGAATGAGAGGGATAATTACTTTGTAATAGAAGTTTTTAGAATTTATTCGAAATTAAAATCCATATTCATATTTATGAAACGCAATCATTATTAAGCCATACAATTTTGTACTCACGATAGTAAATTCGTTGCATAATAATTATGATTATTGTTCCCTGATTATTAAAGTGTTGGTGAAGTGGTATAGAAATGTTCAGCATACATAAAACTCTCAGAACCCATTCAATAACCTGCATATTGAAATGAATTTCCGGACGTTTATGATGCTTATGTTAGTGATATGATGAATAATCATTATCTTATGTTGATATCAAGATGCCAACTTTGAATTTGATTTCAATTATATTGTCTTTTCTAATCAACAAAATTATTTGAAACTTTATAAATATTCTTCTAACAATGCCTAGCCTATTGATTTGAAATTATTTTTGGCAACCACTCAACATTCTTAATTGCTGGCTCTGTTTCATCATTTTGGGGCAATCGCTCGCCTCACATCATGGCCCCCTCTAGAAAGCTAACATGCATTCATAAACAAAAGCCCCATTCATGTTATCAGCTCCACACACGGGGCAAGAGGAATCATTTCGAAATATGGCAACATAATTTATTTTTCAAGGTTAAACTTGAAAAATGATTACTTCAGTAGACTAAAATGAATTGATTGCATGATTGATGGAGAATCCATTTGTGTTTTAAAATTAGAATAAAATTATTCAAACACATTTTTTCAAATTCATCGTATTCTCCATCAAACCTTCGCGTTCAGCCTGTTATAGCCTTACCTTATGATAAAGAGGCTCTCTATGAAAACTATTGAGCGAAAGTATGATTGTGATGCCGTGGCTTTTCCAGTAGATGAGAACTGTAATTGGGAGTTACGTCTCTAATTTGAGAGAGGAGAGTGGAGTGCCATGTGACTAAACGAACATCTCTTGCAAGTCGTCCAGTTTGGTGTTTAGTAGTTTCTACACAAAATAATATAACTGAATGAAACCAGGCTCTCTCTAAAAGTAATGAATCGACTACTGTTCCTTTGCCTCAATGTCCTTGACCATGGAACATGGTAACAGACAGTTGTTAGGGCTGAACATATTTTTTTCTCTATTCATAAATAAGAAATTAATTAGGAAACATGAGGCGACTAGAAATAATCTGTATAAAATGTTAATATTATTCGTAATTATAGTCGGTTTATTATTATGGACTAATTTTGATTTTATTATACCTAACTTTATTTTAATTTGGTCTGAGTCAATAGAAACTGAGTCAAACTACTTAAAGATTTGAACCAAAGAAAAGAGAGAAATTAAAAAATCAGTAATTGAAGCTATAAATATATTATTTAAATTTATGTTCCTATAGTAATTATTTTTAAGCAATATGTTTCCTATTTTATTACAATCCATAGAATAATTGGGCATACAACATTGATTTTATTAGTAACAGTCTAAATATATTCTAAGATCACTTCACGTAATATTTGTTGCTGCCATGAATTTAGAAAGACTAATTTTGAAAGATTTTGAAATCTATTTAATAACCTGTACTTTCAATGTTTGTAGAAATATAATTCAATATTCGATCAAACTAAACGACTTTTTCTAAATTAATTTAATAAAAAACAACGTATTGCCTAGTGCATGGTGGATGCCTTCCTATTCTAGCTAACTGAATTTATTGGTTGTTAAAAACGTTCAACCTAAACTACATTAATTTGAAAAAGTTTCATTGTAACCTTTAATGACCATGCGCTTGTGAGTCTAATTCTGAGTACTGACACTGCACAAATCACTTTTCTATCACTTGAACTGGTTAATAAACCCTCCTCGCCTGGACATTATGTATGGTTACAGACTTACATTGGTTTCTACCGAACAAACAAAATTATATGTTCCAGTACAGCTCCAAAAATAGGTTTGATACGTTGATTATGAGAAAAGGATTTTGATTCATTTTCGTTTTTCAATATATTCAAAATGTTGTAAGCCTACAAATTTTCTACAAATTTTTAAAAGTATGCCCCATTAGTTTTAAGTTTCTCCAATTTCCAATTTTTTAAATTGTTTGGTTTGGAAAGACTTTCCATGGGAGAGTGAATTGCTGTTGGCAAGCTTTCCAACAAAGAAAATACTGTTTGGGAGAGGAAAAAGGTTAAAATTGTTCCTCATTAAACAGCTCGTCATTACGAGAAATGTTATTGACGTGTTTGGTTTAGAAGTGTATGAATCCTTTATTCAGAGAGATATCATTACAAACTTCTAATTGTGTATGCTCTTGGAAAACTCATATTTCTCCATGAAAGTCTAAACTGATTGGGATCTCTAAATTGACATCAACGATTTGAGTTATCTTGATAGCTTTAGCAATTTGACGATGTAACGAATGAATTTTAAAGTACTTTCATATGGAACCATAATAGTTCGGAGAGTATGGGCTTAAGAATATAATTTTAAAGTCGAGTGAAATGCTTCAATAAGTATAATGTTTTTGAAATTCCCACGTAGGACTGAAGTTTGTGCGTTGATGAAGGAGTAAAACAATCATATCGGTTCATACGACTATTCATTTTAATACAAACATTTATTATAGTTGTTCTCCAATACTAATTTCAAGATTTTATCTATTCTATCCTCGTAACATTTGGATTTATAGAAGATCACTCAGTCAGACCACAAACGGTGCGTTTACCAAACGTGGAGTCACTCCACTTCGTATAATAAACCGTGTGCGACCAGTTGCGTCAGGGAACAAGAATATTTCTAAACCCTGGATCAAAACAGTACCAGTAAATTAAAACTTTAAACTGTTGTCCATTTCTTGCTATTATTGTAAGTTACAATTTGTAACTGTCTTTCTACATCCTTGAATTGAGAGAAGAAAGACTTCCTAGGTAGTATAAACTCTCAGATTTGGATTTGTGCATCCTATTGCCATAAAATTTGTCAAATGGCTCTTTAGGTAAAAAAATTTGTGGTAACATGCAGTCTATAAAAAGTGTTCATTGGAATCGCGTTGAGTAACTTATTAGTAAAAAATAAATAAATAATTAGTAAAAATAACCTATTAGTACAAAATTTGTATTAACATGCAGTCTATAAAAAGTGTTCATTGGAATCGCGTTAGGCAACCTATTAGTTAACATAACGGTAATTGATTTGATGGAAGGAAAAGTACTGTAGCTAATTTTTGATGACTTGGTTGCTTTCCTCTATGAACCGGCAATAATCACATCTCTTAAAATTAAGCGCGTGCAAAGGGGAACCGTAATTGGCGCACACTTTGAATCGAGAAGAGATGCATTAGAGCGCTTACACTTCTCATACCATACGATGCCAAACTCTATTATATTAAGTGGAGTATGGGTTTGTGTGCTTCCTCTTTGATCGAATGCATGATGTTACAAGAAAAACGAGCTCGTCCGGCATATTCCAGTGGACTATTTTATAAATTATCAATGGAATGATAATATTGTTGAAAAGTTAACCATTTTGAAAATTGTTACCAAAAATCTAATTACTTCAAATTTAATTTATTTTCAATTAATTTATAACTTTTAATTTATTTTCAATTAATTTATAACTTTTAATTTATTTTGAAATAATTTATAATTTTTAATTTATTATAATGATAAGTTCACAAACAATCTCTATAAATTTTTTATATTCAATTCAATTCTTTATTGCCGCAACTTTACAACACAATTAATTAAAGGTTACAAACATAAAGGAAATAAAAAACCAAACTAACCAGAAATAAAAAACTAAAATTTTGGTTCAGGCACCACCAGCAAAAGAAAAGTCTTTGACCGCTGGTGGGAGTCGCAAAAGTCCGATTCAAATGCCATTCAAGATAACAATTTTTGGTAATGGAAGTTCAGCTATTCAACTTACAGAATAAAATAGAGGAATTAAATATAATATTAAAATTATATATAGTATAAGATCAGTCTTACGAATCAGTTGAAGCTGAAATGCTGAGTTTCTGTAATAATTCATTAATTACTGTGGGAAAAGAGTTTATTTTTAGTAAATGAGGTGATATTCATTCTGATCTGGTGGTACAACGGCAAAATAAATACTGGTTGATAATCATCGTCGCAAAATCATTGATGGAGGTGCGGTCTAGGACTAGATGGCTCAAACATGTACTGGAATCACATGATATTTCAACAATATTTTAAAATATATAATATTTTTTGTAGACGTACTGGACATTAGCTGATCAACAAAACCTACCATTGAAGTGGAACTGAATGTACTGGATCGAAAACGTAAAAATAACCCCACCATTTTCTCACGGTAGAAAAATCCATAATCAATGAAATTGAATATTCAGCTCAATGGTGTAAAACTCACTTGTTCACTTGTTCACCATCCTGATAACAACAGAAGCAAACCAAGAAGTATGATAAAATGGATGTTCCTTCTCAAAATTTTCCAATACTAAAATAACTGTATTTAAGTTTATCTTGGGTGGTGAGGACTTTTTCTAGGTAGTGCACTCTGAAATACTTTTTTGTTGATACTTCTATAGTTAATGCTAAATTTGTAAAGACTGTTTGTGACCTCAACATTATAATAAATAAAAAGTTCTTGCTTGTCCAAAAACAACCTATAGAGTTTTTGGTAGTTGGATTTTTGGTAGCAATTTTCAAAATTATTAAACTTTTCAACAATATTATCATTCCATTGATGCTAACCAACACCCCCCCCCCCCCCGCCCACCCAAAGTAACTTGTAGGTTCGCCCCTGGATAACACACTGGTTTTCTAGTACAAATGAATTTTTAGTTCCCCTTCAATTTTTAACAACTAGGACAGAATATAATATAATTAATAAATGTAGATGAAGAAATACTGTACAAGAATGAAATTGATAAACGCATAATAAAAAATTATTATACTGTATATGCTACGCTCTCTATAAAATTATCTATATAAAACAAAAAGTCCTCCACAATTGATATAGATATAGGAAATTTTCTGAAACAAACAAGAGCAACCCAGGAAAAAAGAATAATTTTATGTTAATTATAATAAAAGAGAATAAACACAATCTAACAAGAACCTAAAATTTCAATGGACAAACTAAGTATGTATTATGTAGTAGGGAATTGTAGCAATAGTAGCATATATTTATCTGACGAGTGGAAAGGCTGCTACTGAGTGCTGTAACGACAGCTTCCTTTCTTCTCGCGGGAATAGTCCTGATTGGATACAATTTCATAAGCACTCTATGGCTAGAGTTGTAGGAGTAGGAGCGAGTCGCTCACCAAGATTATTCGGATGGAAGTGAACGCCTGACTGTAGTCAATATGATAACCTGATTCTCTCCACCTACCACCCACCAAACAGCTAGCTCTTCATGCACTGATCTCTCAGCTCGCAAGTCCTTCAATCACGTGTAACGTCGCTTGGCATGAAATGACTTTGAAAGTTCTATAAACTTTGAACTAGTCTTGTTTGCGACCAATTTGTGCTCCACCAGCTACCAGCTACATACTAACGTTGTTAGTGGTTGATTCACTTTGTTGCTGCGGCCTATTTTGCTGCCACTAAGTGTGTAACGGCTCACTACAACACCAACAACAAGAACTCATTTCCTGCTTGATTACTATAGACAGATAACTGTCTATAGAATTGTCCATAACACAATCACGCTTCCAGTTCCTGAAAGTAATCAGTGTCGGCTATATTTTTGTTGAATTCACACCCTGCGCCAGAGCTATAAAAATTAACGGTTGGAAGATAACCAATTTTTTCTTTGAAATATACTACCACAGTTATTACTGGTTATTTATTTTCAAAAGTCAGCTGAAATTAAGACTTTCAGCTTTCATTGAACTAATTATTCAAAATGGAAAATTTAAATTATGTTCAGCTGTTATATCACTCGAATATAGCACAGTGATTAAATTATCAATGTAAGAAGGAAGCTCATATTGAAAGAATTCAGTACCTATTCCATTAACTGTATTTATAAGAAAATTTTGCTTTATTTGAAAAAAATTTGGCCACCATATTGAATTTGAAAAAATAAAATATATACATCGCTGTGCCTATAAATAAGGAACATTCATATGAAAAATCATAACAATTGGTCTAGGTTTTCGTCCGTAATCGTGAGACAGACAGAGCATTCCGATCGTCTTGAAGGAAAGACCTCACTCCGTTCGGTCAACTATTTTTACTTCTGAAAATTCAGGCTAGTTGAGTGATATCGAATGACACAGTTTTCAAGAACTGGTCCTATTAATATTATTACTAGTAGGCTACATAACTAAGGTACAATTGGCAACAATCTCGTTGAACTTGGGTTCAATTCTCACCTACACGCCAGTTATTTTTACCATCATCAACTAACTAAGATGCGTGTCAAACTGGAGTCAACAAATGTATAATAACAGTATTTGCTTATATTTCATTTGTTTTGGAAGTTAATTTCCGTACATATCTTGAAATTTTATAACTATATCGTATTATCTACTTATATTTCAATTATTTCGTAGCATATTGCATATTAATATTGTTACGGGTTTTAAGTCTAAAATAACGCTGGCAACACTTAAATTTATCACTCGCACTTTATTTACACAAATAATCACAACACTCACTGATCAGTAATGTCTTACAGAAAAATAAACAATTAAAAACAGATAAATCGACATTGTTCAACTAATAAAGAGATTTCAATAAACTGTACAAAAATCAATCACTAAAAGTTAAGAGGCCGATCTAATATTAAATAATAATTGTACAATAAACTGTCCAATAATATTCAAAAAGAAACGTCGAAAAAGAACAATTAACTTACGTAGCAGTAGTCCGTAATACAATAAAAACTATTTAGTAGCTCACTGATATGAATTAAACAGGAAAAATAATTATCACTATAGGCACAGAGAAAGAATTATCACTATATAGGCACAATATATAGAACTGTCACAACTTGTTTATCACGACGAATTTCAAACAAGACTGATCTAATTTACAAAAGTCTACCTCTATTTATATAATTTTTCATAATGGAGATATCTCTTGATTTTCTATTAACTTCTACCGATTTCTAAAATAAACAATGAAAGACCTTTGCACCTTCCACAATATTCGATAAGATTCCATTAATGTCTAATAAAACAACTTTAGCATTTTACAAAGTACCAAGTAAACACCATAAAAGTGTCAAAAGCAGAGTAATTAATTGCTTAGAAGTGAACATTTACATAGCAAATAACACCGAGAACCACTTCTTTCTCTCAATTCTCACTACAATATTATTACTATTATTATTATTATTATTATTACTATTATTGTTGTTGTTGTTGTTGTTGTTGTTGTTGTTGTTGCTGTTGTAAATTATTTTCTATCGAGAATTCACTGCTGGCTCTCAGGCTATGCCTTGCTGTACTCTACCTTTGAATGTGATTTCTTAATTGATGTAAGGAATTTTACTTTGATAATTTTATCTTTTTTTTAAAAATTTAGCAATATAAAATAATCGTGCTGTACATTTCGAGGAAAATACATTAAACATGAATAATTATTATAAGTAATTTTATTGAAACTACAACATCAATATTACATTGAATTGAAAAAAAAATAGTAAGTGAATTGAAAGTGTTTCTTTACTGGAATTGAATTTCATTGATTTCATTGGACAAAAATGAATGTTCTGTGCACAGATATCTGATTGGAGATTCCCCTACAAGAGAAGCTTCCACCCGGTCTGCCTATTCGATTCCAGAGAAATAGCAGTAGCAAAGCTTTCGAACTGTGACCCGGACGTCGAACCGGGAACAGAGCTCTATCAATTCCAGCAGGCACTCTCTTGTCGATGTTTGGTCTGCAAATCTTCTGAGGCATCTTGCGAAGGTCTAAGGTACCGACCTGTTCCTGCTGGCTAAATTATTGTTAACTCGCTCTCAAGGATATGAACTATTATGATCAGTTACCTTATCCCAAGCCCAAATTTCTTCATCATCTAATTTGTGAAATTGTCAATATATTTTTCAACTAATCATTTCAAATGAAAGCTTCTTTTGAAGGTGATCAATGATAATCATTTTTCAGCCAATGAAACTTCTGACTGCTTCCCAAAACTCAAGTCAATTTATTGAAATGTTTGTATTGTTGCTACTTAAAATGTTTATTGAAGAGTTAAAGCGCTATTTAAAGTTATGATGTGTTATAAAATATTGTTATAACTAGAATTTCTATTGAATTGTTGAGACTTTATTTGATGTTTAAATTATAATGATGTGATTATTGAGTTCCAAAGTATTGGAAAAATTGGAATATTGAAAGCAAAGTTCATCGTGCAAGACAGCTACTCTGTATACTACTTTTATTCTTACCTTACATAATTTTTCAGCCTTCATTATATGTTTCCAACATTATTTCCTTTGTCTACTGATGTACTCAAAAGTTTGAGTTTTGTATTACCAATGTTTTTATTTTGGAATACAAACACATCACATTCTGGTGTTAGATAATATTTATCAGTATTTTGTAACTGAGTGTGATGATCCTGTGCAGCTTTTTTCATGAAGAAAATCCTAAGATATGGAATAATAATGAACTCAGAATGATTGAAACTGATCCGACTTTTGTATCAAATAAATATTGAAATGAAGTTGAAAAATGAATAAATCAGTGGGGAATAGTCATTCTAAAAGACGCATTAGTTGGTATTTTATTGAAAGAAAGGGATAAGGAAAGGACACTTTTGAAGAAAGGAAGAGGTAATTTAGAAAATTAAGCCTTCATGTTACGAATATGAATATTAAAATTTTGGACCAGAACAGCAATTGAAAATGCTATTTGAATTTGCTTTGATGTTCCACAAGAATATTATCACCCCTTCAACTTCTATCGATTCGTTGAGTTGAAATTTGAAGCTCCAATGCTGAAATGAATCAAATTCCAACTTCAAATGAGGGTATAAATTGTATGAGAAGCATGAAATGTTACCATTAAAATGATGATGGTATATTCAAAAGATAATTTATGACCTTAGTGGAGAAAGAAACATTATTTCAATCAATCGAAATCAGACGTAAGACCGATTTTCATCGTGGGAATTGGAATTAAATTATACTGCAAGAAACTGTCAAATCGAATGCTATAGGATTAAAGTTGAATTAGGAAAACCACCAATGCAGATTATTCTGAAAAAGTTGAAAAAGGAAGATTAGGCTATTATTGTTTCCGCGGATCATTTCAATTACGTACAGGTCCTGTTTAATTCAATGTACGAATGAACCAAGAGAGTTTTACTATTTGCTCACAGCTCACAATATGAAGTAACTTTCACCAAATGATTCTTATGAAATATTTCAAGAGCCAGAATATTTTTTCGTTTACGTTTATTTTCAAGCAGCATCAAAATGTTTGCTATCTGGTTTATATGTGGAACAGTTGGAATATATTTTTCATCTATATAAATAAAATTAGAGTTTTGTCTGTACATTTATCAGAATTGTATATTTTTTGGTTCTTTTTACGTTTTATACATTAAATAAGCCGAAAATAGTCTTATCTCACTTTCTGTCTGTCTGTCTGTCTGTCTGTCTGTCACGGCCCCAAAGGCATTTTACGCGGCCTTCTCCTCAAAAACGAGAGCATCGATCGGGATTTTAGTTATTGAACAGTATTGAACAGTTTATTGACAATGTCTTTAGCTATAAAAAACAAAATTAACTTTTTTTTTAACAGAGTAATAAACGTTTAAAAACCAAGTGTTTTGCGATTTTGGATACATTTTACGCGGCCTTCTCCTGAAAAACGAGAGCATCGATCGGGATTTACGTTATTTATCAGTATTGAAAACCTTTTTGAAAATGTCTTTAGCTATAAAAAACTAAATTAACTTTTTTTTTAACAGAATAATAAACGTTTAAAAACCAAGTATTGTGCGATTTTGGATACATTTCTTCCAAGTTTTATTACCACATAAGAATAAGAACAAATCACGTGATTTATCATGATATATATCAATCAGCTGTTCTCAAATATAAATGGTGGGCCCTTCGCGGCGTTATTTACGCTGTCTGCAGACTTGTGGAGTCGGAGCATTGCAGTCTTTTAGGAAACATTATTATGTCTGGTGAATCAAAGCTCATCTTATGTGTTATCAATTATTTCTTTTTTGAAAAAAAAAAAAATTTTCTTATTTCAATTTATCAAAACAAAAATTAGCATTTTAGGAAGGTGCGGTTTGTGCTAGGCTCTTGAGAATTCGCCAGGTAGCACTATTATTACCACATAAAAACAAATCACGTAATTTATGATGATATATCAATCAGCTGTTCTCAAAAAATATTCTCTCCAATACCTCCAATTGCTTACGTTCTAAGTTGTTTACTAAGGGCCCGTTCACACGATACAGTTTTTGTGCGGTACAGTAAATTTGCTGTATCAGTTATTTTGCAGTACTTTCATTTGCATGTACGTTTCATATTGTATGTTCATACAATACTGTTTTGACTGGATCCAGTAAAAAAGCTGTTCTAGCCGATTTCTACATTCGGTTTTGTCTTCAAAAACTGTATCGCTAAAATCAGCTGTACCGCAAAATAACTATCCGTATCCGGTGGCACATGTATTGTATCGGTAATGGATATGTTCAAACGATACACTTATTACGCTGGAAGCAGTCTTCAGATCGTAAGCATTGATATTCTTCAGCATTGATCTTCTTATTAGTGAATTCCAGTGTCCAGAAGTGGAAGATATTAATTGTGGAAATTTAATTTCTCTAATATATGAGAGACCCGCCTTGTGGGACAAGACTTAAGATTAATATAAAAATAAAGAGAGAAAAATGTGTGGAATATTGAAACCAGAATTTGCGTACTTTGATCAAAATTTAAGAGAAACCTCCAGTAAGAAACTTATTTAAAAAAATCTTACACAAATAAAAAAAATCCTGGACTGGAATAAATAAAACTGAACTGAAAGCGCAATGGAAGAAGGAGGAGAGCACAGCAATAAGCAGCAAAGCCGGACCGTGTGAACTTCACAGTACAGTTGACGCCGTACAGTAAAAAAACCGTACCGCAAAAAAACTGTATCGTCTGAACGGGGTCTAAGCTGCTAACAACTTCATGATCGTTGCTATCAAAAAAGCCGAAACATATTTAGTCTTATTTCTAAACATAATCCGTACGAAGGACGGGTACAATAGCTAGTTCTAAATAAACAGGCAGTTTCTTAGTATTTCTAAATAATAAATTACGTAACATTTGGAAAATGGTAATTTTCCCTTGAAAAAACTCACGCTCTCATAAATTTGGAAATAAATTTTTTTGTAAATCAGCGTGTTTTCAAAATGACTGGTCCAGCCATCAGCCATTCAGCGTTTTCAAGTTGTCAGCTAGTCAGCTTGAAAAATTCATCTGAAACTTTTCGAGACTTACAATCTATTGATGTTGATTTTGAAAGCAGTTTTAAATTGATTCAAATTGTAGATGAATAATAATATTTTGATGCTTCGTGATATGTATCAAATCTTCTAGGAAACCCATCCTTACAATGACTTTGAGAATAGATTATCCTATCACACGACAAATAAATTGCGCAATCAATATTCATGCAACTCGTACCCATCGAATTTGGAGTTTGAAGTGTTCTGAAATTGGAAGAAATACTCTCTGGAAAATTGAAGGAATAGATCGTAGCAATAGAGATGATTATTGCATTTCCACTTACCACCGAAGAGATAAAAGTGTCATATATGAAGCCTCAAACAGAAAGTTTGGGAAAGTATGGTAGTGGTGCAAATAGTATCAACTTCTGGAAGGCATTGTAGGGAAAGTAAACTGATCAAATTCTGTGCTGGTCAACCATATTATTCAAGGATTGAGCTAAAATTATTAATGTTATCTCGATCAAATAGAATGATCACAAAAGTTTGAGTGCTTGAATAAAAATAAATCTATACCTTACGTACTTCCTTAGGAGAATCGATCATAAAGCATATTCATTAATATTTTGATCTGCTGACAATATTGTATCACGGTTTTAATTTTTCAGTTTTTGGAGTTTAAGGCTATTAGAGCTATTGAAATCTCATCCATTGCAAAACAAACACATTTTCCACTTCAAAAGCTTACATTTTACATAATGTGTTATGAAACCTTTTTCTCAGTGCAATAGATAATATTTCAATATCTTGATATCAGCCAAAACCAAAAAGACAAAAGTTATGACCTAGAGTTAAGTGGACAATCTTCTAACAAAATCTATTTTATTCCTCATAATTAGCCAAGTGGAAAAGGTATAAGTAAAAATATTAATTCTCAGTCTAATTTTTCATGATTTTCCTCTTCCAAATAGCTTTCTCATTGATTATTAATTGCTACTCTGATTGAATTTAAGCATATCACAATTTCAGCTGTCATGCTGAAAAATATCACCACAATTTCTTCAACTTGAAGATTTAATAATATCAATTTACCTCTAACCACTAGTGACAATCAGTGAAAACAATGTACGTAAATGAATGTAAATCAACAAAAAATTATGTAAAGAAGTACTGTATGCGTTTTCTTCAGAATATTATACTATCACCATTACAAAGAGCATGACAATCAATAACTATTGAATAGTTATTCACAATGACAAGCTTCAACAACTTGATCCTATAATATTCCTATAATATTGATGACTATAATATTCTGACTTGATTAAAAATCAAATAATAGGAATAATTTACAGAGAGATCTCAACTGATGATAAACTATTTCAGCTCATGTAAGCCCCAATTCAATTACAAAAATAGTTTACCTACAAGTTGGAGGGGCTCTTCTTATTAAAGATGTATTTGAGTCTAAAGATTTTATTTAGATGGATTAATTTGCATGCCAGCATTTTCAACAGTTTTTCATATGGAGAGTTGATAGGAAAAGAGCATCATGACTTTAAAATTTGTAGTTGATTTTTAATAGATTATTCAAAGGTGATCTCTATAGATTACTCCTCACAAGGTACACAATACAGAAACGTGCGCTCTTGAGATCTCTTTGCGATGTCATTGGAACTTTGCAGACGATCCAGTCTTTTTTAGCACGTGGTAGTGTGATCTTTTCTCTAGAAATGATCAACTCAATTTTGAAATGATTGGCTCAGTAGTTGGGCTACCTGTTCGAGGGGTCAAGTTACGCCACTGCTTATAACATAAATAGGCCCTTATTTTATTAGAAGACGTAGCCAAGCTGTTCAGTTTGCAATGGTGCATTGTTTATTGTTGGAGCCTATTAAATTGGTTGCCAATCATAGCTAACTTTATAATGCTGTTACTAGCTTAACTACGTCGTGTGGTAACCAGTTGCTATAAGGTATTTTTAGTTACTTTACTGCCAGGAGCCCTCGCATAACTATTTACAAATTACAACTACAATCTATAGATTAAAACATTAATAAGATTTTACAGTAACTAAAAATAGAAGTACTGATAGTACTAGTTTGTAAATTGTTATGCAAAATGACTCCGACGGTGACATTCTCATGCCTCTGGTATTTGCTTTCAATTTTTCTTGTATGTTTGTCATTAATTAACAATTAATAACAATTTGTAAATTGTTATGCAAATTACTCCGACGGTGACATTCTCATGCCTATGGTATTTGCTTTTTCTTGTATGTTTGTCATTAATTAACAGTGGTTCTCAAAATCTTCATTTTTTACAAATAGTATTATATTTTTCATTTATTTTTTTTTATATTTATTGTTATCTACTTCTTCAACTAAAAACATATTTTCAACTTTCAATTCATCAAATTTATCTAGTATTCCACTTTTACATTCTATATTTATCACTATATCTACTATTTTCATATTTAGTCTACTATTTTGTATATTCAACTATTTCAATTTATCTAGTATTCCACTTTTACATTCTATATGACATCACTATATGAGCTATTTTTATTTGTAGTCTACAATTTTATATATTTAACTGTTAATGCAATTTTGAGTATATTTTCAGGCATGAACCTATCACTGATCTCCACTGCAACTTGCTAACACACATTGTATTTTGTTGTAGGGAGTCAAATTGATCGGAAGAATTAGTGAATGAGACCGCAGCACCACCAGCACCAGCACTACCTGTGCACTACTCACTAATCTTTACTCACTGATACTCACTCACTACCCATCTGTCACTCCTCACCGATGCTTGCTGCCTGAACTTGATTTCTCCCTCTTTTTCTCACTTGTTCTTTCTCACTTACACACTCCCTCAGCTCGTTCCGTTCTTCACTTGTTTACACGCACAGTTATCCCCGGCTGACAGCACACCATTTGAAGCTACACTGATACGCAAACTAATGCTGCCGATATATACATACACTGCTGCTGATATACATATACTACATGGTTGTCGATTATGAGCACACCACGTCTGTTTGATTTTCTAGCTGGCTGTGCATTGAGCAGCCAGCAGCTCAAATTTCAAGCGTTAACGAATACAATGCATGCTTAGTGCTCTGAATTTCGAGCAATCACATTGGCATGACTTTAGATACTGGATTATCCTCAATTATCACAGTAAAATTGAGTTACAATAGTTAACCTTGAGCATTGAAAATATAAGGCATATAACTGCATAACTTCTCGTTGTTTGCAAATTTGCAAATTTTATAGCATTTCGACACTCGGGTCCAGTTAATCTGATATTTTTTCAGAATCTCGTATTATCGTTCTGAGTTGATAGTGAGCCAAAATAACATCGTTTATTATCATAAAGAAGTTCACTAGAATTTCGAAAATGCGATAAAATGAAAACCATAGCACTTTGATTTGATAAAGCCGTCGCAAACTTAGAAAAAAAATGTTCAAATGTACAATTTAATTCACAAGAAAACTTTTCCGATACTCTATACTCTCAGTGTGTTTATAATATTAAAGTGTTCGTCCATTAAAGCATATTTCCCTTCCAAACTGCTTATTCAATACTTGATAGGCTACTACCACACGTAGAAGACAAGTTATTGCGGGAATTCTGTTCAAGATACTTTTGTAATGATAATGAGATGTAATTTTTTGGGTGGAATAATATTCAGGCATTTGAGGCAGATGGCAGACCAAACCACAGAATGAAAGCATACTCCCTTGAATTTGGCATATACCTTTCTTTTTGCATTTTAATAATGGGATAAAAAGGCCACATCTTCAAGATAATCAAGGTCAAATGTTAAAAAATTCAGTTTTTGCAAATAATTTGTTTTTTGTGAGTCGAACATCTTTGGAACCCATTATACAATTTCAAAGAAATAAACTTTCTACAATTTTAGAAATTTACATTTTTATCGTATGATTGACCGTTCTCGATAAATAGCACTGTGAAAGTAAATAAATAGCTTGCGTCTCATTATACATATTATAAATATGAACATGAAGCCTGCAGTCCAATGAAATTAGATTCTAAAATAGCAAATAGAAGAAAAACTGATTGAGTTTTTCCAATTTACTCTGGTACTACTTTCTAACACATCAAATATGTTATTGATAGAATTTCATCATCGAGGAAGGTCCCCGACCACACCTAGCTCCCCTTAAAGTTTATGATGGTTGATTTTCAAGGTTTTTGATCATAAAATCATTGTCATTCAAACTAGAAAGTCAATTTTATTCTTAAATGTTCGATTAACATTCCTTTCTACAATGTTTATGAGAAAAAATTCTGAAACACATAGTTGATTAGTTACAGTGGTTCTAAAAAAGAGAAACTGGCATGTTTTTGTCTGAAATATTTAGCTTTATAGTTCATTCAATTTTGGGAGAACTCAAAATATTTCCGGATAAAACTTGTAGCATTAGTCGTGAACTATAAGTTTTATCTTGATTATTATTTTTCAAATTGAGTAAATTGTAGAGCAATAACTGGACTTGCTTGCTCAAGCAGGTCAGTTTTCCCGTGAATTTTGCAACTATAACTAACAACTTTGAGCTTAATTGTTATGAATAAACATTGGGGAACAAAATGCTCGAGACATATTTGAAGATAAAATTGGCTTTCTTATGTCAATGGTAATGATTTTATGATCAAAAACCTTGAAAATCAGCGATCATAAACTTTAAGGGGGACTAGGGGTCGTCGAGGATCCCCCTCGATGAAGAAATTATGTCAATGACTTTTTTGGAATGTTAGAAAAGTAGTATAGAAGTAGAAAAACTCAATTAATATTTGTTGTATTCGCTATTTTGGAATCTAATTTCAATGGTCTGCAGGCTTCGTGGTCATTTTTATGACATAATGGGTCGCGCCTTCCTTTCACCGCGCTATATCTCGAGAACGTAAACTTGTAGAGAGTTTATTTATTTTGAAATTGGGTTACAATGGTTTATCACGTACATGTAACAAGTTATTATCCTTCAATAACTTATAAATCTCCTTGTTAAATAAAGGAGTACGATACCGTGGTAAAGAAGTTTTCAATAAAACGCCATCACGATAAAGTATTCTACAATTATTATATTTTAATCTCTACCCCAATTCCGATTTTTCCCTTCTTTAAAACGGCGATTTCAATTATGTTCTTTGCATGCTTGTAATTATTATGACTAGAAAAACAACCACAAAAAATGGAAATTTCTACTATTTCGAGTTTGATTTTTCATACTTGCATCCGAGGACCTAACATTTCAAAGTGTAGTTGCATGGGAACTGTAGTCACTGAGCAAATACGAGTAGAGCCTATCATATCTTTCTATATATTTTAAAACTCTTGATTGGAATTTACATTCTCTAGACACCCTTATCCCTTCACAAGCAGACACTTGTTCAACATATTTGTCACTAAACAAGTTGTCGAGTTCCGTCATATTTTTTGTTCACAAAGAGCTATTGCATTGTTGAATAAATACAATAAATATTTTGACGATGTTGAAGTGTGGTATGTTTATTTTTTCACAATAATATGGGCATTCTTGACATGCGGTAAATTAGCTACTTTGTACATTACAAACATTCAGTCTTTATTATGAAACTTAATTAGGGCTTGTTGACTAATTGCAGTTAATGCACAAAATATTTTTTATACATGATGTAGTTCATAAGTCGTGAGAATGGCATTGAAAAAATTCTTACCGTACCTTGAGAATACCCATAATGTTGTAAATTACCTGCCAATATCCTCCTCCATTAGCACCTTATCAAGACATCATACCTTACCACGTTCCATGTTTAAGCAGGGGTGCCTACAGGGGCGGGGCTATGCGTCATTGAAATTCTTGGGGTTCCAAAAAGAAGTCGGTGAGGAGGGGGTGTAAAGTTGATTGAAACCGTGTTTAACGGGGCGACATTCAAAAAATATTACGAAGCCAACAGATGGAATGTCAATTAATGACAATAGATTTATAATTATTATTATTATACTATTGAATATGAGTAAGCTAAAATCTGCTTATAAATAAGCTAAATGTTTAGGATTTGGGCAGGAAGTTATTATTCAAGCTTAGCGAGACGTGATGGCTAAGAGGGAGGGGTACGGAATGGCGCCACCATCGATATCTATACTACTACAACAGTTGTAGTAGTATAGATATCGATGGGTGCCACTACTGTGAAAAAATGATAACGCGTGGCACAGACATAAGCTACACCTATATAAAGCTATGCAAAGAATCTCAAGAAATATACATACATTTTGTATCGTATCGACTGGGTTTGAATTTTTTCAATATACAGTACTTTATATAAATCTTCTTTTAGTTTTAGAAAAAATACGATGGACTTATTTTTTCACATTCTTTTGGGTGTGTCTAATTTATGGGGGGGTGCTTCATGAGGTTTGAGGGGGGTGGGCACCCCTGGTTTAAGTATATTGTAATGAGTAATTATTATTACAACACATTTATCATCACTTAATAAATGCACTAAATTCAATTACTAATGTACAGCGCATCATTTATTATTAACTAGCATCCAACGTTACTTCGATCATATGCGAAGGTGAGAATTACAATTAAAGATACAGTAATATAAATTAACTGCTCTCTGCTAACGAGACAATAATTGATTGGATTCATAAGTAGCATACAGAGAGAGAAACATTTTTCAGTGTTTCTGAAAAATTCTAAGTTTAATTTGCAACGGATTCCCCAGGTGCAAAACTTTATTTCTACTAAAATCCTGATTCCAGTTACTGCAGTCGAAAAGATTTTCTCATAATGTTTTTGAATTTCCGAAATACAGTATAAATGTTTTTTTACTGTGTTTAACTACAAATTTGCATAAACACTTGATTGTGCATTGTGTTTTTCAATCCTTTTTTAAATAATCTATCAATTCACTATTTTCCATACATTAATTGAATTTTGCTATAATCTGTCAATCCAAATGAAACAACATATAACACCAGGGGGTTTCACGGTTGATATCAGCTGTTTAAAAAGCCTCACTTTGTATATAAAGCTATCTTTGTATATAAAGCTCACTTTGTATATAAAGCTTTTGTATAAAGCTATCACTTGTATAAACGTGATTTCTATAGGCTGCAGTAGCACAACAATTCATACAGCTCATGCTAACTGTGTGCAAAAAAACAAATAGTGCCATGAGAATTTTTTTTGGGGGCATCACAAATTCCTGCTAGACTTTTGTAATTTTGGAGGGTAGCCATGAACCCCTCTCACCTGGGACTATTATTGGAATGTGCAAGACGAAATGAGAATTATGACGAATAAAGGAGGAATAAGGAGAACCAGTAGAGAGGAAAGAGTAAACAGGAAAATCGAGGAGGATCACCAAAACATCGGGAGCAAGTGTGATTATAATCATGTACTGTAATATTCATGTGTGGAAGATGAGAGGACGCGCTACATCTGAACCCAACTGTTGCCAAGGAAAATGAAAACTACAGTATGTAAGGCCTATGTATGCATATAAGTATGTAGACTATGTATATATAGTACCATGGCCAATTTCAACTATAGGTGACTCTTCAGGCCTTAACATTATGTTTTGGTCCAAAGAGTGTATTACGCAAACGAGAAGTGAGGTAGGTTGCGATTATTTGAGGAAACATTGATCTAACAGAGTTGTATTTATGTCAAGCCCACGCAAACAAATTCTGAAGCGGTATGCTTAAAACAGTCCACTTCCACCTTTACACACGATTATACATACGATCTTGACGTACACGATTATAATAAAAGAAGCCGCGGAGATTATCGCTTATTAAAACAAAAACCTAGTTATATTGGTAGGAAAATCTACAACAAGCTACCGCAGTTTTTAAAGAGTTGAGAATATAGAAATATTTGAAAAACAATTGAAAAAATATTTAGTTGGTAAAGCTTTTCATAGTGTACAAGAGTTCTTTTCATATAAAAAATAATCAGGACATACAAAGAAAATTGGTCAGAGCATGTGTTAAGAATGTCACAAGACCGCCTCTCATTGAATGCATTACTCCATAATCCAATAGGTAAAAGAAGTATTAGGAGACCGAGGAAGAGATGGACGCCGGAACAGGCTTAGCTCACATAGTTAAAATAGCCTAATCCATGAAGACGACGACGACGACGAATTAAGCCTCACCTCAACCAAATGATATAGTAATTATGGTAACTACTGTATAAGATAGTATAATTAATTGTTAATCTGACTTGTATTATACTCCTTAACTGAAGTCTCCAAGACGTAATCTACAAAAAAGAAACCCCAAAAAAACACAGGGCCTGGCTGCGCAGGTGAGTGTGTACACTATTCGGCACACCTCTTAGCTACTTCATGCGTCCAATCCATCATTCAACAGAGAATTTTGGAAATCAAAACCAGCTTTAGCCTTTTTTATGTTTTATCTGATATGAACAAAACTTATTTCATCTCAAGCCACAATGTGACACAATATTTTGTGCCACAAAAAGTCACGATTAAGATTAAACTTACTGAAATTGCATGTGGGAGTGAATTTATTCCAAATCCATTTCGCAGTCTTTCTCATAAATATGCACGTTTTTCAGCAGTGATTTTGAATCGGAGAAATTGTGAGACAAAAAAAAACTAATTGTATTAATTCGGCAGCATGAAGTTACAAAATTACCGACGGAAAATCCTCACAATACTTCCCTCTTGTAGTAGGGCTGATAAAAGAAACGTTTGATGACTCCATTGCTTTAAAAAGGCCGTGCCGCCTACAGCTCTCCTAGTAAGAGCTTGTAATGGATACCTCCCGTTTTATACCCAACTCTTTTAACTAGATTTAGTCATAGCAGGAAACTTGAAGCGTATTTCTACCATCTGCTTTGCCTGTACATTGAAAGGTAATAAAAATGAAGAATTACCTCTCATTCTACACGATCGAATTTATTGTCTGCCATCAATTGGAGAATCTCATGCCTGACGTAGCAAACGCTACTCATGCAAAGTAGTCAGTCACACTCGTACTGATCTGTAGGCTAAAATAGGCTACGCTCAGCTCATTGGTGCATGCAGCATAGCTTATCCACCAAAGCCCTTCGTCCTATCAACCAATTTATATTCTACATCATAGATACTGTGCACTGTGCAGGTTATTTTGAGTAAGTCTACTCCTCTTCATTTTCTGTCTTGGCTACATCTATTGATTCGATTTATTTTATCGATATTCGTCACTGATACGATATATCGAAAAGAATAACCATAACCAAATTCAAATACAAGACAAAATGTTCTTTCAAAATGTTTAATATTCTCTATAACTGAGTAATCAAGCAGGTAAATGTCTTTATTTCATACAAATAATAATCTAGAACAAATGAACAAAACATTTTTTTTTTTTAATACAAGAGAACATTTCCCCCAAAATATGAATAGTTACAGAAGAGACAAAAGCTGACATAACCAGAAAGGTTGTCTGCTAGGAATCAACAACACAATTCTAGCAATTAATCTATTGAGATACAAAGAGAAACATATTTGAGATGTAATTAATATAATTGGAGAGGGAAATCATAAGTCTATGAAATAAATAATTATAAACATTTCTACTTGCATCCGATGATTAAACCTATTTCTACATCAAGGATGTTACAATAATTACAGTTACGTGGCTGCAGCACATACTGCTGCTACTCTGCTAAACAACTACAGTATAAGCAGGGGTGCTCACCCCCCCTAAGCCTCATGACGCACCCCCCCTAAATTTATCACCAGACCCCCCCATAAATTAGGCATCCCCCCAAGCCTTATGATACCCCTTACATTCAGCACCAACCCCCCCCCCCCCATAAATTAGAAAAAAATGTGAAAAAGTAAGCCCCCGTATTCTTTCTAAAACTAAAAGAATATTTATTTTGCTTTTGAAAAATTCAAACCCAGTCAATAATATACAAAAAGTATGTATATTTCTTGAGATTCTTTACAAAAAAAATACATAGGTAATATAGGTAACATTTACATAGGTAACATTTTTTTGTAAAGGTGAAAAAGGAATATAATGAAATGAATATATGAACTTCTGCTCAATAACCTTAATTGCAAAATACCTAAAAAAGAATGAGAACCTAAATGGTTTTTATACGATCAAATATTATTACAAATACACAATGGTTCAATAAAATTGAATAAATGCCTATAAGTTTATGTTCAGTGTACCAATTACATTAAGGTTAAATAATTCTACAAAGTTGTTCCTCTAAAGGAAGTGAAAACAATGAGTTGAAAACACAAAAATTCAAAATACTAAGTCATTTATGCTAATATTTATTGGACAGTAGTTAAACAACAGGTTATGTACTTAGTGTATCTTGGGAGAATTTATGTAAGGATGAAGTACATAAAGGCACAAATTTCATGTATAGTTATTTACAACAGACAATCGAAAGAAGTGTCTTTCAAAAGCAAAATAAAAACATAGTTAGGCCTATCAAAAATTACTGAATTTTTAGTATTTACTTGGTAAATTTCGCTATAGCAGTTCTTACTTATAAGTAAATAGTTCTTGTAAAATACATGAAAAACATCAACAGTTTGAAGTAAACACTTAAAATTTGTAGGCTGTGACCATCTACGAGTTAGCTAGGCACCTTCTAAGCTTGTTAAATCTATCTCTCTAAACCCTACATATCAGTTTTTGTCTTTGGGATGAGGAAGCAGAAAACCTTTTAATTATTTCTTCGTTAGAAATAGACTCAAGTACATATTTTTCTGCAGCTAGAACCATTAGAATGGACAACCATGAGTCTCCCAAAGCTGATCTGAGTCTGTTTTTGATAATTTTAACTCGACTCATTGCTCTTTCCGCTAATCAACTAGTAACTGCTAAGGAGAGTGAAGTTGTATAAACCTCTTTCAGAGCACTCGCTTAGCGTCTCGCTAAGCTTGAATAATAACTTCCTGCACAAATCCTAAACATAACTATCTTAACTAATTCATATTCAATAGTATAGTAATAATTATAAATCTATTGTCATTCATTTGCATTCTATCTGGTCACTTCGTAATATATTTTTGAATGTCGTCACGTTAAACACGGTTTTAATCAACTTAACCCCCCCCCAAAAACGGTTTTTGGAAACCCCCCCCCCCAGAATTTCAATGACGCAGTCTGCGTCATAGCCCCCCCCCCTGTGGGCACCCCTGGTATAAGCGATTTGAGCCCGTGCCAAAGGCTTCTTTTGTTTAGATGGAAGTAGGCTGATCGTTTAAGAGAGAACAATTAATTACAAGAAAAGCAAAAGCTTACAAATTTTATAATCGTAATTTTAGGTTTACACTGGACACTTCGAGTTGGCAACTAGTTGCATGAGAAAGTGTCACTAGTGTGAACAGATTTTTATTTTTTCCCCGTTCATGCGAGAAGTCTGCATGCTTTTACTCAGACCAAAGTTATAGTCACCGGACAGGTTAGTGGAACTGATCAACTTGCGAGAAACTGAGAGTGTGCACAGATTTTGCAAACACGTAGTGCAAATTTTATCCAAAACTAGTTCAACACACTTGAATATTTTTCAATTAAACAGAGTCCCGTTTCTCAAAATTTCACAGTAACTAGAGTCAGGTTTTCGTTCTCTGCACGAAGACTCTGACACTTCCATGGTATTCTATGGTATCATAATCATGATCAATAGTATTCTACTTCTTTTTCTGAGTACTCAATAACTTAAACTTTTCTCTTAGCATGACATTTTAGCATTTTATTATCAAGTCTTTCAATTAGCTGGCTACACTTGCAATTTTTGATATTAGGCAGCAGAAAGTGTCTGACAATTTCTCGCCAGTCTAAGGCCGGGTTCACACGTGCTACAATCGCGTGATTGTTTGTAGCCAGAGCAATTAATTACTAGTCAGAGAAATTATCGAGAATTGCGCGATTCTAGCAGAGCACAGGATAAGATTGTGCAGTTCCCACGAGCTACACTCCGCTGCGATGTAGCCGGCCTGTAGCCGATTCTACTAGAATCACGCGCTTGTAGCCAAAGTCATTACCGTTTTTAACTCAGCTAGCAACAAAAAACATGAAATTTTGGATTTTTGAATTTTTTTAAATCCTAGCGTACTCAGCTCACTAATGTCGTAAATACGTAGGAACTTGAAATTTTTTCTCGCATGAATAATAACATTTTTATAGAATATTTGTATGAACTGCATAAGTTGCCGTCATGTGATCCAAGTTACAAGTGATCCATGGAGGTCGATCTATTTTATAGCATAAAAATGTTAATTTCAGTGATAGGAGAAAAATTGCCGTTAGTTTGGATTAAGGAAGCTGAGCACAGTAGCATGGGACTTTAAAAAATTTGAATATCTGAAATTTTTATGTTATTTGTTTTTTGTATTCGTATTAAGAAAAAAGTCGGCGACAGCTCTGCGATATATAATTGCTTTGGCGAGGCTGTTGCCCGTCACAATAATTATTTCTCTGGCTACAATCGCGCGATTGTAGCACATGTCAACCTGGCCTAAATGTACCTGTCATAAATAGGTTACAGTGTAACTGTAGCAGCTATTGCATAGGTTCAACATGGTGGTTAATAGCATAATAACAAACTGTTATATATATTTCAAAGGACTACAATTTCATTTCGTGAAATCTTTAAAATTACTATCATCCGCTTAGCCTAAATGTACCTGTCATAAATAGGTTACAGTGTAACTGTAGCAGCTATTGCATAGGTTCAACATGGTGGTTAATAGCATAATAACAAACTGTTATCCAGTGGAACGGTCGTTCCACCACCCGTCCCCCCCGACACGAATGAAAGACCGACGCCACTGTATATTCTGTAACCAACTTCCCTTTGATGTGCGCATGCCGCCATCTCAATTTACGCGGAAGGTAGTGAAAATTTTAAAATGTTGTAATAACATTATTTTTTTAGATTTTTGAGCGCTTTCATTTAAGACCAGAACGAAATTTCTACGATATAAATTTGCGAAGATACCATATGCGGGTATTTTGTCATTTTATTAATTTTGGGACTTTTTATTTCCACACAGCTAATGACAAAACTATCCAACAGATTTCGATGAAACTTGGGATATAGGTTCTGTTCATCGAGTAGATGCCCGCAATTGAATGAAATTTTGAAAATTTTGAAAATTGCCCCTTCACCCCTCCATTGGGGCCCCAAAATTTTGAAGTTTTGAAATTTTTTTCCAAAAATGAAATCGATGGACTTGATAGTATAGGTATAGAAAATTTGAAAAAAATCGGATAATTAGGGAAGACTGGGGAAATTTTCAAATTTTCGTGAATTTTCAAATTTTGGTCAACTTTGAGCACTTGATGTGAAAAATCTGTAATGAGTTGAGATTTCGGACTACCAAAAGCGATTGAAGACATGTTTAAACTATTTACATTTAAAATTTCAAATCATTTAATGTCCGATTAAGCTCTGTAGCTCTGTCTGAATAATAACTGAAAGTTGAAAGTTGCAATATTTTGAATTTAACATTTTATCGAATGTAAATGTCGCGATCCTAGCGGTTAAAAATTGAAAGTGATTCACACTGCTGCCACCGCCAAATTCGACATTTTCAATAAGCAGCGTAACCAGTGTGCTCACTCGTAGTCGGTTATTTAGCAACCGTTCTACGGATGTCAAATACTTAATACAGTTTGATAAATGTTCGTTTTGTGAAAAATTAGACTGTTTCACCTCGCTGTCAGAGTGCTCTCAATGCAACGACGTTTGTCGTCATAATTGTTCTTTGGTATGTATTTAAACTTAGCAATTTATTGCAATTTTTGAAATCTTGTGAAAAATTCTCAAATTAGGTATCTATCTCATTTCTTTATCCTCTTCAGTCCCAAATTGTTAATATGATTGATTTCACGTTTTCTCTTGTTTTATCCTGCTATACTGATTGATTATTCAAAGTCAATGATATTGGAATAAATTTCAATAATCTAAATAACTCAAATTGAAAATAACAGATTAGGTTATGTTTACATTTATCTGGGCCCAGGCCGTGTGTCCAGCATACTGGACTCAATATTTATGTCATCACAAAGTCTCTTCTCAATCTCAATCTAATTTAACAAACTTTGTTGTTAACTGCTTATACATAAATTAATGTTGATATGACGTGAAAGTCTGGATAGTAAATGTTAAGGTGTGGTGCAACAGACACAGTCACAACGTCATGTTCGTTCATTCAGTATTAACCATAACTGGCTCACTTATAGCTGGAATAATTTTGTAGCAACCAGTGAGGATAAATATCTTTTATCAAATAACATAGCATTTCACTGTTTTAAAAAAAAAATGACTCTCTCCCCATCCATTGTGTTTGCAGTGTTTTACCTCTATAACAAGTAGGCCTAGGTAATTAAAAAAAAAACTGATATCCTCTCCAAAAAATTCTCAAAAAAAGAATTCGTCACCCGTCCTCTACCCCGACCCTATCGAAAACTCTGGTGTGGAAACTAAAATTTGTGTACCAAAAAAAGTCAGACAAAATTTTATATAAGCTTTCTGTAAGAAAATGTTTTGATATAAATAAGAAACCCGTCTCCTTTTGCAATATACATATGTAAAAATTTGGAAGAAATTTTGGGGGAGGGCGAGGGCGCTCAATAATTTAGAAAATTCATAAACACTTGTTAGCTCAAACACTGAAAGTTTGATTTCTGAAAGTTTACCATCTTTCCAATTCGTGATTTTTAAGTGGGTGAGATTGAGCGGCCTCGCCCTCCCCCAAAATTTCTTCCAAATTTTTACATATGTATATTGCAAAAGGAGACGGGTTTCTTATTTATATCAAAACATTTTCTTACAGAAAGCTTATATAAAATTTTGTCTGACTTTTTTTGGTACACAAATTTTAGTTTCCACACCAGAGTTTTCGATAGGGTCGGGGTAGAGGACGGGTGACGAATTCTTTTTTTGAGAATTTTTTGGAGAGGATATTTCATTTCGTGAAATCTTTAAAATTACTATCATCCGCTTAGGGCTCACAATCATAAAATATTATAGGAGAACTGTGATGAAGTCTCTAAAAAAAAAAAATATAATAAAAGGTACATGGTGTACCTTGCAATAACATACTTTTGGAAACGCTTATCTTACGTGAATTTTTCAAGCTATGAGGTAGGAGGCACAAGTTTTTTTTTGTACTTGCTTCTACAAGCACGGTACCGCCGCAGGCTTGATGTTGTCATTGTTCATTTCAACAGCAATGACGTGGGTCTCAGTTGGAAAGTGAGGAAATTGCTTGATAAATGATTGAGTACGGTACACATCGAAGATGAAGTTCTTTTCAAATCATTTCATTCCAAAAAAAGTCTAAAGACAAATAACATTAATATCAATAATATTATTTATAATAATAATTACTTACGAAAATAATGATTATTATTATTATTATTATTATTATCATTATTATTATTGATGGATAAGCAAAAAAAGTGCGCCTTCCTGATTGACGTGGCAGTTACCCTCAATCACACTACAAGAACTTCTCAAGCCGAAAAGATGAATAAATAAGCAACTTTAGCTGAGGAGGTGAGGTCCTTATTACATCTTGACTCTGTTAGGATTGTTCCAGTGGTCATACAGCAACAGGGATTTTCCAAGAACCAAGAACTTGGCAAAGGGTCTGAAAGTGAAAGGGTTAGGCATGGATTATCTAATCGCAGCAATACAAAAAGTGGTCATAGTAAGTTCTCACACCTGCCATATTGTGAAAAAAAATTTATTTCAACTATATGGATCCTAGAAAAAACTTTGCTAGTGAATTTAACACTTTCATATTCGCGTGATGGCCTTTTCGCATTGCTGGAATGGTTCTTTAGACACGGCTGGAGACATACTGAATCTGGTTTGAAAATTGTGATTATGGTTCAGCTGTGTTTGTGGAAACACCCCATCAATGCGAAATGGCCATTAACGTGTAAGTGTTGAATTCACTATCAAAGTATTTTTAACAATAATTTTTGTTTAAAGATCATGTGGAAAAGTGACATGGAACTACAGCATGAAATTCACAGATAGTGATGTGGAATCACTTACAGTATATATTTTCTCACGTTTTATTTCCTATTGTTTAATTTCATTGTTCAATAAAAATATAACAATAAATAATGTGATGCATATAATTGGTTTTTCGCAATAGTCTTGTAATTTTAAATCTTTATTTTATGGCCCATGTGGAAAGAAAATCATGTCATGAATTCATAGTTCATTTGAATCTATTGCCTCATATCATATAACTTCATACTTCTTTTGAATCTTATTTTTTCCAATAACCTTAATTTTCAAGTAATCACAAGCAATAACTTACTTGTTCAATCCCGCCATTCAGTGGCGGATCCACGGATGGGGTGGGAGGGGGTGGGGGTGAAAGGAGAAATTTCCACCCCCCCCCCCCCCAACGGAGAAGAAGAAGAAGAAGAAGGAGAAAAAGAAGAAAAGAGGAACGAATGGAAATGATAGAAAACAGTGAAGAAAAGGAAAAGAGATGACAATAGAAATTGGTAGAAGAGAGATGAAATGAAAAAGGCGAAAAAGGTGAAAAATAAGGATAAAATTAAAATTAGAAGAAAATGAAGGAGATTTTCAAAGTTGTTGACAAGCGAGGAAAATGAGACAGCAATGCCTAACCAACAATTAATTTTCTATTGCAAATATTGTGTACTTCAGTACTTGGTCTGAAAATGATGCTAATTCTGAAAGGGTTTTCTGGATTCTGCAGCTTATCAATACATGGCTGAGGACTACTACATCAGAAAAAGCAGACTTGTTTTATTATCAATACTTTACATTCACTCTGATAACCGCTCTAGAGCCTAGATCCAGGATCCTCAAAAAATTGTTGGGAGTTTTTGGCTGATTACAGAATAGTTTTTCAATTGCGAATAATGTTATTAATTTTTCTTGTTAATTTCATTTTTCATTAACAGCTTGTGTCAGTAGCATAGTTATGGGGGGGGGGGAATCAGGGGGATATTCCCCCCGGGACAAAAGAAAATTTGGAATTTTAGCAGGCCATTGTGAGACAAAGATGGGCAAGAGTCAAAGATGTCTGGAATCATTGAAAATATGGTATTGTAGGAGATTTATTTTGAAAACGTTTCCAAAGAGTACCCCTCAATTATTTTGAAAGAAATTTTCAAGTAGCCTATGGTATATTACCCCAATCAGGAGCAGTGATCAATATAGAAAAGTGAAAGTTTCAAGTAAGGTCCCGGATCTCCCATTGACAGTAACACAAGAACTAGACAAAATTTACTTTGATACATAACGTGGGTTGAAGTGTCAAGTTAGAAGAATTAATGGCTAGAATCACTTGACATGTAGTTTTAAAGAGGTAATTTTCAAAAATTTTCTCGGGAAGTGCCCCGAACCCTCGTTCTGAAATAAATATCCATGTACAGTAATGTATATTGCTTCAATTTATCGTTAGAGGTCTACTACTCCAAATTACAAATTATTACTATTGTAATTATTGTATCGAGAGTCTAACCCTCCCGGCAACATCCCCCCCCCCCTAGACTGACCCTGTAGTTATGCAACTGCTTTGGGTGATGTAACGATAGACATTAAAATGTTATTAAAATTTTTATTTTAATATAATATCATTTGGGTGAACAATTAAATTTGTAAAGTTGGTTTCATTTCAATAGAGAATACCATTAAATTCACGATTTTATGCCTCATTTTCGAACATTCCGGAAATAAGGTATGGTTTAAACTTCATTTTTTGCTACTTTAATTATAATGAATTATAATACCAATAATTATTATTGTATTTATTGTATTAATTATAATACCAATAATTCTTATTGTAGTTATTGTATTAATTATAATACCAATAATTATTATTGTAGTTATTGTATTAATTATAATAACAATAATTAATTATTTAATTTACACTTATACAGTACTATGTATTCATCAGTTTTAGTTTCTGTTTAGCAGTAGAGAATGTTGTTATTCATGATTTCATCATGAATCAGGTCGTATTAGCAGTATATTATTATATCATTACACGTAATATTAGAGAAATTAAATTTCTTAATTTTAAACTAATACGGCGTAAAGTGTCCTAAGCATTCTACTGAAAGGAGGAAGTTCAAAACCCGAAACTTGGTTTCATTTTAATAGGAAATACCCCCAAATTAACAATTTAAGACCTTTTCTCAAACACTACCGCCACCTGCGGCAGCCCTCCTCTGGGTCACCCCCTCCAATGGAGGTTCCACCAAAGGTGTTTCCTCCCCTCCCAACCAACAGCCACTGCTGGATCCGCCCCTGATTACAAATTCCACTATATCTAGCAAAAAACAATAAATAGTGAGTGAATGAATGAGAAATGAAAAGACGTGATTCAAGTAAGACAAAGAGACGAGTTGGGTTCTGTTTGTTTTATTCACAGATAGCAAACTGTCATAAAGCTGAGGCCTAAATAAGCTTTGGCGGCACCCTGGTATATTCATGTATTTCAATTACATAGGAATTGAATATAGCTTGTAAAATAGCTTGGCGGGCCGCTTTGCGCAGTTGGTTGGGGCGTCACAGCTTCAGCTTGCTGTCGTTTCAGCGGTCGTGGGTTCGAATCCTGCTCCTCCGTCTGGCATCTATATATGTTATGATTCCCCTCATTACCCACGCACAAGTCTCGGACTCGTGTGGGCGTCATCAGCAATAAAAAATACATAATTACCTGTGTTTTATAAAGAAGAAACATTCAACACTGTTCTCTGCTGTAAAATAACTTCCCGGTGGTTCGGAACCCACCTAAAACTGTAGGTCCAACTCATCAATCACCATCATCCAACTCATTACCCACGCACAGGTCTCAGACCTATGTGGGCTTCATCCTCAAAAAAAAAAAAAGTAGAATGTAAAATAACAAAATTATAATAATAATCTACACAGCATCTGTTACGTGACACTAAGAGTTTATGAAAATTCTTACTTGGGAAAATTAATGAAGGTTTACTGTAACAAAGGTTTTCCCAAATAATTTCAATCTTAATTCCATGAGATTAATTACTATTGCAAACTATACAACTCAAATATTGATTAAAGTGATCAATGGGAGTAATTGAATGATAAAAAGTTTATTATTTAGCCAGAGTGCCATAGGTTTATCACGTCGATTTGATAGGCTATGAAGCTTCATCTTCAGTAACGCTCTCATCAGTGGCGGTAAGTTATACAGTTTATGGACAATGAGGAGCTCATTACATAAGTCGGTTATAGCCATTTGAAGGTAAGAATATTAGTTATAAAGACACAAAATGCTGGAAGGCTATTGGGTGTGGACGCTGTTAAAAGAGCTTTTAGGACAATATTGGTTCTTGATCCAATAAACGATAATATAAACTCACTCATCAGTTTCGGTGACTTTTGATTCACAACTAGCCTAAAGTGACTTAAAAAATAAAATATTATTAGTATTTACTTCAATACATTAGTATTTGATCTTGAGCAGATATAAAAAAATAGTGAAGCACTTTAGCTGAGTCCCCTACCTTCACCTGGTTTTTTACTAAGCCTATGGTCGTGTATTTCAATGCTTGTCAGAAGAGCGTATTATGTAAATAGAACTTCTTCTTCTTCTTCTTCTTCCTTTCACGGTTTAGGCATCTCTGCCTGTTCCGAACCTCATATCCATCCATCTTTTTCTCGGACGCCCTCGGTCTCGTTTGCCTTGTGGGTGATAGTTTAGCACCAGCTTCGGTATCCTGTCTTCTCCCATTCTGTTTACATGTTCGTACCATTTCAATCTACTATCAGATACCCTCTCGTTCATAGAGAAGATGTTTAATTGCTTTCTGATCTCAGTATTTCTCAAACGATCTTCTCTACTACAACCATACGTCTTCCGCAGAAATCTCATTTCCGACGCCTGCAATCTGCTTTCATCTGGCCTAGACAACACCCAAGTTTCACATCCATATAGAAGTGTTGGCACAGCTATGGTTTTGTAGAATTTCAGCCTGGTACTCTGGCTAGCTTTATTTTTCAGGGTTCTGTGAATGGTACCACATATGTTTTGGAAACGATGTATTTTGTTACTGGTGTCTTTCCCTTTCCTGTAAGAAATATCGCAACCCAGGTAATTGAAGTTGGATACCTGTTCTAAGATACAATTATCCAATACTATCTTGCTCCTTACTGGTTCCTTCCCTTTGAAAGCCATCACCCTTGTCTTTTTTGCCGATACTGTCAGCTTGTATTCTTGGCAGAGGTTGGATAGCCTATAAAGAGCTCTCTGCAGGTCATCCTCACTCTTTTGCATTATTATCAGGTCGTCGGCAAAGAGCAAGCAGCTAACAACACAATTTTCACTTATGGTGATACCAGAATGTATTTTAGACTTCCATTTCCTGATCACGTCATCTAAATATATATTGAATAAAGCAGGTGATAAGCCACACCCTTGTCTTACTCCTTTATTGGTCACTATTTCATCAGATTTGGAATGTCCTGTATCTATTATCACCTTTGTGCCTGTATATAAACTCTTGACTACTTTGATGAGGTGGAAGGGGTAGCCAGACTCATGCAGAACATCCCATAACTTTGTCCTATCCACTGAATCAAACGCTTTTTGAAAATCGACAAAAGCTATGTGAGTCTCCAGGTTGAATTCGCTTCTCTTTTCAATAATTTGGTTAATGGCAAACACATTATCTGTACACGATCGCCCTTTCCTGAACCCGCATTGTTCAGGAAAAGGCATACCAATGTCCTAATGTAAATAGAACTTATAATCAGAAAAACATCAGCACAAGAAAAACCGAAAACCTAGTTCTATGCTCTGTGAATTTGACTGTTAGTATTTTATCCGAATATTTTATTAAACTACTAATATACTAGCTGAAACATGATTGCCTCCTGTATAATATACTAAAGGTCATCGTAAAATCACCCTCATGAAACTGCAAATTTTGTATTTGCATGTGTTAAAATTAAACTGTTGGCATAGCAAGTAGCATGGAATAATTTTTTTCTTGCATTTCCTAACACTATTATAGAGTGGAGCACTCTTGTATTATATGGTATATTAATGACCAATTATTATTTTTATAGTAATTTATTAATTACGCTTTTCCTTTCTTACTTGTTTAGTTTCATTTCTTTTTCTTTACATACATTAGACTTATATTCAATTTCCACCCTAACCTTCATTTTCCCTATTCTTCTTTTCCCTAATTTCTTTTTTTGTAATTTGTATTATATAATTGATTTCCATTTTGTAATTTATATTGTGTTGGCACCTTATGAAAACCCCACAAGGTTTGGCGGGACCTTTATTTGGAACTTGTAAATAAATAAATAATGATTGATTGATATGGCTCGTAAAGTTTGTACTACCAGTTATTCAATTTGTTTTTAGTAATGAAAATGGAGAAGAGCATAAAAATATAACAAGAGCAAAAAACTCTCAAGAAAATAAAGAAATTAATATTTTCATTGATTTAATCATTCGTAGCATGAGCTGATGAGAGAATAATCGGACAGCTGATGCTTATTATACTTCAAACACTGAGTTTCAATATATTTGATCAAAGCATGCTTATGACTAATTCAGTAGCGATGCACAAATCAATGTGCTCCAAAACAAGCCATACCGCTATGATGGGTAATGGATGTATTATGAATATTAAGCCTATAATTTGTTTCATCCTGCTAATGGCAAAACTTCAAGCAACGCTGATAAACGTCATCAATATCCATTTTCCCATTACTCACTTCCCATTTCCCATTCACTTTCCATTTTCCTATTCAAATTAAGTACTGAATGTCTGTATTCTACAATTAATAATCCTATACAAAGGAGTATCCAAGACCTAACAAATTGAATAATAATAATTATTTTATAATAAAAATAATAATAATAATAATAATAATAATGATAATAATAATAATAATAATAATAATAATAATAATAATAATAATAATAATAATAATAATAATAATAATAATAATAATAATAATAATAATAATAATAATAATAATGCTCAATGTTTTGATTTTCACTAGCCTCAACTAGCCTTGAGCCAATAGTTGAAATCTGTTTTGCATCATAATTTATTCTTTTAAAATTCAACTTTCAAATTCCATAACCAATAGCGATCTCACCAGTGGCAGTTCTAGTCCATGGCAGGAGGGTAACTGCCCCTCCCCACCCTTGTTTTTGAGAAGATATTAGTTATTTTTTTACGAAACTCCTGGATCAATTTAAAAATGTTAGCCAGAGGAGATTAAACTTATTAAGAACTCTAAATAAACTTTCATTTTATTCAGTACTAAGGGTCTAAAACCTGTATTGTGAAGTTGTTTAAAAGATTTTTGAATACATAACTGTGATTTGTGTTTATAGACCTGTGTGTTTGGCTTACAATTTTCACCCTACACCGAAACCAACAATTACAATCTAGAAATATAGAAAGGTCTAATTCTCACCCTTCGACCCTCCATATAAGTAAGCTGTTTGAGATGTATTGTATACGATAAAATTAATAGTGTAAAGCAAGATTAAAAAAACAACTTGTCTTTCACGTTTCTCTCACTAAAACTTTCAGCCAGAAATAGGTTAAAACTAAGTTTTAGGTTATTTTTTTTAATTTTCCAGGTGAGGGCTCCTGGGCTCCCCGCACACCTAGGGGGTACCCCCAGACCATCCGGAAGTTTTTCCCCCCCCCCCCCCCAGAAATGAACCCCTAGAACCGCCACTGGATCTCACTTGGACCATGACAAAGGCTTCCTCAGAAAGCTATATTGTATAAGTTTCAAAAGTCTTGAATCTTTCTTTCAAGCTCTAGGGCACAGACGGACGGACAATGGCACGATTTCAATAAAGCCCTGTCGGGTCGTTAATAATATCTAAGGAACATGTGCATTTTTATTCCATAAATTGATTTCGTAATCTTGCAAGGGGAGCAAATGAGCTAGGAAAAATAATTTAAATAAATGATTACAATACTATTTATTGGTAGGTTGATATTTTTGAAATGTCTATTTCAACAAACAAATCCAAACCCAAAGACATACTAGCTAGGCATATCATGAATAATAAGACGAAATTATCACAACCACATTTATCAAAAAATATTGAGAAACTAGTTTGTTTGTGATTGATAATGGTATAACAACCGAAACTAGTTTCTCAATATTTTTTAATAAATGTGGTTGTGACAATTTCGTCTCATTATTCATTATGGATACCTTCCACAATATCACCTTCGCCACTACAAAGAAAGCTAGCTAAGCATATTAAACTAATATAGAATCTAAAATACAGTATGAAATGTATCTAAATACATTTTTAATGATGTTTTTCGTCTTCAAATCATAGTGCTCATCACAAACCGCATTTTAATGTAACTGAAAGAAATGAAATGTAACAAATTTGGATATTATCAATTTGTATTATTGATGGTCATTGTTTTAATAACAAGCTGTTCTTCAGCCTCTAATCAGAACTATTTAGTGCTGGGAAGAGGTCTTAGTGAAAAACTTCTGAAACTTCTAACTGGAATGAATCAGGAATCAACTACTGAAGAAAAGACTTGATTTTCTGTAGTAGTTCGAATCACTCTTAGCAAATCGATGTTTGCCGTTTCAAGTGCTTTACTCTGTTGCTTTTCTGCTCCAGAACTGGTCTTTCAATAGTTAAATTCTGTATACTCAACGCTTTTTTATATTGCTTTTGCTAAAAACTCCTAATGGTTGATTATTTAGTGTGTATGACAAAATATTCAAAATACGGTGTATCAATCACTTTAACTGACTCGGTATTTCTTAAGAAGTATACAAGGAAATTAAGATGGGAAATTTGAGAAAATAATGAAAAAATTATAAAAGAATTTTCTATTCTATAAACTCATTGCACATGGGGTGCAGGCCCGTGCTGGACCCCTTGTTAGGGCGGTGGACGGCCATGGCCAGAGGGCGCCAGCACAATGGAGAGGGAGGACTTACTATGGGGGGGGGGTTCTGGAATATGATAATTATTAAGTGTTAATTGCACATGAGGAAAGTAACAAAAACAAATATGTTCACAAATGTAATGAAAATTGTTCTCTGATAGAATTTACAAACAAACCTGAAGTAGTCTTTTTAATTCGGAGCTGAAGTGGCAGATATAATCAATATCGGAGTCCAGTGGCGCACTCACGGGGGGGGGGGGCTTGGGGTGCTTACCCCCCCTCAAGAACTCGAGGTCCTTGAAAAATTGTTGATAGTTTTTAAGAAAATTCACTTTAGGTATTATGTGCTCCAGGCTGATTAGTGTTGGTGCATTTTATGTGTTCACACTTTTAAAGTAGAATAAAGTTCATAACTAGTGGCTTGACATGGGGGGCTTTGGGCTCAATTCTCACCTTCTTAGGCCCTGAAATCCTCAAGGGTGCCAAGAGGGGGGTTCCGGTGCGCAGTTTGCGCTCCTGGCATTTTTGGGGGGGAATTTTTTTTACATATTATTCTTAATATTTTATAACTTTTTATAATTGTGGGGGGGATTTTTGGGGAGTATTATTTGTTTTAGCACTATTTTATAATTAGCCCATAATAGAATCTTTGCTTCTCATATTAACAATACTGTGCTGTATTTTGCTCTGCAATTTTCATTGATGGCTGCCTGCTAGCCAGCAGTGACGAGGGATACCAACCATTGACTGTGCTAACTTGCTTTAGCCCTTCCCGCACAGATCTTTGCAACCAGTAACACCAAGTTTGGGGGGGGGGGAGCAAGTCAAGTCACTTTCGGCCACCTCAATAACCAATCGGAGGGGGGGGGCAGACCAGACCCTAAATTTCCTAAAGATGGGGTGAACAAGGCAAGTTTTTTGGGCCTGAACGTCAAGGGGCCACATCATTTTACAAAATGTAAGCAAGTGACAAAAACAATTTAATAAGGGGCCCCAAATTTTCCATCTAGGGGCCTCCAGGGCCCTTTTTTCTCCAGTTTAAACCAATCGAGACCTCTTACAAGCTTAACAGACCCTAGAGGCCCCTGGCGGCGCGGGCCCGAAGGGCCCGTTTCTATTGCCAGTATAGTCATGTGAAGTAAAAATTCAAGTAGGCTGCACCTAGAATATTTCAAATTTCTACATTAATAAACAAAGGTTTCCTAACTGCCTCGGCTTTTGGCCATCAAAGGCCACAAGATGCTGGTGGGTCCCAGTATTTTCGGAGCCCCCAAACATGGGTTTGACGCTTGAAAGGAGAAAGGCCTCTCAATATTTTTGCAGACGGCGGGCTTCAAATGCTCATTTCTGTTACCGTTTATGGTACTACTCTGATACCCCATAGAGTTTATTGTGATTGTGAAATTTGTCACACCATGAAACAAATAATAGGAGGGAAGAGTTTGATAACCACAAAAAAAGCTTAGTCGCATTTTCAAGACCTGGAAAACAATCTTTTTCTCCGGTGGAGAACCCTCAGAATCTCCAATGTTTTGGGGTACCGTAACCATCTATATGTAAATACAAAATTATTATAAAATAAAGTTTGGAATTGGATGTGTTATTAATTTATTCTCTCTGCAAATTGAATCAAGTTCCATTCAAAGTCATATTCCAGTATTAGTGTAGTTCGATGCGAATTCAAGAGATTAACAAAAATAGAAGAGAAGTTTATAGCTCTCTCTGGTGCCACTCATTGCCCTTTTCCCTAGCTTCCACAGCTTTTTCATGGAATGGTTTTCAGTTGGTCTACACTCCATTTCATCTTTAAATTGAAAAAAAAAAATCAAATTAGTTAAACAGATTTTTTTAGTACAGTTGGCAACTAGGCACAGCTGAAAGACAATCAATGCTATATATGGGAAATAAATAAATGTTTTATTTCTCTTATAAAAATAAAGTACAATTCAAACGAAACTTAATTCTTCTAAGACAAGAGAAATTAGGTACTCCCGAGAAAATTCTTTTTTGGAGTTACCAGCAAGAAAAATCGAGTCATTAATTGAAAATTGGTGTTTAGGGTGAAGGTGTAAGGGAGCCTCCAGCCGCAACTCTGTCCTGGGCCAGTGACGTAGCCAGGGGGGGTCCGGACCCCCCTTCCGGTCTTGAATTTTATATAATTTTCCATTAAATTAAACGTAAAATTTGATAACTATACTGTTATTTCTTATTATTAAAATTATAATTAACTTTTAATGTGAATTTAACGACTTGCAGTCAAATATTATTTACTCAATATATTTGACTGCAAGTCGTTAAATTCACATAAAAAGTTAATATTAACAACGCAGGTCGTCATGGAACAAGAAATCCAGTAATAAAATTATAAGTTAGTAGGTTAATAATTGGTTATTCAGATTCATATTTATATATACCAACTACTAACTTATCTATGGTTTGGTATGAAAATGCAGAAGTGCACAATCTGGCAACGCTTTTCATTCAATCAAATAGACATAGTAGAAAGATGCCTGGACCACAGATTAAGAAATCTAAATGCCTGGACATAGTAAGACAAAGCACTGACGTTGGTGTTAATTTTCAATGCCAGGAGAGCTGAAAAAGACCGTTCTAGGGCCTCTATTTTTCAAAAATTTTGCGGGGAAGTACACCCGGTCAATCGACCCCCCCCCCCCCCCCATTTCAAAATCTTGACTACGTCACTGCCTGGGCCACTAAATGAAATGTCTCTTGGTGGCCCTGTTATAATAATTTGAAACCACTATAACTTGTAAAATCACTTCATAAACGTAGTATTTTTTATATGTTATACATTAAAATTTGTTCACAACTAATTAATGAACCAACAATATACGAAAAAAGGGTTGAAGCTCAGTCAAACGATTCATAAAAGCAATGATTTATTGAATTTATGCTTTCACTTTACCCAATTTATAAACCTCATTTTAATAAATACTCATATAAAACTACTGATTTTAAGCCTCAAATCAAGCTCTCAATATCGAAAATTCAAAAACAAAAATCCATAATGAAGACTAAAATGAATGGATTTAAGCTTTTCTAGACATGAGTCTAGAATCTCTTGGAATACGATTTTAGAGGAACTATTTATTGCCAGAAAAATTTCAGCTAAATGGCTAAAGTCTCTAGGGATGCAAGCGAGTCATTTGACAGATAGAGATTTCATATTTAATGTTAATCCCTAACGAATGTGTCTTAATAAAGGTAGTATGCCATTGAGTTGCATAAAAATGGAATTCATCAATAGTGAAATAACTATCTTAAAACTCAAAGCAAGCAAATTTATTGCAATATTTTTCATTTTATTTTGTGTAGAGTATTTACACTTTCAATTTCTCATTTAATCTGAATTTTTCAGTTTTATGCTGTGGTGTTTTAATAAATGAATATAATTTTCAATATTGAAAGAAATAATTCTTATTTAGTGAAATTCAAAGTGTTAATATAGAGAAGTATTTTGTGAAACCCACATTGCAATTGAATAAAAGTAATGCATAATTCAGTTAGAGAACTTCATTACTTAGTTTTTTGAGGAGGTAATTGATTTTTTATTTTGTTTTAAATTTGCAGCCAGCACACAATTATCCTACTTTACTTGCCGTACACAAATAATTTTTTAATTTATCTATGTTCAATGAATAATTATATGTGTTTATATTAAAGAATGTAATATATGCATGATATGTATATAAATATGTTGAATTAAATAATTATTATTGTATCAATTTGGTGAGATAAATTTGAATTTGAAAATCATTTAAATTTCATTTTTTCATTAGTACCTCATAGTGTCTCCTGTATTAGGGAAGGGGGCAGATACCAAAGTTTGGGGGGGGTGAAAAAAGGGGGCAGTATAAAATGGGTGGGGGAAATTTGCGCTCTTGACCTTGAGGGGGATGGGCACCTCTGGAAATCCTTATCAAAATGTTGATAATTTTCAAACGAATTAACTGTGTAATAGCATCACTCATCACAATGAATCTAATCTATTTACTCTTTCTATACACTTAACCGCTTTCTTTTGGATCTTAAACACCCTATCAAGATTTTGTTTTGATGAATTACCCCATACTAAGATATCATACCTAATATGTGACAGTAAGAGCCCATGGTAAGCTGTAAAAAGTAACTTTTTGTCATTCAATCTAGCGAGCTGTCGCAGGACAAATACCCCAGATGAAATTTTACAACATATTTTCTCAATGTATGGAGCCCAGGTCAATCGTCTATCTAACAAAACTCCTAGAAATGCAATTTTTTCTCAAAAAAAATATTCTTCAAAAAGTGAATAAAGCATCATTTTTTCTATACTAGCTGACAAAACTGCTGATATATCTGGGATTGAGCAACTGTCCATTGGAGTTCGGTATGTATGCTTTGAAGAAGGAAATGACAGTCCATTGATTTGTGAAGAGTTTCTAGGATATGCACCACTGTTGGAAGAAGTTGACGCTGCTACATATTCAGATACCATTCTTCAATTTTTAAATTCATGTGGTTTGGACTTGAAAAAGCTCGTTGGGCAGGGTTATTATGGTTGCTCCACAATGGCTGGACACATAGGTGGAGTTCAAGCTCTGATCAGGGAAAAGTACCCACTTGCAACATTCTTTCATTGTAATGAACATTACAAAATGTACTTTTATAAATTTCCAATTAATAAAAGTAATTACAGAAAATTCTAGCTATTTGATTTATTTCCTAAATTTTTTGCCAGGGGGGTGCAAGGGGGTGCACTTGACTGTGGGCGCCCATGAATCCAGCTTGCACCTCTAATTTATTAGATTTATTCTTTACTTTACTATTACCAACTACTGTAGTTAGTTCTACACATTGTTTTCTCCCAATAAGATATGATTCAAACCATTTCAGTTCAACCCCATTTACACCTACATTTTGCAGTATTTCCAATAGAGTTCTATGATTAACACAATCAAATGCCTTTGACAGATCTAAGAAGATTGCAGTAGCTTTATCACCTGAATCTATTATATCTATTAGTTTTTCAACTAGAGAAACTATGGCTGTTTTTGTTGATCTCCCTTTCTGGAAGCCATGCTGTTCATCACAGATAAAGTTAGCTTCTTGAAGGTGCAGAAGTAACCTATTTAGAACTACTCTTTCAAAAATTTAACTTATTACATTTAAAATACTAATGGGCCTATAGTTTTCTACCTTTTCTCTATCACCACTTTTGAAGATTGGCAAGATCTTCCCCTCTTTTAAATTATCTGGAAAAACACCTTGTTCTAATGAATGATTGATCAGGTGAATCAAAGGGTCTAACAATTGATCTTTACATTCTTTCAGAATTTTACTGGATACCCCATCCATTCCTACAGTTTTTTTATTATTTAAACTATCAATGATATTTGACAACTCGTCTTGGCATACTAAGTGGAATTTTAATTCGTTCTGAATCCCCTCAGTATTCCTCATGTTTGCATCACTAATACCTGTATTAAGAGATTTTTGAAGATCCTTAGCAACCAGTTGATAATATCTGTTAAAGAAATTACAAATGTCTACACTATCATCAATATATTTGTTATTTTCGTTAATTTATTATTCTGGGGACACTAGTATAAGCATCTACATGAGCTACTTGCCTATTTTTGTTTATTACATCCCACACTGCTGTGTTAAAGTACACACTATTATTCAAAATTTCAGCTGTTTTCTTACATTTCGCTCTTTTCACTTCTTTCATATAGTTTTTCTTTAGAGATTTGTAATTATCTTCACTTAACATATTTCTAGATAGTTTGAATTCATCATATGCATCTTTAACCCTATTTCTTTCTGCAAGGATATCATCAGTTATCCACTCTTCAATCTTGTCTAATTTGTTCTTTACAGGGACTTTTTTAACTGGACAACTCATAGTAATATGAAACCTTAAAATATTAATGACACTATCATATTTGTCATTTAAACTATTGCTATTGTAAACCCTACTCCAGTTTTCTTGTAGCAGATTCTGCTTCAAACAATCGATATTCCCCTGTTCACATTGTTGAATTTCTTTCATTACTCTACTCTTTTTCATTGATTTATGACCTTGCAACCCCACCTCTAATATTTGATAGTCATGATCAGATAGTTCCGAGCCGCCTAATCTTGTTTTAGAGTAATCTATATTAGTAAGGATGTTATCAATTATTGTTTGTGATATTCTTGTGACTCTGGTATATTCATGAACTTTTATTTCCAAGTTATTCATGTATATATAATATCCTTTAAATCTTCTGTCATTTTATTCTGTGTTGCAAAGTCTGTATTGAAATCTCCCGCTACAATAACGTTTGTAAAACGAGTAGTAGTAATCTCTAAAATCCTATTGAATAGTTCACAAAAATTGTTCCATTCCCCATTTGGTGACCTATAAATACCTAACACCACTACTTCGAAATTATTGTCGATTTTTACTCTTAACCCAGAAACTTCTAAATCCATTTCCACAGCAAATTTCTCTACATATTCTAAATTAAATGTTTGCATATTCTTAGCATTTTTAGTGAAGATAGCTACTCCCCCACTTCGATGAGATGTCCTGCAATACGACGTTTTCAATGAGTACTTTGGAATATTAAGTTGTGACAATTCATCTTCTTTTAAACCATGCTCTGTAAAAATAGCTATATCAGGAGCCTCTTCTTTAAAAAATACTTCGATTCTATCCATTTTGTTACGAATGTATTGAATATTCTGATGGAACACAGTGAGTACCGGTACTTCCCTATCATCCCTTATTACTTTATCGTTGCTTTTGCATATTGAAGTAGATTTACTTAATCTCTTAGAATCTTGAGAGCCTATCAGATTGCTACAAGAGTTCCTTCCACTAATGATATCCTGATTTTTTGATCGATTAACGTCTTTTAATAAATTGAAGATATGGATTTATCATCTGAAACTAGTTTCCCTTCCCGGTTTTGAGCCACTTTACTAAAAAAGGTTCGTTAGATGATTGTTTAGGAGAATTATTGACAGTAGATTGAAAACGACTTTCAATCAGCTCTGCCAGCCTATTACAAAATATTACTTTGCCAGATTGATTTAGATGTAGGCCATGATTAGTGAAGTTTTGTTTTTTCAGCCTTTCATTTAGAAAACAAATCCCCAACTGCTTAGAATTCTTATTTTTTAGGCTGTTGATTGTATTATGAATTGATTTATTTGTTGACTTAATGGCTTCATTTAGCTCTGGCCTATCAAACCTATACGGAATTGTACTTATTATTACATTAGTTTTTTGGCTGAGTGGCACAATCTCTTTAATTTTTCCATTTATTTCAGGAAGATGTTTTAGATTAGGTTCATTTATATTGTTTGCGCCACCCAGTACTATTAGAAAATCGTTTTTACCAAAATCTTTAGTTTGCTCCTGTGCTGACTCTACGATTGCGTTTATAGGGGCACTTGGTTTGAAAAAGCTCTGAACTTCATACTTATTTTTCAATCTTTTATTTAGTAGGTCACTACAGTCTCGTCCATGACTGGATGTCAAGAGCAGTACTCTACCTTTATTCAGTGCTAAGGGTCTAAAACCTGTATTGTGAAGTTGTTTAAAAGATTTTTGAATACATAACTTGACACTGTATAACTCACTAACAAAGCGTTTCCAGACTTTTTTCATTATTTTAGTGGGGGGAATAAACTTGTGCAGATTCCTCCTAAAACACTCTGTATATGTATATTGTTTGCAAGTGTGAAGTTGACATTCGTCCATTGTTACGATTTGCTTCAAATAACTGCATATTTTATAAGGATCTAAAACTGCAGAAACGATTAGCAGATATATTTGAGGTATTTCTCGATCATTTTAATTTTTCTGGAAATACCGAGGTGTATGAAAATAAATCAAGTACAACCATTTTTTGTTATTCGATCTTGATAATTCATGCCATTTTTCACTCTTGCATGAAATTTGTTACTACTAATAGGCTATAACATCATATCACATATGAATATTTTTACTTATTTAAAATATCCTACCTACTGATGATTTGTAAAAAAACAGCTCAAATCCTATTTTTTATATTCCGTTTGTTCTTATTGATGAATAAAATAAAAATGGTAGATAGATTTTTTGAATTTTATTTTATTTAGAACTTTTTTATTTTTATTCACAGAATCATGTCCCGAGAGATTTCCGTGCAATTTAGAATCACTCTGTATAAATAAATCTTAGTTTTTTAAAGTTATCTTTTTATCTTTATAAATATAATTTTCTTTGCCTTGAATATATTTGTTGATGTTATTTTTTAGGCTCACACAATTAGTTGAAATGTTTTATTTTATTACTGAAATGTTAAAAATTATTTATTTTTTGATGAAAATATTATTTGTGACTTGAATGAAACATTCAACGTTTATTCTAAAATTGGTATTTCCTGTCTGTGTAAATTGAAATAGTGTTACCATAGAGTAAGTTCAAATAGAATTTATTTATTTCGAATTTCTCAAAGTGCTAATAATTAGTACTGGAGACTTCCACAACAGTGGATAGTGACAACAGCATTCAATAGCTTGGTGTCGTGCTAAACGCGCACAGCGCTAAATGCGCACAGTGCTAAACACGCACAAGATTCATCAAAGTGTCAGAAAAGGGTCTCCACTACCTGGAACTGTCGCTCTGGTAAATAAATTCATTATACAAATTCATATTACAAAACAATGGGAGCCTATATTATGATATGGAACTGAATTTATTACCTCATGAAATTACTTAAAAGCTATGTATTTCATATTTAAAAATGTAGGGTATCCTCAACACTCCAACTAAATAGACGAATTCTACCAATTTTATCTTTCAAAGTCATTAGTATAATGGTGTTCTGCTTAAACATGGAAATATAATTCACTTAATAAATTAAAAATCAATCAATTTTATCTACATTCGAAAGTTAATTTAATAAAACTATTCAATAGAACCCAATAAAATTGAATGGATGATAGAAAAATCCAGAACATCAGAATATATTCTAGAAAAATATATAGTCTAGTCCGTGGTAGATAATCTTGAGATTTTTAATTTCTCTGTAGCTCAAAATACCACTTGTTGTCTATCTTGTGACGATTCATTCAATGAAAAGCTGTAATGTTTTGGGAGTTATTACAAAGATCATTTTCAGCTTCTCAATGATATTGATAATATTATTGAATATAATATTATAATAATATTAATATGAATGAAACCCCACACAATCAAATCATAATTTGATATTGTTTAAAAAAATTATGTTACAATTTCCATTCAAAGTATACAGTTTGTTATTACTTATGATTTGATTGATCACTTTGATCACTATAATGATCTAAAAGTGATTAATAATACTTCCGAATCTACTTCCGATTTTCCTTTCTACATGAGCGGCAGTTCAGGTAGCCGAGGCCCTTTCTTGACCCTTCAATAAAACTTGTACGCGTTTAGCACAGAATTCCATGGAATTACAGCTGTGCACGTTTAGCACTGTGCGCGTTTAGCATGTAACCGAATAGCTGATGGAAATCGATGAATGTTAATGTACAAAATATAAACCACCGCCGGGAATCAAACCGCGGACCTACCAATTACCGGCGGTCACTGATATTTTTGTACAGTAGTGTTTATCGATTTCCATCAGCTATTCAATGCTGCTCAATATCCGTCATTGTGGAATTCTTTAGCATGAATTAATAGCACTTTGAGGAATTCGAAATAGAAAAATTCTGTTTCTGTATATTTGTCACTTCAAACAAACTTGTAAATTGAAATACTTTCTGGCATTCAATACTACGAACGATAACATATTGGGGTGAACTAAACAACATAAAGTTGAAGTACAGTAATATTTTTAAAAATAAACAAATTCTTTAATCATGAAATTATTAAAATCTATAACATAATATTAATGAAAACGTATTTGGGGGGGGGGGGGACTAATAGAACTTTCCCCGTGAAACTGTCCTGGAGTCGCCCCTGCTGGCTGCTGAGATGAAGGATATCTGGCAGCAAGAAAAAGTGTCAATTATGCCTGTCATTAGTGTCAAAAAGCTCAAAATACACGATGCAAAAGGCAGTAGTACTTAGCACTGTATCAATGATTCTGATCATTCCCATATAAGATTAATCAAAGTCTTACCATAGGCCGATTTTGATTTTGAGTTTTAGAAAACTCACATAAAATGTGATGAGAAAGCAAAGTAATAATAATATAAGCATATTATTACGATTAAATCATATATAGAATTATTATACATGCCATCAAATAAGGCAGCTAGAAAATAGCGGTGTTGCAAGTTCGTGCTGTGTGTAGAGTGCAGTGACTGGTCAAGAAGCGTCAGACTGCTAGGACAAAGCAGATCGGAATGATTAGTGTTGCCAATTCGTGCGTTTAGGTAGGTGACAATCTACTGCAGGCATAGTTCCATACTTGACGACACAGAAATTTATTTTGCCATCTAATATGATAGCATTAAGTATTTTTTGTAAGTACTATATGGTGCATGAATTATCTTAAAGTGTTGAGCTACTGTTCAGCATTCCTCAAACTTTAAGACTGGGGACTGGGTGCAGGATATTTCGATATGACTTTTTCCAAAGATTGTTGTATTGAGTATTTTATTGAGGTATTGAAATTTTATCTATTGCAATTAGAAAAAATACTGGAATATCTCCCACATTTTAAGTAATATGATGGGGCTCATGTTCATAGTTGAATTATTTTGGATTTGGTGGAACTTGATCTCCCCCACAAGTTATTTCAAACTTTCAATCATTTTTATAACTAGAAGGCACCTTGGGAAATGAAATGAAATATTTTTTATTTTAATCGATCAATAGGTTTTTCAAAACACTTGAATTTAAATTTTTCAAAAAAAAAATGTATGACAAAAAAGATAATAGTTTGATCAAAATAGAAAAATTTGCAACTTTATTTCCTATGGTGTCCTTTAGTTATAAAAAGTATAAATCATTTGAAGTAACTCGTAGGTGAGATCAATTGCACGCAAAAATTGAAAAATTTTAACTTTGAACCTCTATGTTTAACAATAAAAATTCCTATGGCAGTACATAACATTTCAATACCATAATAATATACAAAAAACTTCAAAAAAATAACACAAAATACTACCCTTGCACAGCCTTGAGCCATGGAGATGGCTAATTGTGCTATGGTCACAATTTCCTTTTGCACTTTTCTTATTATTAAAAATAATAAGAAAAGTGTGCCCTTTTCAAAAGAAAAAGATTATGATTAAAAAATGCCCAAGTTAAGATTCACTATTGAGATTCAAAAATAAGTGGTATCAACTACTTACTTGAAGTACCTTAGTATTCTGAGTATTCATCTTAAACCATTGGCTGACTCCAACAGCAGGAATATTGGGAGGGGTTGGAGTCACTGTCACCATAGACTCTTTTATATAATTATGCTACAAGCTGAATAGAAATTTACTACAAATTAGTAAATGGCGATTTTTACAAAAATGAGGAATATTTTTGCAAGTTTCAGCCCCTTGAAAATGGCAAAAAATGGGAAAACGCTGATCCAGTTTAAGGTCATCAAAGAGGAAATTAAAATTTAAATTATTAAAAAAATTCAATAACTTTATTTGTAATAGAAGAGAAGCAATAGCTGAGATCTGCAAAGCAGGTGCTGCATATGAATATAAAACAATAGTAGTGAGTTATAATAGGAAATAGAATATAAACAATAATAGGAAAGTAATAATTATTATTCTCCATTTATGATTAGAGAAATTACATAGAAATCCTATTCAATTTTATGTGAATGAAAACTAGGCTCCACTTCCTTCACTCTGAGTTCTCAAAGACAAATCTTCCCTCAATTTCTATGCATTTTTTGTCTTCATCAAGAAACCATGCTTTTTCTATTTTATCCCATGATATGACAGCTATGACAATATCAATTCCACCTGCTTTTTTGGTGGCCTCTTGCTCATGGATTGCAAAAAAAAATTCTGATTCAATTAGCAGATCATTATACTTATCTTTCAATGCCAAAATTTTGAGCTCTGCTTTGAAACGAATCAAAACGTTTCCTTTAATCTTGATTGGACTCAGTTTAAAACACAAGAATCCCTTGCAACTGTATGTACCAATACTCCAATCAGAATCACCGGTGTTGAAATGAAAGTCCTCACTCAATTCATCATAGGAAACTGAGAATCTTTCTTTAAAGACATGCTTTTCGGAGTTGAATAACGCAAAATTTCGTTCTTCCTGTATAAGAGACAAGTAGTTTGGATATGGTGCTGAACCAAGGTTCATGATATTCAGTCCAATGTCAATTTTCTCTTCCTGTTCAGCAAGCATGACAATGCGGGACCTCTTGCATATTCTTCCCCACTCATTGTCAAGAAGCGGATGTGCTTTTTGAGACTGTTGAAGTCTAATGCTAATTTGTCACCACTAAGGTCTTTCCTTTCAGCTTCAGCAAGAGCCCAATTTTCAAAATGATTAAATAAATCTATTTCAGATTTCAGATTCAATGATTGAAGACTCATAATCAAATCAATTGTATTGATGTTGGCTGATAGAAAGTACTGACTGTTTATCACATCTTCAGTTTCCTCTTGAATTATTTTGATGCATTTTTCAACTATGGCTGGGATGCCCTTGTCTCTGCTGAATTCATACAACCTTAATATTTCTGAAGGAGAAATAGCTTGTTCTTGAATGTATTCAATACACTCTTCACTGAGTTTGGGAATTGAATATTTCTGTGAAGCAATGTATGTTGAACATGCTTGAAGAGCAGATGTGAAATTGACATTACCTGTATAAATGAAGTGCTTCATGCCTTCAAATCCATCGAGTTCCAAATCATCTATTTTGATAACCAAATACTTCTTGGGCTGACTGTTGAAAATTTCATGAAAAACTTTACTGGCCATTGAGAATATTAATTTATGTCCTTTTACAATATTTTGTTGAGAACCAACTATAAACTCACAATCACTGATGATGCTGCCTCTCAGTAAGCACTCAATTTTTTCTGGATCAAAAAATACGTTTTCCAATAAATCTGATTCCAATAAGTTGGAGGATTCATAATTCCTTTTTGATTGAGCGATGGAAAGATTTTCTGGATACTTTGTTGATCCAAAATTCATGATATTAAGTAGAACGGCGAGTTTTTCTTCCTGTGTAAGCAGCAAGGACTTTGCAGGACCTGACGTGAATTCCTCTTCATTCATTGTTAAGAACCGTATATGCTGTTTAAGACCATTGAATCTTGAAGCCATGTCGTCAGCACAGATGTTTTGACGTTCAGCTTCAGCAGCCACCCACCTTTCAAGATGATTGAATAGTTTTAATTCTGATTCGAGATTCAGTGACTTCAATTTAATTATTGAAGCTATAGTATTGATATTGGCTGATAAATAATACTTGCTATCCACTACATCTCTAGTTTTTTCTTTAATGACTAGCAAGCATTTCTCTTCAATCTCTGGTATTTCATTCACTTTACAGTATTCATACAACTTTAATACCTCAGAAGCAGAAATCGTTGACTTACTAATGTAGTCGATGCAGTACTTGCTAAGCTGTGGGATAAGATATTTCCGAGCGGCTACATACGTTGTACATGCATGCAAAGCAGATGTAAAATTGACATTACCTGTATAAATAAATTTTTTCATGCCTTCAAATCCATCAAGTTCCAAATCGGTCACTCTAACAATTGAATCTTCCTTGAGCTGACTGTAGAACATTGCATAGAAAACTTCACTAGCCATTGAAAATATTAATTTATGCCCTTCGACTAAATTCTCTTGGGGACCAACTATAAATTGACAATCACTATCAATTTTACCTTTGAATAAGCTATTAAATCTATCTTCAAATATGATACATTCAGACTCATCCAACTTTTTGACTCCTGGCTCATCCAACTTTTCGATCTCAGGCACATCCAACTTTTCGACCCCACCAGGCTCATCTAACTTTTCGACTTCAGGGTCATCCAACTCTTCGACTTCAGGCTCATCCAAATATAAGAAGATTCACAATATAAAGTGTATAACACATTTTTGGCACAGCCAGCAAAGTTAATACTTGAGCGCTAGCTGTGAGTTCATTCAATAATATTACTAGTAAACATAGAAAGCTCGTAAAATGAGAGAAATCAATAATGAATTTAAAGGTAAAGTAATAAATATCTTAAACTATCTCCATGAGGTGACAAAACTAAAAAACACACAATTATCATCCTTTCATTGTAAAACAATCGAAAAACACAGCAAAAAATATTCACCGAAATACAATTCAATAACATACTCTTTAAAAATAAAAATAAAAACAAAATAAACAGATATAATTCTTCCATAACTTAAGAACAGAAACAATCAAAATATTAAAACAAACCCATAATTACAAAAAGGACAATGTTAATAACAATAAAATAATAATAAGCGTATGGCTTCTATTGGTGGTGTGACCCTTACAGGTCTTGAGCCATATAAGGAGAACGTGGTATGTATATGATATAACTTGCGGGAATCGGACATTTTTTAAATAAGCAGTACATAGTTGATTTACTTATTAATATCATTTAATTGATAGAGATATAATGGCGAAAACGTACCATTTAATAAAACATGAGTTTTATTAAAATTTCTTGAAGATGATGTTTTCCATGTGCCGGCCATCCACTTGAATGCAGTTTTCCATCTTCTGTTTCCGCGTTTTGATGTGCCGTGGCCACCAAGGTCACCAGATTTGTCTCCCTGTGACTACTTCCTATGGGAAAATATGAAAGCATGTTTCTACGCTCGCAAACCACGTAATTTATCATAGCTGGACGATGCATTTACGGAAGAGATGAATTCAATTGGGGAGATATGTTGACTTGTTGACCCGAGTTTGTGATGATTTTCTACAGAGGATGGAAATCTGCATTCAAGTGGATGACCGGCACGTGGAAGACATCATCTTCAAGAAATGATCATAGAAATCAACTTTGTACTGCACATTTGAAAAACGCCCGGTTCTCGCAAGTCACCTTGTATATTATATATATAATTATAACCAGGAGCGCACCGATTGGTTGCTAACGAGACCGGTCACCGGACCTGAGGCTTACAAGGAAGTGTTTTACTAGGTATCTTTGTAGTGGCGAAGGTGATTTTGTGGAAGATGTCCATAATGGAAGATGTCCATGTGGAAGATGTCCACAAGGTTGAGTGGTAGAGGGGACTCTCAAGTCCCAACTCCGCCTAATAAAGCATATTTTCATTTCATTTCATTTCATAATGAATAATAGGACTTAAAGTTGTCACAACCACATTTATTGAAAACCGTGAGTATCTAGTCTCGGTTGTTACACCATTATCAGTCTCAAACAAACCGAGTTTCATAATGAATATTAAGACAAAATTATCAGAACCACATTTATTAAAAAATCTTGAGATTGATAATGGTATAACAACCGAAACTAGTATCTTATGATTTATAATAAATGTAGTTGTGACGAGTTCAAGTTTTATTATTAATTTTACTAGGTATATTCTACTGGGTCTTTATTGGTCTAAGTTTAATTTAGATTAAGTTAGAACCAAAGTACAGGAGACGCCCGGCGAAGTATTTGATTAACATACATCATTTTGAATAACAGAAAGTACAAAAAGTATGAAATCTTACCTGAGGAACTGGGTTTGGACTTAAACTTTTCAGAAACTAGAATTAACAGCTAAGCATTGCTGTGTGTGCACAAAGACATACTGTACCAGTTTATAGCAAAGAGCTTTTTAAAAAAAATTACAAAAAATTATCGCAGTCTAAACATCAGCTGAACTGTGTTTATTACCTTAAATTTTTGTTGAATCTTACTCATATTTATTAATATTTTTTTTTTTTTGGTAAAAACACTATCTGAACTAGATTTGGGATTGCCTTATTCTTTAACTGATAATTATTATTCAGGAATAGAAATATATGCTACAAGGATGCAGATGAAGTACTTATGGTACTTGTACTATACATACCTGTAATAGTACTAGCAGAAGTCAAAGTCTGTTCAAGGATGCAGCTTGTGTAGTGGTTCATGATGTGAACCATATTTTATTATTATATCATATTATTTATATTATAATAATATGAACATTCATTGTTTTCATTGCTACCACATGCATGTATTGATTCTATGATTAATTAATTATTGCTTAATAGGTTGTTAATTAAATATATTAATTAAATAAATTAAATATATGCTTAATAGGTTGTTAATTAATTACTACATCATTAGTATTACTTACTCAAACGAGATCTTTCACAGCGCCAGGCTGTTTCGGGTGAATAGCATGTAGAATAAAACTTTCTATCAACAAACTAACTCTATCGCTGTTCAAAGGCAAGCTGAAGGGATAAACTGAGTGCAAGCTATAATAATCGCTTTGCAGTAGACACTTGATAAGAAAACTATCTTCAAGAGATAATAATCTATTGCCAACCTGTCTCCTTTTCAACAGAACATAGATTTATTTTCATTTCATCATAAGCTACTGTATAATTCGCCTATGGCCAAGTTTGAATTTCTACGTATAAGCTCAGGCAGAGGCGGTGATTGACGGTAAAAGGGGAGCTATTAGCTCAGGAGGAGGCATCATATTCTGGAAATTGAGCAGGAGGTTTACTAGAATACTTCCGATAATTTGAGTGGGACTAGAAGTAGGCTACCTGGAATTAATAAAAACTGTAATTACATGAAACACTTTGAGAAAATAGAACTCAACTAAAACTTCAGTGTTGATTGTCTGACTAAAAGAGAAAATATTAATACGTAGAATCTTGCTGCGCAGAACTGAAATTTTTGAGTCGTGGCAGATGCGTTTCGAACTATGTGGTTCTTCCTCGGCGCTTGGTTGCAGACTGCAGTCAGTGTGCCCACCCATATTCTACATATAAATAGGTATATTGCAGTTCACGAAAATGGACATTCACAACGATTAAAAATATATAATTCATTGATTTTCTTGTGAAAAATATGATTTCATTACAAATCATAAATGGAGAAGAGCATTGAAATATTACTTTAACAGATCAAACTATTCCAGTTTCACTTCAAAAATTAATTTTGGTATTGATTTTTTACTTAAACGATTCGCATTTGGTAGCTCCAATAGTATTACAGTACATTATTCGCTGGCTATTATGAATTATGAGAACTGTAAGTTTACAGTAGCATTCCAAAAACAACTGAACTGGCTTCAGCCATACTTTCAACAGAGGCTAAAAAAGGCTCTAGAGGAGGGGCACATGGAATCATGATTACGTTCAAAAAATAGATTAGGAAATTTACTCACAAAAAAGGTCAGCAATATTACCCCCAAATTTCAGCAAAATGAATGAATGAATTTTATGTGTATGTATTTTGGGACCTTTTAATGTAAATGAGACTGTAATTTTCATTTTCTTTGAATAAGAAAGCTTTTTTATTTTTCTCGTTTCTTGTAATGTATGATCCAGATTTTTTTCTTAAATTGATATAATGGAATATCTATTCATTTTTAAATATATTATTTAAATACTAGGTGCGAGTCTATGTTTATGTACTATTCAAGTGGTGTGCTATGGTTTTATTAGTGTAGCAAGCCCATTCATTGGATTTTTTTTAAAATCTGTTGGGCTTGTTTTCTTTTTACAGGAAAATATCTAATCTTTATGTGAAGCTACACAAGTTTAGTCATTTTATAGTTTTCTTTTTTTGTAATTGCTCTTGAACTTGTGAGCTTTTATGTTGTTTGTTTTTTTTTTTTTTTGTTTTTGTTTTATTCCTGTAAATAAATATATCTTTCAATTTCTTTCTAACTTTCCAGCGTGGACCGCTCCTGACTTCCAAAGAGTGCAATTTTCACATTACACCTTGCAGGTCTGTTTATGGTCAGTAAATATGTGTTGGAATATCATTTATTGGTTGAAATCATATTATTGATCCAATGTTTTGTTGAATGAATGACGTTGTAGTTTTGCAGTCGATCGCCATCTTGTTATTAGACCATTTTCGAACAAAAGACAGTCTCAGTTTGTTACTGAATAATCATTATAGAACAAACTGTGGAGCAAGACGGCCTATCCAGTGGATGAATGCACAAATGAATGAATGAATAATAATGGGGAATCTGTAGTTGGACGTCAGCTGGACCTCTTTGTAGGCAGCAGTACAAATGGGCCGAATATATGCATGAGCGAATCTGTTGATTGTTATTCCTTCGCTCTGTCTCTTTTCAGGCTGTCTTATTCTACTCACCCCTCACATCCACGCAAATTCTCACGGCATCATTTTCTAGCAGAACATGAATGAAGTAAACAGTAGAATGAAATTCTAAAAGCTGCTGCTATGAAAAACAACGGTGAAGTCATTTTATCGCGTGATGTGACATCCTAATTCCGATTTGTACCTGATAGTATTTTTACACAAAACTGGTTAATTAATATATGAGAAGTTATAACAAAAGAATTAATTACAATATATTGTTATGTTGTCATTTTCCCCCCAATGCGTTGAGGAAATTACAAAACCATTTTTTCACCCAAAAACCTCTTTTCCAGACTCAGAAGACCTTGAAAACATGTAAATAGCTCAAAAAATTTGAGTACAGTGGAGCTAGGGTTATCCCAGCCCCGAATAACCAACTTTCGCTTCAACCGAGCAGCTGACGCGCAAACGCAGTGCGGCGAACTTGTGTGTTTCGTTGACAAAATAACAAAAACAAAAGAGCTAATAACATTGATTTTCTATCAATCAAAATATTTAAATAAAAATCAAATTAAGGTTGTCTTACACACAGAGCAGCGTGACAAAATATGATAAGAACATGTTTGAATTTATCACACAGCGCAGTGTGACTTCGCCACCAGTGGTGACTAAATGCCATGTTGACACCTTTGGCCACATGTTATCCATTTCCCCATTCTATTGCGGCAGAGTCCGTGTTATCCAAGACTCAGATTATCCGAACTACCGCATTACTTGAGGCACTACATTATCTTATTTTTTGGGTGAGGAACTATACTTTCCTTATCTAGAGTAGTTGGTAGGGCAAGGTGAGTAAAAATACCATATAGCCTTTAATTCTATAACTTTTTATTCTATTTACACCTTCCAACCTAATAGACTGCTCCGAACGTCAATAATGATTTTTTCATTCATAACAAATAGCAACTACACATTCACTGATCAGTGATGCTGCGACTATCTATTTTCCATACTAACATTTTATTGACTTGATGTTACAAGCTTTATTGTCACTTGCCCGGTGGTTGGGAACCCACCTAAAACAGTAGGTCCACCATGTTCCCCGTAACATGGCTCAAACGGCGAGGTGGAACTACCCGTAAGGGTCTCCCCACCATTAAAAGCCATACGCTTATTATTATTATTATTGAACACCAACTATCTAGCTGGTTGAATTTGACTCTTTTTTATAGATTTTAGCCCTGACACACATCAAGATCTTCTCGGAAAAGATTGAAAACTAATTGACAATCTATCCATTCCCGTACTTTTTGATCTATCATTGCTTAAAGCATGATTGTTCAATGTTCAAAATCGGACAATCTCCAATTCTGCAAAGGCGTACCGTAACTCTGGAAGACTTTTGGATCATATGGTTAATGCATTATTTATGTATTATTATTGAACTCAGGGGTACCTCCCAAGCCTCATGACGCACCCCCCACCTAAATTTAGCACTAGCCCCCCATAAATATTAGGCATCCCCAACAATGCGAAAAATAAGCCCTTCGTATTCTTTCTAAAACTAAAAGAAGAATTATATAGGTATTGAAAAAATTCAAACCCAGTCGATAATATACAAAATGTATGTATATTTCTTAAGATTCTTTACATGGGCAACATTTTTTTATAAAGGTAAAAAAGAAATATCAATGAAATGAATATACGAACTTCTGCTCGATAAACAACTGCAAAATAGCTAAATGGGAATGTGAACCTAAATTGTTTTTAAACAATCAAATATTATTGTACGCTTTATCATTATCTATCACAGTAGTGGCGCCATTCCGTGCCCCTCCCTCTTAGCTCTCACGTCTCGCTAAGCTTGAACATTGGCGTAACTAGAGTTGACTTATGGGGGGGGGTTACCCCCCCCCCCCCCGGTGATCCACTCTTATATTACTCTCATCAAAAAAATACTCAGAATAAAGATATAATATATATTATACAATAATCATGTAGGGCAAATTTTAAGTGTATTCCTCATTAGGCTATAGCCAGTGTGGAGGAATGGTTTGTCTCTCAACATCAGAAATTATACAGTAAATAAGAAAAGACAATAACAATATCTTATAAAATAGAACTAAAATACTGCTGCTATGAACTAATGACAGTTATATATACTATACAAAAATATAATTATAAAGAAAAAATAGATTAAAAACATATATTCTGAATTTTTTTTATTAATCCAGACAATAGTTCCAAAGTTAATAAATAATATTCATGAATTGACTTACTAAGGAGGTGTCAGCTACAGGTTCCTTTACATTAGCTTCAAATTAAATAAATAATCTTTCTAATTAATTTTTACTTTTTCTAATTAATTTTTACTTTTTCTAATTGATGTTTTTTAACAATTTTTTTTAAATTTCTTCCAAGCAATGGGGGTGGGGGGTTAGGACACCCAAACCCCCCCCCCCTCGTTACGCCTATGAGCTTGAATAATAACTTCCTGCACAAATCTTAAACATAACTATTTCAGCTAAATCATATTCAATAGTATAATAATAATTATGAATCTACTGTCATTAATTGACATTCTATCTGGTGACTTCGTAATATATTTTTGAATGTCGTCACGTTAATCACGGTTTCAATCAACTTCACCCCCCCCCCCCAAACTTTTTTTGGAGCCCCCCAGAATTTCAATGACGCAGTCTGCGTCATAGCCCACCCCTATGGGCACCTCTGATGAACTGTACAATTAGTTTACGCATCAAGATAGCCTTGAAATGTTTGTCTGACTTAATGACCAAAATCTTCATCCTTTGTAACATTTAAATGAAATTTTTTTAGATAAGGATGAATTGTTTCAAGTAGTATGAGAGTAAAGTTAGCTGGTTGCTGGAATCAGTACTCTCTTTTATGTCTCTTGAGAGTTATTTGAGCGCTAAGGAGAACATCTAATTGAGACAAATCATCTACTAGATGAACTACGACAGCTTTCAAGTAAGTCTCTCATGAACCTCAGGAGCCTCATCAACTTAATTTGCTGTCATTCTCTTAGGACGCCGCTACTTTCCAGAAAGGATTGAGCTCGTCCTTTCGTGACTGTGACAAAATAATAATTGTGAGTTTTGATGGATGGTGGTATGCTAGTTTCAAAGGACAAACTTTTGCAAGTTTAAGTAGCCCACTTTGAAAAGTTCAATGAAAAGTGACTTGGCTCTTTCATAGTGATTGATTGCATAGAATGTGGAAAGGAAATGAACTGTTGATGCAAATTCGAGGTTGGGGAAAAAGTTCGTAAGTGAGAACGAAACAAGATGTTAGCGGTCCACACCAAGTACTGCAGATTGCGACTAGCTCATGGAATGCCCCGTACTTTTTGTAGTCTATGTAGCCTATTATCATTTATCCACTACGCAAACCTGTAGTGGAAATTTATTGGTCAATCTTCCATTTTTTCTCTTTCTAATGAAGCCCACATGGATCTTAAATATGTGCGTGAGTTTTTGAGTGAAACAATGGTGTTATTATGACTGGTGGACGGTGGACCTTCAGTTTCCAACCACCCCGTTCCAAGCGCAGTCCCAGGTGCTTGTGGCTGAACATCACGTTCGCCTTGACACCACGCTCAGCGAGCGGTCAATCACTCACTAATTATTTCACAAGTTTCGTTGCGATGTGGGTGTCAAGCCGATCAGTATCCCTTTGATTCACGGAAGATGTCAAATGAAATGGTGGAATCAGACGCGTAAAGACTGACCGAATGATTCCTACTGCTATAATAATACTAATACTAATACTACTACTACTACTAATAATAATATTAATAGTAATTATAATTATAATAATAATAATAATAACAATAATGATTATTATTATAGTAATAATAGATTTATTTTTCTGACTGTGACATCAAGTTTAGGCTGCAGTCACAGTCATTCAGCAGAATGAATGGTATATTTGTATTTATCAAGGATTCATTGATCTAAAGAGCATTGAGAATTTATTAAAGCTGGGATTTTCGAATTTGCATGGATTGAAGACTTTACAAGTATTATTAACGTATACTGAGACAGAATTTCATTTCACATTACCATCACCATTTACTATCTTAAAATACTGCAATCGAGAAACAAAGCTGAAATCACCACTTCAAGTAGTCTATTCTTCAACGCGTTTCCTGATTAAGTTGAAATTTCATGAGCCAGGTTGTTCGAGCGTCAGCTGCGACTATAGGATTAGCTTTGACCCAGCTGTAAATTCTGTATTATAATTTAAAGGAAGAGCCTTCTCCATAATATACAGTAATAGAATAGAATTACCGATGTAAATGGGATCAACTGCAAGCTATAAGGTGCTAAGTGAAATCACCTCAACCACTCAACCAAGCCACTTCCATTAGCTGCATCTTCAACTTATAATCATGTTAATTCCAATGCATCTTTGCAAGTTAAGGTGTGAGGGATTCTAGGCCTCACTAACTGAGCTTGTATTTTAGTTTGTAAGAAACTAGTATGTTCAGAAAGAGATTAACAATTAGTTGTGAGACTGATATTCAATAAAGCAACATCCAGTTACTAGTCAGCTAGTTGCTAATTCTTCTTCTTATTTTTTCTCTCCTTGTTGTTCATGGTCTCCATCTTCTTCTTTCAGGCTTATTCCTGTTTATCCCTCAGGATCAACTTCCTTTTTAGATTACGTCTTGAAGACTTTAACATGAAAAAGACAATTCATTCATTCCTTTGGCATCCCTTCAGGCATAAAACTGAGAATTGAAGAATAATCAGCTATAACACGATAGACTCATTGAATAAATAAATTATTAAGATAAAAAACTGTTATCAACAGTAAAATTAACAGTAACAATAAAATTTAGACCAAAAAATTACAAAAATCCATATAAATAAGCAGAGTTTGTTTCCAGTTTCAATTGAATATACGAAATAGTCTACATAGGCAACAGTAGACTCGAGTGGATTTAAACACTGGTATTTACTTTTCATGTCACTAAACATTCAATATTCTTTGAAACAGAATTAAGAATAGACTCAATATACAGATCCAAACATACAAACTATTTAAAAAAATAAAAATTAAAAAATTGAAGAAATTAAAAATTTATATAGTAATAAATAAGGGATCATTTTGAATAACCAGAGAATAGCGATTGGGATAATTGTTGTTTTGATTGTATAAAGTTTGAGTTGGATCACATTTGGCTTATTCTTAAACACTTACCGTCCAAGTGTTGTCAAGTACAATGGAGTGGCCGTAGCCGAGTGGGTTAAGTGCTGGTTTGCTAGCCCAAAGGTCCCGGGTTCGATCCCAGTTCTGACCGAAAGATTTTACCTTGGGCCACTCCCGTGTTTCGGAGGACACGTTAAGCTGTCGGTCCCGGCTGCCTAAAAACAGTCGTTAAGTCACGTCAGAGGCCCTGAACTTATTCAGGTGCGACCTGATAACTCTGACACCAGACCTGAGCCAGCCAGGTCACACGATATTATTATTATTATTATTATAAGGGTGCTTGCACAGTGGAGCATCAATCGAGTATCACCTTCAAACGCATGTAGTGAGATGATGGTATTCACACAGCTACAATCAGACATTGATTAATGCATCATTCTACAGCGCAATTCTGATTTTGCGATGGTGTTGTCAAGTATTAGATGATGTCGAAGTATTGTTCTGTCGTAGCCTAGTTGAACTTTTGCTAGTCTAAGTAGTTACAAAAGGATTGTTCTGGGACACTAAGCTGGCACAACCTTGACCTTTGAACTTGACCAAAAAAAATCATTTTTTTTATTTTTTTAAATATTTTTTTGGCAAGGTCAAAGGTCAAGGTTGTGCGAGCTCAGTGTCCCAGAACAATCCTTCTGTAACTACTAGTCTATTGTATGCTTTTGGAGTCGATTCGCTCTACAAATAGAATGAGTGTATTCACTTTCATGTTTTGTGAGGATTGATTGCTCAATTACTGTAGTGAAATCATTTGTGTTTCAAGTGTGCCACTTTAATTTCTTCTAGACTTGTTTTGCTGAATCATTTTCAAGGGAATGAAAGATTGTTTGAAAGTTTCATATACAAATATAATGTTTTGTGCCTATACAATGCAGTTGAATATATTATAAAATAATATACATTTTTATTATCATTTTTTTAATAGGATTGAGTTCTTCAAATTTCTTGTCTAGTAATAGTCTCTAAAGCAAGAATACTCCTTTAGAAACTTAGAGTAGACTGATAAGGAAATGAAAATATTCTAAACTCTTTACTTCAGTGTAGGCAGTGACTTCCTGCTGAGAACAATGAAAGAATTACACTGACGCATGGCTCGATGCGTATCTGAGTTGTGAGAATGTTCAAGTTATAAAGAAATCAAGGATAAATGTCACAAGAAAGATCTCACAAGCATTCTCCAATCTATTGATCGCCAATATCGAAATATCAAAATAACAACGGACTCAAGAGGCTGAGAATCCTTGCCCACTCATATTTGAACAAAAAATATTTAGAATAATAATAGGTCCAATAAAAAGGAAAAACAATAAGCAATAAGATACTTTGTCAATGTTGATTTGAATAAAATAGAAGTAGCAAAGCTCTTTGAAAGAGAACAGCAACCATTCCAAACAGCTCGGGGCATGTGACCTTTGATACGGATGAAAGTAAACAGTTCACATAAAAATAAATCAATAATTCATTTCCAATAGCTTTTTTAGGTATTATCATTATTGTAATTGAAAAAAATCGTAGTATACAGACAACCATTAATTTTTGCCTTGATTGGACTGAACAAAAGGGTGAAACTACCTAAAACATTCGTGAGCTCTGAATAGGGAAGTTAATTATTAGTCCGTTGTCATTTGTTTATTAGTCCGGTGTCCTGTGTTATCTTTTCAAACTGTACTCCACTTTCCTATTGGTTAGAAAGGGTGTGAACTGCCAAAAACTTGTGTTTTTTTGGCAAATCTCAGTTCTGGGTTCTTAATTTGAAAAAAAAAATAATCTCACTTTCAAAATGCTTACTCAGATCGAGATTTTAAACGATTCACTATGATTTTGCTTACAACAATAAACTTTATATTTCTGATAACTGATTGGAAGATTTTACAAGTGAATTGTTGGAATTGATGGAGTTTTCTTCAAGGAAGAAAAAGAGATTGAAACTTGAAAATTAATAGTCTCTTTTTGGAAAAAAATAATTGTTTTTAATGAACTTATCTCATCCCCTCAAGTACCTCTTGGATGTCAGATATTTATACCAAACTGTAATTAAAAATTGCATCCTCTCAACTAGCCTGTTAGGTGTCAGATATTCGTACCAAATTTGAATAAATTGAAATTCATATCGGGAGGTATTATGTAAAATGAAGTTAATATAGAAATTTTTGTATCCAATGTTTGGCTGGAGTAACATTTGTACGATTTGGACTTTTTCTTTTAGAACTGTATCTTTTTTTTTTGTAGATTACGTCTTGGAGACTTCAATTATGGAGCATAAGAAAAGTCAGATCTCTACATCCAACCAAAGGTTTGAATAGCAGAGCCTACTCTAGTAGGCCTATATTCGAAATTATGTATTTATAGTCAAATGTTGGCTTATTTTCCTTATTTTGTAATGCCTTACCAAGAGTGACGCAAATATTATGACAAGCATGTGAATACTGAACCAAAACGGAACACATCAGCGAATCGGACTATTCAACCGACTGCTTGAAAATTAATTATATTTAGTTGATAAAGCTTTTTATAGTGTACAAGAGTTCCTTTCACACCAAAATTAAGCCTCACCCCAACTAATTGATATAGTAATTATGGTAACTAGTGTATAAGAGTATAATTTTTAATATGACTTGTCTTATACTCCTTAACTGAAGTCTCCAAGACGTAATCTACAAAAAAAATATTTGAAATGATAATGATTTTATTACTAAATTTTAGATTTAGAGATTTTATTAGATTTCACTAGATTTTATTACTAAGTTTGCTTTTCATAATCATCCATGTTTCATTTACTGTTAGGCATTCTGACACTAACTTGATAAGAATGCCAGTATCTTCCATAAACGTCGATATTTACTTGCTCCAAACGAATGCATTTATAGCACAAAGCGTTGATATTGATATTAAATAGAGTCAATGGATTTGACCATTGCACTCCATTCTTTCTAACAAGGTGTTTCAAAATAGTCAACAAAGAGATTACTTAGTGATTAATCTTTTCATATATTCGTTATTATTTCAAGATTTTCTGCAGATTCTTATCAAAAATAAAAAAAGCTTTTAATCATATGAGACAATTGAAATTACTCCCATCATATCTCATAGAAGTATCCTTTATTGCTAGGCAATCCGAGCATAAAGGTTAGAGAAGGGAAGAAGGAAATTTTATTTAATTCTGATTTTAGTCTATATTTAGATACTATAAATAATTTGGTCAATAATATAATCAACGTTAATGTAATCAATGCTGATGAAATTATTAATCAAGGATTTATTTTTTCATTGGGGACTATTTCTGTTTGTAGAGTCTGAAAATAATGAAAATTGATGATTGGCCTAGTAGCAAACTAGGGCCAGCAAGATAGTTATCAGTTACCCCAATCATGTATCGCTCTATGTATTTCTGACAATTTTGCTCACAAACTCTCAAGCCATCTTAATATAGGCATATTAATATTGATGGCATCTTTCAACCGCTCCCAGATCAAAAAGTGTATGGCGCACAGAGGTGCGATTCAATTTTTTCTTGTGAGATTTGTCTTTTCTCCGAATACACCATGTAAAGCTTCCACAATAATATTTGGATGCAGCCTACCTGTTGAATAATTCATACAATCCTCATAGGTTGAAAGTCAACACAATATAAATGCTAATGCATAATAATGTGAACATAAAAGCTTGCATGTGTTTTTGTAATATTTTCTTGTGAGTTTCTGAGTGGACGTACTTTCCACCTATTCCCTGTTCCACTTATGATTCGGATTCAATTTCTACGCTTTTTCATATCAAAACTCTTTTTCCTGGTCCTTCAATCATGACCTCTTTTTCAAACTTCTCCAATTTCTTTTCCACTAAAGCCAAAATTATTTTATTTAAACTCGGATGGATGAGCCATTACATTACAAAATAACAATAAATAATAATAAAGTTTGAATGTTTTATTTGACAGATATTTATAGAGTTTAGACTTTTTATAATATAGAGTCCGAAATTTATAATTATCTCAAAAAGTAGTGAGTAGATACAAAAAACCAGATTGGGGTAAGTCAACCAACCGAAATATTTCTTGATTTAAACTATCAACAGATATTTCGTTGATAAGGAGACACAACTTTTCCCTACTTGAAATACTGAAAGTATAATAAGATTATACCCAGCGAGTAGGCTATGTGTGAGTGTGTCAGTCTCATGGATTTCACATTAACGGCAATGATTAGGAACAATGAATTTGGCACAAAGTTTCCTCTGTTTAGTACACCTTACTTACTTACGAAGCGCTACAGCCCTGTGTGGACCTTGGCCTCCTCAACAATTCGCCTCCAGTCGTCTCTGACTTGCCCGCCTCTTCCAGTTCCTCACACCCAAGCAAGTCAGATCTCTCTCTACATCCTGTAACCAACGTGTTCTAGGACGACCTCTCTTCCTTGTTCCTTCCATTCTTCCAACAAGCATCTGTCTCTGCATACTATTCTGCTCCATTCTTTGCACATGTCCCAGCCAGCTGATCCTTCTAGACTTGATGTAACGTACTATATCCTTCCCTTATAGAATCAGTGGCGTAACGTACACCCCCGCAGACCCCGCGGCGCGGGGGGGCCCGGTTCATAAGGGGGCCCGGAATGAAAAAATATTTTTTCAAGAAATGGCCCGTGCTCAGACTGATATATATATTTTTTTTTTAAAAGAAATAAAACTGAATTACTGAAGGAAGAAGAATGAATTGGCTAATTATTATCAGGTTTATTGTTTACTTTATCAATTCGCAAATAGCTTTAGTGAAGGAATTCAGAAGCAGGATGTTGTGACTTCAGGAAATGGAAATGGAGACATACCGAGGACAAAACACTCTTCAAACAAACTTATCTAGACTGTCACAAATCATGTCTCCAAAGTGCAAATATTAGAGGAAATTAATATTATTTTCCCATCGAATTCCTCAATGTTTATTAGCATAATATTGTGATGTAATGGAAAGTAGGGGGTTGTGTAGAAATAAAGTCAATATTTTTCTTCATACAGTATTTTGAATTCAGTCTCTTTTTTGTATCGTCCAGTTAGATGCATTTAGCCCTACACGTGTCCGATAAATTGGCCTAGAGTAAACCGTATGTATATTAATTGAGTTCGTGATCGTGAGTTTATTATTTGGAGTGCCATTTTTTTCATTGCTATTCTATTTTTCAACATGCTGCGTTTATGGTATTGTGATGTTGTACAGTCATGTTTTAGTTATTTCTATTTTTTATCGACTAGTACATTTTTAAACAATGTTCAGAATAAGAACATTCTGTGATTATTGTACAGAATAAGTATATAAATAATAGTTTTGGTTCAATTGTTTCAGTTTTCCTAACACAGTTGAATTTTTTTCTTATAATAGGATCAAGTACTGTATAAGTAGTTTACGTTTTCTCTCTTCTGCCTCTTAAGAATAAATTTCTTAAATTTTTTCTCTTTTCCTGACTTAGTAATTTCGCGGTAATTTAGATAAAATGCCCTTTTTTCAAATTTCAACCTGTGTCCGTGTCTGCAAACGAGGCAAATTCTGAGAGAACACATTTTCGAGGAAAAGGAGCGAAGGTGCTAACAAGGAGGATGTGAATGTGGATCCTATGGAAGACATCAATTTCAAGGTTTCTAGGTTTCAAGATTAATTATTTATCTGTGATGTTTTCCATGACGAAATACTTAATGAACAATCTAATATTAAAACTGACACTGTATTTCACTTTTATATACTGTATTGTTTTACTCACTTATATTGGAGATGCTTGAGGGATGCATTTCACTTCTGAAAAGTGACAAAGGCTGATGAAGCTTTTTTTCAGAAGTCAAATGCATCCCTCAAGCATCTCCAATATAAGTGAGTAAAACAATACAGTATATAAAAGTGAAATACAGTGTCAGTTTTAATATTAGATAATTATTTATAACATAATCAACACTCAACTATTTTCATCTTTCAGGAGCCCGTAGGCCATAATCATTAGACTAGCCCCCCTTGAAACATGATTGAATTTTTAATTTTTTTAGATAAAAAGGTGTTTTGCTCTTACATAATTATAACTGCCCAAAAAAATCATTCAAGTTTTTATGGGAGGGGTGACAAGGGAGAGGGGGGATATTTATATGATTTTGAGGAGACGGGCCCGGAAAATCGGTTGCGGGGGGGCCCAATTGGAAAACGTTACGCCACTGTATAGAATGTTGCTTATTTCAGCATTGTTTCTGATTCTCCACTCCCCATCCTCATATACTGGACCATGAATTCTTCTCACAACTAGTACAGTAGTACTTAGTTTAGTACACCTCGAAGCTCGATTTCTTATTTCCTAAACACATTTTTTAAAATTGATGTTCAAATTTTACTCATGGGCAGTATTACTGTTTTAAAATGTGTTTTGATGCCCAAAGCTCATAGAACATCGGATGCATGATACGTTACTGCACAGCTTTGAGTCACAAGTTGAAGCAACATAATTATTTGTTTCATATCAATATATTGCAGCTCCTATAATATTCCTACTAATAATTTTTTTTTAATTGTATTAACATTGGAGGTAGAAAAACATATGTTCAATTTAAAAATCTACCTTTTTATCTGTGTCTCATATGTTTAATTTTAAAATACCGATGCAAAGCACGGGTAAACTACAATTAATTAATAAAGTAAATTCGTATGGCTTTTCGTGGTGGGTAGTTCCACCTCGCCGTTTTTTTTAACGACTGCTTTTTTTTATATATGCAACCGGGACCGACGGCTTAACGTGTCCTCCGAAACACGGGAGTGGCTCGTGAAAAATATCTTGTACTCAACTGGGATCGAACCCAGGACCTTTGACTTATCAGACCAGCGATAAGCCAACTCGGCTATGCCGACTCCAAGTAATTAATAAGTCGATGCAACAGGGTATCCAAGGATCCTATGTATTTAACAAACAAAAATAATAATAATTATAATTAGTTGTGCTGATTGGCATATGCCCCATTCAACTTCTTTTTTTCTATAAACAGCATATGCTTCCCGATTCACAAAAATGCACATCACCAGTTCTTGAAAAATCGTTTTGTTTCTTCTCCTTCTTGTTCAACAGATTTCATAATATATCATTCCTCAATATTTTCTCTCTGATATTTTTTTCAAATTGACAATTTAGAATAGTTTAAGAAAATAAATTAACACAATCAAAAATGAGAATGTCAACGCTTGCTCTGTAAAAGTGAAGTGGATGATAATTGGGAGAAACATCGGCCGTCGGAATATTTTTCAAATGTTTTTTGTATGTAAATGAATTAGCTGTGCAATGTTCGGTTTGATTTTCACTAGCAAAAACTGAATTAGAGCCTACAGTGAAAATCTGTTTTACATCCTAATTATTTTTATATTAAACAACCAAACTCCGAAATCAATAGTGATTTCACTTGGACTATGAAAAAAAATAATACGATTTATGAGTCTACAATCTTCTTTTCGTGAGCTAGAGCACGGCCGGAAGGACAACGCCACGATTTCCATAAGGTCCTGTCAGGTCCTTGATAAATTTGACGAAAATTCATCTGAATCCTCTTGAATAATTCAATATAAGAGACAATATTATAACACATAGATCGTGAAATCTAGGAGTTTCGAAGACCTTTAGAAATACCATTTCGAGTAGAAATCAAACAATTTTTTACTAATCATTCCCATCTCCGAACTTATTAAAACTGTTGTGGGAGTACAAGTTTTCTTGAAATGTATAATAAGGTTGATGGAAAAATGATATTCTATCATAACCCTAGAATTAACTTTGTATTCCATTCGGGAAGAGTATAGAATACGGCATGGTTTTTTCTCTGGTGAATAGCGATAAATAAGAGGCACTCGGAAATCTTTGTGGAAGAATTCATGGGGTCATTGAGACGTGAAGATAGAAAATTGTGAAATGAACTATTTTGTGATTTTGAGATGAGATATTTTTCTAATCCAGGGTATCCTTTTGAGAACGTTATGGTGCACACGTATATTTTTCTGTCTGTGAAAAGAAACCACTATGGGAAATATTTTTTCTCCTTGTGATGAGGATAAGCGATTGTCTCTCAGAATATTTCTCATTGTTGTAGGGACGTAGCTGCTGGAGCAGAAAGTTTCAATAGACGATAAATGCGCTGAGGGAAAGGTTGTGAGTAGGAGTGACCGAGGAAGAGAAATCCATTTATGACACTAGCAACCTAACCTATCAAAGCAAGTGGTCGGGCAAGATACGTCACTCACTAAAATCCCATCGATTCTGTGTTCGTGGAGGACTATTTGGTCAGTTACTTCAATCCTAATAATTTTTTTTTTTTTTTTTTTTTTTTTTTTTTTTTTTTTTTTTTTTTTTTTTTTTTTTTTGTAGATTACGTCTTGGAGACTCCAGTTAAGGAGTATAAGACAAGTCAGATCAACAATATTATACACTAGATACCATAATTACTTCAATTAGTTGAGGTGAGGCTTAATTTTGATGTGAAAGGAACTCTTGTACACTATAAAAAGCTTTATCAACTAAATATTTCTTCAATTGTTTTTTAAATATTTCTATATTTTCAAGACTCTTCAAAAACTGCGGTAGCTTGTTGTAGAATTTCCTACCAATATAACTAGGTTTTTGTTTGAATAAGCTACTATTGTGACTCACCAAGTGATAATCTCCTCGGCTCCTTCCTGAATGAAACCTCAAATTGTCCAGAAAAAAGGAGTTAATGAAGTCAAGCTTTTTAGAGCGATCTATTCTCACTTAGAGAGTGGTTCCAGCTGCAAAGTTTGGGGAAGGTGTAACAAATTGGATTTTGCACACCTTTTTTGCGAGACAATTTCTTCTTCCTACCCCTACCACTTCTTTAGTAAAGTTCTAATTTTGAGTCATAACCCCCTTTACATCAAGATTGCTTTATTTTCATCATACGTCACTATGTGTGTCTTCCTATGAACCTAACTGGCCGATCATTGTATCATAATGGAGCGATTTTTGAAATCATATGATGCAATTTACCTTTTTATGTTGCGCTACAGGCAGTAGCTGTACTGTAAATAATTTCAATGTTGCTGATGACTAGACTCATACTTATTTGTTTATTTTATTGTCAATTGTATTTCTTGAACTGATCACACTACTGGAAAAATGATCAGTCAATTTCCAAGTAATGTATCTTGTTATTTTTCTTATGTTTTTGAATGAGGAAATAAATTCATTTATTCAGTTTATTCAATTTAATTATGCTGGGTAAATGACATCTTTTACCAGTACCCAAAGCCGATTATGTGTGAAACAAGCCTATAGAGTCCTGTTTTGACCAATCAGGTGAATTCAGTTTGAAGTAAGAATAAGAAGAATATTTCTGTTTATATGAGCATTGTAAATAATATTTTTTTTTAATTACAAAACAGAAATACAAATACGCTAATATCAAACATTTTTTGAACAATATTCGTCAAAGTTATTAATTTTCCAGTGTAGGTATATTCTGAGTATAATCAAAAGCCATTTCCAGTAGCAGCGCATCAAGTTTTCACTGGTGGGGCTAATTTTTAAATACACCTGTGGGTCGGTTGTGAGGTTTATTTCAGTCAGAATATTGTCAAAACCAACTAGTATTCAAGACGAATCCTTGGATTTTTCAAAGCATCTGTTGAAACGGTATTGTCTATTCTCAACAGACAAGTTATAAAACTTATGTTGGGATGGCCAATTTGTAAAAAAATCAGGATTTACGGTATAGTATTGTCTTTCTTTGACTGCTTGGTAATTACAAGACTGCTTAGTCTGAGGGGTAATCCCGGGAATCAAATGCCTGAAACAAATGAAACTGCAAAGTGGGGGAACTGGCAGTCTGACATCACCCGTCTATAGAGCCAATGTATTTTAGTTCTATATTGCCAGGGCTACTTAGAAACTATCCCAACTGGGCCAGACCATGGCTACTCATCTCAATCGGCGTGCAAATTAATATTCTTGCCTTACAAATTCATGCGTTGTTTTCTTATTAATTCAGTGTTTATTTTAATGAACTGATATTATTTTCTTATGCGGAATTATTGGTGGGGCTCAGCTCTAACTGCCCTAATGGACGAGCCGCCTGTGACCATTTCACTTCCAAGAAGCCTATCGCCAATATAATTTTACTGAACGCAATATTTCATGTTTAATAGAGAGTTGTAGAATTTTACTTAGTTTTTATGCTGGACTATTATTATATATGTTTTTATATGTCGATTTTTATTTTCTGCAATTTTTATAAGTTATATTGATAAAAATTCCATAATGTAAGCTATAAGAAATTTCTCATGTTTTCAAAGTTTGAATATTTAACTGAAAATCTCAAAATAAAACAAATTTACCAACTTCAATAAAATTATACTAAAAAATTGAATACTCCCACACTATTAATAGTTTAAAATTAAGTATTTATTTTAAACTGAGAACATTTAAAATTTAATACAAATAACCTTTTGAACTTCTAAAATATAACAGAATTTCTTAAAAACTTCATAAAATATTTGGCACATTACTTGCATTACATATTTGAAATGTTCGCAGTTTGAAGTAAATACTTCATTTTAAACCTTTTAACGTGAGTAATTTATTAGTATCATTTTATTGAAGTCAGTTTCTTTTTTTGGTTTAAATTTTGTTGTATTTGCTCCTCAAGTTCAACTGTTCAAGTGAGAGATGTAGGCTACATTATTATACATTTCATGAAGAATACAGTAGTTATAAATTAAGAGGAACTCTACTGTCATACTAACAATAAATAATGACGACTGCATTTCTACTTCAAACTTGTAAGTCCATGTATTATCCACAAATCTGCGGGTTTTCAAAGTCCAGCCAGCCCTTGCGATGTTATCGTCAGACGATTCCGTCAGTCATGTGCTCCGACCCTGTGGAATTCATTCATGAAACGACGATTACTTTAAGCGAGTTTAGAAGCTGACGAGCCAGTGAGTAGCGATACTCCAAGCCGACCCTACTCCCCCAGACCAAGTCTCTCACACCAAACTCCCGTCATCTTGCTTGCCTCGGGCCCTTTGGTGAGGGAGCTGGGTTGGCTTGTAATGCTGCTACTTGCTGGCTTTTTAGCTAGTAAACTGACCAAATGTAATCGAGGCTTTAGTGAGATTTCTTTTTTACAGACAAGCATTTGCAGCCCAACAGTCTTGCTCATCCGAAATCGACTGTTTAAGCACGTAAGTACAACAGGGCTATAAAGTATAATAATAAACTAAATCTACACAGTAGTTGAGGTTACATAAACCCTTTTTATTCATCATTGTACACAGTCAAATTATTATTGGTTAGAAAGCTGGGCTATGGTTGTTTTAGGTAAGGTACTTGAATTCAAAAATTTTATTTTTCAATTATTCAAAGTTATTGATCGAAATACTAGTCAACTAAGATTGAATGACACAAACCAATGAGAACAATTCTAATTTATTTACAAATAGAAATATTTACATCACCAATACGATAATTCACATGAAAAAATAGAGTATATCTAAAAAGGTTCAATGATAACCTAATTATATAAAATAATATTTTTTGCATGAGGAAGGTGGACATTCCAGATAATGAAAATAGGAACTATCATAATCAATAAGTTGCATTCTTTTTTCAGCACTGCTCGGTGCATAATATTTCCAAAATATTTTATTGAAATTCTAAAAAAATATTTTCTATGAGGGTTTCACAGTTTACATTGAGTTTTGATGAGCCGTATTGAATTAATCAAGGAAGTTGATGCGGAATTATATTGTAATATAATAAAACATTGTGAACTTACTAAAAAAACTTCTATAATCTTGAAATTAGGCCTGCATAATACACAAGAAAAAATTAACATTCTATTTTCTCTGTAATATTTCTGTTTATTTCGGGGAGTGTATTTTGATCAATCTGTTTGGGAAAGATATCACATCCAATTATACCAATTTATAATACTTAAATTGCTACTGTGGATAGACACCAAGTTTTCTCCAATTTACATAGATTGATATAATAACATATTATATGAAAGCAGACAATATCAAATTGAATTGGTGATTTCAATTCTTCTTTTCGTTGTGCATAATCTTTGAGGCCATTAAAAACATTCTAAGATATAGGAATACAGTCAAAAAAAGGGATCACAGACTGTGGAAATTACAAATAATTCTAGTAAGACTTTATTTCATGGGATGTAATTGGGTACAAACAATACTATCCAGAAAAAAATTCAAATTAGGTTTTTACAGATGTTGTGAACGTTTACATAATTTTCCTTCACATCGATGACCAGTTAATCCTTATTCTTTTTTACAATGATAACAGGAACAACTCCGAGCTGACTTGAAGACAAGATCTTTGGTGCCGTCCAGACAGAGAACTCGAACTTCTATCTGTAACACATCAGTTCATTTTTTTTTTTAATAAATCAAGAGGATAAATTTGATCAAGTAATATGAATAATTTCTCTTGAAATATAATGAAGAGGCTTGGTAATGATAATTGTAATATAATAATTATATTTATAATGTTCTAGCATTGTATCTGTTTTTATTGATGAAACTAGCATTATAGATGATACTGTTCATGATATACAATTAGAAGTATAATTGTACGACCTATGAGATAATATAATTGTACCATTTACGAGAATACTCGCATACATAATACTAGAGGAACTCAAGCATGACAACAGACCGCATAAAAACATAAAATTATTAATGGTATCTCTTGCGCATGCAGGTGTATTAGGCAGTTAATCGTAGCATCTACGCCTACACTTTGCATAAATGTATCAACATTTATTTATGGTGTAGGTATGGTACAAAGTCATGTTTTCACAGCCTGATGACTGATTACTGTGATTACAGCCTGTCTATTAGAGATGTGACCAGATTGAACGAGTCGTTCAAAGTAGCTGACTCTTTAAAATTAACTACGAACTAGTAGTTCAAATTCAGAAAGTAGTTAGTTCATTTTTGAGCTGCGTTTGTGTTTTCACGAATACAGTCAACACACCATCCAGTGAGCGCTCTTTGAATTAGCAGAGAAGTGCAGCGACCTGCTATAGGCACTGCTAGACAAGAGCACTCACCTCCCCACTCCATAAGCATTTTTAACTGTAAAGTGAACTAACTGCAACAACAGCTGGCTCACTCACTCACCTCTCAGCTCCATGAGCTTTTTGAACTGTGAACTGAACGAACTACAGCTGGCTCAGAAAGCTCATTGACTAAGCTCTGTGCTCTGGAATATTAAACTGATGACTCAGATTCTGAGAATTGTTTATATTGAGGCGCCAGACATACGACAAGGCTGTTTATTGTTGTGTGTGTGTATGAGTGCTCAGTGAGCGAGTGAGTGCTGAGCAAGCTATGGTAGTGAATGAGCAAGAGCATTGCTGATGACTTATTTTTGAACTAGTTCAAATGAACGACTCACTTATAAGAGTGAGGGCGATTGAACGACTCATTGAAAAGAGTCATTATTGCCAAGCCTACTGTCTATACCTATATAGCAAACACTCTAAACACTTGTGTAAGCCGGTACCGAAAAATCACACACCTTAGAAGGAGAAGGAATATTTTCTAAAAAATATTGATCCACATTTTCATTTGATTCATTCTCAACAAAGTACTTGAGAAGTCAGGTATGACATAGTCAGTGGCGTAGCCAGGATTAGATTTCGGGGGGGGCTCACCAAGGGGGGGGTGTGGTCAGTGGCTTAGCCAGGATCAAATTTCGGGGGGGGGGGGGGGGTCACCAAGGGAGGGTCTGGGGTATAGGAGGGTCCGGATTTTTTTTAAATTTAGTGGTGTGAAAAGCTAATCTAGACAACTTGTTAGGCTCTAAAGTTCAAAAGAAAGTTCTGAAAAATTACTACCCAAGAACCTATGTGGCGAGGTTTGAAATGATAAAGTTCGATATACCGATATCTGTGACTATTTTGAGTCAAAACCCTTGAATTGGAACTAATCATACTTAACTTATGTACTGAATCTCAAAATTAATACTAATTATTATAAGTTTGATATAATTTATGTCATTAGCCTAAAACGCACCCAACCCAAAGTTCATGAAATCGGAATTTTTTTTTATCATAGCACACTGATTTTACACGCTTGCATAGAACTTGCATTCATTTGTGTGTTTTCATTTATAAAATCCCGATTTTATGAACTTTGGGTGCGTTCAGGCTAGTGGGTTATACTGAATTTTAACTTAAAAACTAAATTTTCTACAACATGAGTTTATTCAAAAAGGTGATTTATCAATAATTAACAAAGTTAATCCACTTCAATACTTGAAAATTGCATTTTATTTAATGTAATGAATAAATAATTATGGTAGTCACAGTTTTTTAACATGTTTTATTCGATTTCGTAGCTCATTTTAAATTTAAATTATCCATTTGAGCACCTAACAAGTTTCTATATGAGTAAATATCGAGGAAAAATTTGAAAAATGCATTAATCTGACTATAACTGTAGCTATATTCCATTACACAAACAGGGTATCTGTAATCTGTTCGTTATAATACAACAAAACATATAGAACACTTCGGCTTTATTAAGTCCTTATCTATTAGTTATTTGAGAATTTTTTGTTTCTGAAATTTCGGGGGGGGGCCCGGGCCCCATGGGCCCCCCCTGGCTACGCCACTGGACATAGTCTAGCTTATTAAGGGTGCGGATAAAGATCTCTAGTGACAAAAAGGAAAAGTAATCTAATATTTATTGCAGCCGTTAGCTATCGTAGCCACAACGATCATAAAATAATATAGAAGGGAGCTACAGCAAAGAATGGTATGGAATGCTTCCACAATTCCCTCCTTCAATGCTCTCAAAGAGGAGTAGCCTAATCAATCTATATGAAACCCAATACTATTCAAGTCAATGACTAATTCATTTAACACTCGTTAGTAGTATGTTTTTGGCGGAGCTGGCACAACCTTGACCTTTGACCCCGGAAATGACCTTGACCTTTGACCCCGGAAATGACCTCGAGAAACCGGATGTGACCAGGAACCGGATGGACAGAGCTGGCACAGCGTGGGAACCTGGGGAGCTGGCACAGCGTGGGAACCGGAAGTTGTCCCAGAATTGGTACCAATCCTGGCACAGTGTGTGAACCACTTATCTGTCAGGTTATAATTGTCATCCTGTCCAATTATCTAATGTCCATCCTGTCCAATTAATTAATTTTCTTGAACCGGATGGGGGAGCTGGGACAGCGTGGGAACCTGTATGACAGATCTGACCCCGGAAGTTGTCTTGAAATGGTTACCAATCCTGGGACACCATGTGAGCCACTTATCCAATGTCCATCCTGTGTGAACCAATTATCTGGCAGGATATCATTTTGTCAAAATCAGTGCAATCTTATAATTATTATAATGAGCAGGATGTTAACATCTAGGTGAGGAGCCTGTGAGAGGTTCTCATAGATTAAATAAAAAGATTCCATTTCCACACAAACCATTTATTACCAAATCTTCTTACACAGTCTCTATTGTCATGAAAAGATTTTGACAAAAATCTCTATCTTTAAACAAAGTTTCCATAATCCAATTGTGTAGGATGTTTACAACATTGAGTGCACAAAATGGTGGTATGTCCATGCTTCCTCCTTGTCCATTGTTGCCAGCCAGCTTCATCTTCACAGTCTCCAAAAAGTTGAGTAGGTAATGTTCCGGGCAGTATATTGTAGTAGTCTTCATCAGCTTCTCCAGATTGGGTATCTTGTGAAATAGGTAGGGCGAACTCAGGTCCACATACTCCACATTCTCCATTTGCAGCAATGATGCTAGTAGACTGATCTTCTCATAGCCATGGATGAAGATCTTGATTGGAAATCCTGAATCGTTGTTTTCCCTCAGCCATCGTCCAACTGTGTGACACACAATTTGCATCAAGGATGAATATGAGAGGTGTGTTTGGCCGGCTCCATTGCCCGACCATCTCAGTCCATGTTTAGCTCGATGCAAAGCATTGCTGTCAATCAGTGTGCCCGTATTCAGCACAATGTCCGGGTAGGGTGACTTGAAAAAGTAGTGATGTGTTGTCACATGATGCTCATCATCTCGCTCCAGTATTGCCATCTCCTTGACAATAAACTCATTGTTCAATCCCTCAAAGCCTTGAAAGTCCATCACATAGAGTGGCAGTGGTCCAAAAATGTTGGTAGCTCTGCTCAATGCAATTCCATTAGCATCATCATCATCATCATCATCAGTGGTGGTGTCATCAGTTGAACTTGTAGAAGTATCCTTCATCAACGATTTTTCATGCTGAGTGTAGTAGCCTAGGCAGCAGCAGCCTACAACATCCTTCACCTCCTCCTCCTCCTCCTCATCCTCCTCCAAAAAGCGTAGAACTCTCCTGGACATGATATCTGATTGATGTTTCTCACAACTATGACTATTCTGTTGCTTGTCAACCACCTTTATATCCTCTTCTGCTCTCTCTCTCTCTCTCTCTCTCTCTCTCTAGGCTGATTGAACAAGACCAGTCATTGGCTGATACTCCTTGACCACCTCATGTATCATTAGACAATAGGCATGTGTATTCCCTGGAATGTTCTCACTTGCTTCAAACTCCACTCTGATGTCAATGCTCCCCATCTTGAGTGATTCGTTTTGACGTGAACAGTCAATGGGAAACAGTAACATCTTACCATCCCGCACAGCATGTTTCTCAAAAAGTGGGTTGCTTGCTCGAGCATCATCATGATTGTAGACTCCATTGAATGCTGCATACATATTGTACACTTGGTTGTCGTCACCATTGATGCTTTCATACGGATAGTACTTGTTGTTCAGGAACACTCGAACATCTTTCATTTTGCACATGTCAAAGTGTGAGCTATTCACAGTAGCTGCTCCTCTTCTTCCAGTCTGCAGTCCAATCACAATGTATCTTGGCTTCTCCAGCTGAGTAGTTGATTTGACAGTCCTCGTATGTTTTGTGGTCTGCGGCAAAGATGGGTACTCGTACAGTTCCCAATGTCGGAATGGCATTGTGATGGGCATGTTGTTTTGCACCAGTCTCAGCAGACGCAATTTAGATTCATCAGACACCTCTACATAGGGCATCCTCCACATCAGTTTTTCAATTATGACCTTGCCTGCTGCATTCAAACAGTCCAAAGTGTTGGCACTACGTCTCAGCACCAGCTCCTGTTTCACATTCAGCATGATCTGTCTATAGTCCTCAGCAAAGCCCAACAGGTATCTAAGTGGCACATTCATGATGTTTGTGTTGGTACCATCAGCATCAAACGTGCCAAACCCTGCCTTGGCATCATACCTGTAGCCGGCTCCATCCATCTTGAGCTGTTCTTCCCGCTCAAAGGTCATGGCATTCTTCATCAGGCTGGTGATGCCAGGGCTACGTATGCTGTCCACTACAACTCCATTGATCTCGTAGCGTATCTCCGAAAACAGGTGGCCAAAGAATCCGGAAACACAAGGTGAGCCTCCCAAGGTTGCATTTAAGGCATTGCTCACCCTGTACTCCATGTGCAGATAGCTCTCCGATGGCAGTGTGTAGATGTCCTGCTGCTGAATTGATATCCGAATCTCATCATTGGCACCAAAGCCTGTAGTATACGGTGCATGAGAATGACATTCATAGCCAGTGATGCTATTGTCTGCCGAAGGGCCACCACTTGTCACATCCAAAACTCCCATTTTTCAGTGCTGTTGTTGTAGTTGTTGTTGTCTTCCTCTTCCTCCTCCTCTTCTCACTTGATAGCCTTTCTTCTGCAGATATTTGATGCTGCTCGATGTTAACTCTACAGAGTTCAATGGTTGAATGACATCTTTCACAAATGGCGTCCTATTAATAGACTCTTCTTCTTGTTCTACCTCCATGGGAGTCGCTGCTTCCACATCCAGTCCTTGATTCCACTTTCCAAATAATAGCACCATCACTTGGGTTGTTGTCGCAAATGTAGAGTAATATTGATCGCTTCAGATCGATTGTTCACCAGACGTCCGTTCTCATCAACAATCTCCAATGTAATGTTACCAATCTGCTTGGTGTCCACCGGTAAATAGATTACATTTTGTGCAGTCACAACCATTTTATACCCTGGATCAACATCTGGGTAAAACTCATAGATCACATGATCCTTGATACCATTTGAGTAGGATCCACTCACAATGTTACACTTTATACGCAGCACATTGGGACGACTGATTTGCACTGTAGTACTGCTTCTAGTCTCAATGTTAGCTTCCACAACTCGGTCGAATCCCAGCAGCTTTCCTATTGAATCAGGTTGTCTGAAATCCAACACAACGTCACATAATACTAAACACTTCAAGGTAGATGGGTCCACAACCATCTGAAACTTGACTCCACGCTTCTTCATCCTTGTTGCCAGCAGGTCGGCAATTGTTTGAAATTCAAAACTGCCTTCTGGTAATACAATCTTTTGCCAAACCTTTACTGGGGCAGATCTGGTTTTCCTGATACAGGGCACAATTTGGTGGTCAGTATCACTATACAAATGCTGAGCAAACACATGTCCTGTAACTTCCTCATGAGTCATTGCATAATCCTCCTTCTCCTTCTCCTCCTCTTCTGCATCATCAATTGTCTCATCAGTCGCCTCTGCTTTTTGACCACCCACTAGTGGGGCCAGAAAATGTAATGCATTGTTGTAGCCATTCTCAACATTTGGTATAGAGTTACAGCTAGTAAAGCTGATGAGTCCAATTTCCCATTCATATAGGTAAGAAATCACCTTACTTTACTTCAACGAAGGCTGTTTCAACAAAAAAGAGAGGGTAGAGAGAGAGAGAGAGAGAGAGAGAGAGAGATAGCCCCACTTCTACTTCCATCACTAGCCCCCGCCCACCAGCCTTGACATTCCAGTTTCAACTAGTTTGTATGACGTCACTGCTACATTCTAATGCTATGAGTCATATCCATGCAGGAAAAAACAGGAAAAGAGAAAGTTGGAAGTAGGAAAGTTGAGTTTTTAGAAGCTACAGAGTCCATAAAGAAACAGCATAAACAGCTAGTAGAGTATGAAAATGAAATCAAAGATTTGAGAGAGCAGCTTGAACCATATTTTTATTCACATTGGAAGAATTTTGAACCAAGTGGGGTGTATCATGTGACTGCATTTACTGCGAATAATAAGGAAAAATTTACATATGTTGGGGTTTTAGGGGAAAAAGATGGCTTGAAACAGGTTTACTTTGTAAAAGGGTACCATAAAAATGCTTTTCTCAATGCATACAAAGCAATAGAGGACCTTAAGAAAGTGGGCTATTTTGTAATCCCCTACAATGACGAAAGATGTATATTATGCTTGCCAAGAGGGGGAAACCATTTGTGTAATTACTGTTAATGGTATGGCAAGCTATAATGGTAACACATTTCCAAGAATAGAATCAATCAAATTTTCATCAGATGTATGGAAAAACTTGGAAGACACATCTTTTACACAGTTAGAAGTGCAGCAATTCAACAGCATTACAATGCTAGAAATTAAAGGGAAAGTAAAAGTAGGACAGTGCAAACGATTGGAAGAGTTAGCAGAAGGTACAGAGTTGGTCATTGTTGCAATTAAACAAGTATGGGCTAGAAATAAGAATCGGTATATTTTACAGTTTGAGAACCTAGAAGCATTGTATGTCTGGAATTATTGGTTGGAGGAAGAATTTGAGAACTCTAACATAGATTTAAATTATAAAATTAGAATTAGGTTGGATGTCCTTAAGCATACCCCCAGTAGAAATAAGGAAAGAGTTGTTTTTTGTATTTAATACATTGCATTGTAAATAGAAAAATGTATTATTATATGTTTTATTAATAAATGGAGAAAGTATTGTGAATTTGTCTTTGGCGTTTTTTCACAAACTCCTACAATCCTATCCTTATAAATAAGATTAATCTGAGACATATTTCTCTAAGTCACCTGTTGGGTGTTGGCTGTTGGCTTAGGCTACTCCAATTAAGCACCAAGTAAGCCATAAGGGATAAAAGTGGTACACCAAGTTAGCCCAAAGTGGCACTACGTGGTGGATGAGTGTGCACTACTGCAATGAGTGGAGCACGGAGTGTGCAGTAAGTGGGTGCAGTGGCACAGTAAAAGAGCTCACAGTGGGTGTGAGCTTTTGCAATTAGCTTGAGTGCTTACATATTAGAGCTTCTAGAGCACTAGCAGGAGCACTAGAGGAGCACTAGGGGAGCACTAGGGGCGCACTAGGGGAGCACTAGGGGCACACTAGGGGAGCACTAGGGAAGCACTAGGGGAATTAAGGGGTGCGCTAGGGAACCATAGGGGCATTAAGTGGGGCACTAGGGAAACACTAGGGGCGCACTAGGGGCACACTAGGGGAGCACTAGGGGAATTAAGGGGTGCACTAGGGAAACACTAGGGGTGCACTAGGGGCACACTAGGGGAGCACTAGGGGAATTAAGGGGTGCACTAGGGAAACACTAGGGGCATTAAGTGGGGCACTAGGGAAACACTAGGGGCATTAAGTGGGGCACTAGGGAAACACTAGGGGCACACTAGGGAAGCACTAGGGGTACACTAGGGAAACACTAGGGGTACTAGGAGGGAGCTCCAGGGACACTAGGGGAGAACTAGGGTAGAGTGCACATGCATATGGGTGAGAGTTTCTTGGGGGTGTTATGTTAGGGGTACCTAAGTGGATCCCAAACCTCTGAGTAATGCTCATGAGTTATGGTCACCCATCCATGAGTAGACACAACTGCAATGAGAAGGCTGGTGGGCAAGGCCAGTAGTTACATAATACAGTAGATTGTTGCATAATGTGGTACAATTACACAGACATGTTTTTTCCTACATAGATATGACTCATAGCATTGGAATGCAGCAGTGACGTCATACAAACTAGTTGAAGTATGAGTGATGGAAGTAGAAGTGGGACTCACTCTCTCTCTCTCTCTCTCTCTCTCTCTCTCTCTCTCTCTCTCTCTCTCCCTCTCTCTCTCTCTACCCTCGCTTTTTCGTTGAAACTGCCTTCGTTGAAAGCACAGCAAGGTGATTTCTTACCTATATGAGGGAAAACAACGATTCAGGATTTCCAATCAAGATCTTCATCCATGGCTATGAGAAGATCAGTCTACTAGCATCATTGCTGCAAATGGAGAATGTGGAGTATGTGGACCTGAGTTCGCCCTACCTATTTCACAAGATACCCAATCTGGAGAAGCTGATGAAGACTACTACAATATACTGCCCGGAACATTACCTACTCAACTTTTTGGAGACTGTGAAGATGAAGCTGGCTGGCAACAATGGACAAGGAGGAAGCATGGACATACCACCATTTTGTGCACTCAATGTTGTAAACATCCTACACAATTGGATTATGGAAACTTTGTTTAAAGATAGAGATTTTTGTCAAAATCTTTTCATGACAATAGAGACTGTGTAAGAAGATTTGGTAATAAATGGTTTGTGTGGAAATGGAATCTTTTTATTTAATCTATGAGAACCTCTCACAGGCTCCTCACCTAGATGTTAACATCCTGCTCATTATAATAATTATAAGATTGCACTGATTTTGACAAAATGATATCCTGCCAGATAATTGGTTCACACAGGATGGACATTGGATAAGTGGCTCACATGGTGTCCCAGGATTGGTAACCATTTCAAGACAACTTCCGGGGTCAGATCTGTCATACAGGTTCCCACGCTGTCCCAGCTCCCCCATCCGGTTCAAGAAAATTAATTAATTGGACAGGATGGACATTAGATAATTGGACAGGATGACAATTATAACCTGACAGATAAGTGGTTCACACACTGTGCCAGGATTGGTACCAATTCTGGGACAACTTCCGGTTCCCACGCTGTGCCAGCTCCCCAGGTTCCCACGCTGTGCCAGCTCTGTCCATCCGGTTCCTGGTCACATCCGGTTTCTCGAGGTCATTTCCGGGGTCAAAGGTCAAGGTCATTTCCGGGGTCAAAGGTCAAGGTTGTGCCAGCTCCGCCAAAAACATACTACTCTCGTTCATTTGTTTGTCCAGAAACACTTGGCCAAAACAGTTTGAATTTTGGTGCACAACTCAGTTAAAGCTTTACACACGTGCTGGGAAAGTATTTTCGAAATTCACACAAATATGCCCAAAATTTAAATGTTTTCAAAGAAAGAAATGCTTTGATTTTATAAACCTTCTTCTTCTGGATATGGTTGAGGCAAGCGAAGCGAGCCTGCCGATTTACCTGATTCTGTATTCAACTCATATGTGGAATAATAACCTATAAAATATATTAGAGTAGGCTACTTGGAGCACTTAGAAGTACAGGTTTCCTGCTCGTAAGCAGGTTCAGTACTTGAAATACTTTGAAGTAGCGTACAGGTATCCTGCTTATAAGTAACAAAACCATCATCATTTTCTGATGTAATTGGAGAGTTTTCACTCAATAATTTGCTTCCAACTGAATTTTTAATAATCTATCATAACTTTCTCTAAAGTACTTACTTACATTACATAAACAAAAATTACTATACATTATCGGAAAAACGAAATTCATATTTTTTAAAATTCTTGCTAATGTTCATATTCAACGATTTCTACTCGGAAAAGCAAGTTGATTCATCCACTGCTTGTATGTAACTCATAATTTCTAAACGAAATAGTAGTACAGTATTTTCCATTAATATCGCGTAAATGTGAAGCCACATGTGAGCCACTCGATATATGAAATACTACTAACTAATTAAAACATGTGAAGTTATTTATAGGAAGATGATGCAATTTTAATAAAATTATACTAATGTTAAAATATTTATTTTCGAAATATTTTTTTTTTTTTGTGCTGATGATGCACACACGAGTCCGAGGCGTCACTCGAGACGGATGATAATGAAGTTTTGGGTGGTGGACCTAAAGGTTTAGGTGGGCTACCCGGTAGGCCATAGTATAGTAATTATCCTGATGTTAATATTTATCATCCATATGAGTGATCATTATTTTTTATAGAGAAATTATGAATGAAATAGCCCTCAACTGTGAAACCTGCTCAACTTTAATATCATGTGTGTGATACTCACATCTTCTGTGTCCATAATGTTGCAGCATTGACCAATGGATGTGACCGCCTGATGCGGATTGGTCAGCACTGTTTCCAAGGTGGACGGCACTGACCACGATTCGCAAAAGCCACGACACGCATTCGTTGTTATTGGGAACTCAACGCAATCAGGAATGCTGATCGTCCTCGTGTGACCTGTTGAACAAGAAAAAATAAATATTCAAATAAAAATGGACACACATTTTATGATTTTAATGATGAAGGCTTACATTAATATTCACGTTATGCCAGAAACGGCGTCAGCTGAGTTTCAGGGTTAGAAATTGAATTTCGCAAACCGTTTTTTACAAAATTGCCCCTCCTTCTTACACCACTAAATTTCTGATTTTGGGAAAACCCCCTCCTGGGACTGCCCTTGCCGTCATCAAGTTCATTTGCTGATACAGGTTCAGAAAAAAATTGTAATGAATGAGACTTGATATTGTCACAGTTATACTTATAAAATAAACGAGATACTACTATATTTTCGACATTCGTAATCTTGGATTAATAGTAAAATACAAAAAACTTCGTATATATACCATAAACCTCTCATATACACTCCACAGGGACTGATAATACTGGATGATAGGATGGGAGTTATTCATAGGCCGTACTAAACTGCGTTTGAGATTTGTAATCGGCTGAGATAACTCGCCCTACCAGAGGCTCTCATCAAAGACTCCCTAGATCTCTCAAATTTTCAATTATTACATTATCAAGAAACAAACAAGTTTTAAAATAAGAGAGTCACTTTGCCCAAAAAAACTTCTAACCACACTTGATAAGTCTTTCTCTGAAGGCTCTGCTCTATGCATTCGGACTAGTATCCAAAACAGCTTAAAAGACTCATAACCTCATGGACATTGTTGGTGAACTTTTCCATGAAATATTTCTGAATGGAATCGCACCCTACTTGATGTAAGCTAATATGGTTCTGCTGTAGCCTTACTTATTTTTAAAACTCTACTTGTCTCTCTCACTGTGGTTTATTTGAATAAAAAAGTGATACAACCCAAATAAGGATGTTGCCTATAGCCAGCAAGTAATATTTCATAGAAAACACCACTAAAACCCTACTAAACCAATACAGCAACAGATTTTTCAGCTTCCATGCAAAACGCCAAAGCATAACTTATCCATCCTGAAAAATAATGAGATTTGAATATCGACCAAGATGAAAGCAAGTAAGGGAAGATTGTAATTTCTGCCATCGAGGGTATCCTAACTCGATATTGCTGGTTTATAAAATTGGCGAACTTTCTTCATTTTCAGTCCGGCACAAAAATGACTCATGAAAATTGTTGCGATATGAAATTGCCTCCGGTAACAATCTCAACTCTATTTCATTATTTATCCTCGACTCCTCTTTTTTCAAATAGTTTATTGTCTCTTAATGATGCGATTTTATCCAACTTCTCTTAGCATCGGTGGGATTTTACAAAGGATAATAATTTGTTCAAAACTTCCTCACTTTTGAGCTTAGGCTATGTATTAATATTCGCAGGCACTTCTTATTCTCGAACATCATAATTTATTAGACTGGCTGTATGTCATTATTGAACAAATTAAACAAATGAATTATGTTCTCTGCAGGAAAAATGTTTCAGATATTCTGCTTTGAAGCTTAAAGCGATTGAATACAGGGTAAATTTGTAGGCTGTTTGTTTGACTTATGAATAAGCAACTAGATCCTTGTTAACATTAAGTAAACTGATTTAGCCTAAACATGGCTGAGTCGCTGGTTGGTTCCGCCCACACTTTGCTGCTACACTTTACAACTTACTAACTACCAACTTATTCATCTATTGAACAACAGTTTAGCAGTTTCAACTTTCAAGTAGTGATGAATATAAATAGTAACAACTCTTGAATATATTAGTGAGATAGGCTGGAAATAAATTTATTAGGGAAGTAGCATATTGGAAAAAACATTTATGGATCCGTAGGAAAACTATGAGAGAGTAGGCTGAACAATGTCCGGTGACATTGTTGATGACCCCATATCAATAATGAGAATAAGTCACGTAAGCATGTTGAACTATTCACTTTGATCACGAAAGGAAAAAATCAATTTTCCATCTAACACGAATGGAGTAAAACAGTAGATCCTTACAGATTCTTGTTTTTACACATACACGTGAGAGAAATATGATTATCATAATGTCTTCGGCTACCATTCGATAGCTATATTTATAAAAAACTGTAAATTAGATAAGGAGTTAGCACCAGAAGCATCAATGGAGCTTAAATAATAAATCGTAATTATAACAATATAAATCCTAAGAAAATAGGTACACAGAATAGGACAGATTCAATGAAAAAGGTATAATTCTTTTAAAAAAAGGACAAATATATAAAGGAAGAGATGAATGAAGTTAGTTGAGTAAACTTGAACAAGCAGAAGAGAATCTATAAGAAACTAACTGGAGAAATGCTTGTGATTATTTAAAAATTTTAAAGCCTAATTTTCCTGGATCATTCTCAATAATTATAGTCAATGAACACTGTTGATGATGAAGTGACATACATTACTGAAGAACAACTTTAGAATACGTAAAATGTCTAGAACAGATATGTGCAAAAAACGCTCATAGCGCTCTTTAATAGATTTCAAGGCTAAGGTTGATTGTGGAGGACATTAATTTGAATATATCTAAGATTAATAGAACGTTTCTTGTTCAAAAATATTAGATTAGAATCTAGAGATTTCCATTTTCACTTCTAGTTGAACAAAAGTTTGTATTTTTTAATTTAAACAATGGACTCAATTAGAGAATCTGATGAACTATGATGCTCTTTTTCATATTAAGATTTCTCAATAATTCAAATCACGCCTTATTGGTGGTCCAATAATCCATGAACCCTGATTGGTTTATTGGTTGACTGATGAATAGGTAGGAAGCCTACTGTCGAAATCAGTCGGATCTTTATCATAATCACTTCTTCTGTTCAGCTTCTGTGATTTAATCGGGCTGAATATGTGATCACAGTGGAACCACAGACAACGACTAGTACATGAATGTCACAAATCCAATTACATCAAGGATTATTCCTTTGAGATGGAGCGCCTCAGATGGATTACACCTGTAAGCTCTATTCAAAATCAGCTATGTAAAAAGCGCATTGACTAATTTAACTTCAAAGCTGTGGGAAGACGCCTTTTATGCGTTGAATTTGACAGATACACTCAAGTGAACCTCGACGGAGTTTTTGGAAGAAAGCTTATTGTGACCCAAAAAAGAATAAAAATAAGAAGAGAAAAATAGACCAGAAATATAATAAAGGTTACTACTCCTACAATGCTACAATAGGACAGTTATGGTTGAAAGTACTGAAGTAGGATTTCACATTTTCTACCTACAATTAATTTGACTAGTATCTCAGTTGTGAGTAGGAAGAAAGAAAAACAACGAGAAAAAAAGTGTTTCACACTCTCTCCACTCTTTTGGCCCCACCGGATCCCGTTATGAGTTTCTTTACTTCTTTCTTACTCACAAAAAATCCCTCTATTTTCTACTCTTCCCTGCAAAACTAGTAAACTAGTAGGACATGTTGAGGTATAAGGTTAATACTAGTGTAAGAATGGCCTTAATGGCCAAGACTTCGCCTCTTTGTGTAATTCATCTCTCAGATCCAAGCTTTCTTTTTCTTTTTTCAACAATCACATCATTTATTTCTGCTATATACAGTACCTTAAGATATATATTTGCTGTATTTAAGATCTTTTCTATTCAGACTATTCAACCAACCATTATGTTCACTTTTCAAAAATCACTGTACATTACTTGAACTATGGGATCTGAGAGTTGCTAATATTAATAATAATTTTATCATTCATGTACATTGTAAATTTACACAAATAAAGCCATCTGAATCTGAATCTGCCCTCTAAGGGATGTAAAAAGGGATTTTCTATTTTTCAAACCCATTTCCTTCCAATCCTGTCTTGTTCTGTTATTGATAATGAATTGATAATGATAATGAAGATTTCTTGGTGGAAAAAAATCGAATCCATAAGCCTGATTGTCAATTCCAATGTCTCCTATCTCGAGTGACATCCTCTATTCATCCACAAGGTTGAATAATTGATTTCAAGCAATACATCATACATACAATTCCAGCCGACTTATAATCAGTTCTATTCCCTTTCAGATTATTTTATCCATTCCAACAAAACATATTTTATAGCATTTGTTCATAACATATTTATCTAACATATTTTATCCATTTTATATTCTAACATAACGATTTGTTTTCAGAATTTGCCTTGGAATCTAACAATAATTTGCATTGAGCATAATTAAATTGTGATACTTAATATAAATTAATAGTGATATATTTGAGAGTAGGCTACTCTTGACAATTCATTTGGTCATTTTCACGTTAATTAGTGATGATTTTATAGAAAATATCAATTGAGAATCAAACTATTTTCTATTCTACTTCTCATTAATGCCAATAACAAACACCCTTTATGCTATGATTGGCATTAGCAAAACATTTCTCTACGAGGGAATCAACTGATATAATAAAATGTAATATTGTACAAATATTCTGTGCAAAAAATAAGTTATATAAGTGACATTAATGTAATGAAACTCTACCCGTTATTTATATAAAGTTCTTCAGTTAACATTTGCAGAACAGTGATCTGAAAGAGCGAATGATTTATTGTACGGAAGGCGAAAGACTTAGTGCCTAATGTTTGACTGTTTAATTAAGTTGGAAATTTTTGCAAACTTTTAACAATGAATGGCAGAGATTCAATTGTGGCAACGCTGAACTTTGAATTAAATGAGTTGTAGAGTGGAAGGATTACTCGAAATTATTGGGGCAGAACGTAGTCTACCGAGTTTCTGTTCATGTTTACTATACAAGCCACCCATTCAAGAGTTTGTTCTGAGTGAGATAATATAAACAGGCAAGAGTTCAGTTGGAAAAGCGCCTGATCGCTAAACAGTAGGTACTTAGTATCTACTATAGAAGATTTTGAACGTTTAAACAAATTTACTGTGGATTTATGTGTGCCGGAAGCATATGAACGTCTCGATGTATATGAAGACGCGATTTTATAACCGGAATAAACAGAACACAGAAGTGGTGACGGGATTTTGCTTTCAGGGCAGACTTCGGAAAGTACAAGTAACTTAACAGTGATAAGTAGATTGAAGTTGGTTAACAACATACTTTCTTGAATACTTGGGGCTATGGTATCATTATCGAACTTGGCAGAAGAGCAGAACAATTTTATGTTCCTGAGGTTGATACATGTATCATCAGATTCTGAGAGCTGAGATTGTGAGTTCATCAGCGTCTATGCCTAAAAAAGCTCACCTTTATCACAAATAAAAACCACGTTTATATTTAAACGATTATATTTTATTCCACAAAAAGGCAAAACTCGTATTTAAATTTCCGATTCCGTTTTTAGAAAACAGTAAATAATAAGTAATCAAGTACCAGAAAAAATTGAAATAATCATTAGTATTTTTAGGCTTGAAAGTTCCTAAAATTTGATATTATTTACGGTTTTCAGTGTTCCGTTTCAAGTGAACTTTGAAATTAATTGCCTTCAAGTGTAAAATAATCATTTTTTATTATTTTTGAGTGGAGTATTTTGGTAAATTTGGATTTTCATCCTTAAAATTAACCTCAATGTTTTGGACAATATAACGTATTCAAAATTTGTGAAGAGAGCAGTTTTGGACTTGATTCTGTTGCGCATTCACATTCATCATAATAATTTTGTCACAATAAATAAATAAAACTTCATAAATGAATTATTAATTTTAAGGTTGGGACGCTCTGGCAGACTGCTATTCCTGCGTTCCTGGGTTCTATTCCCGTTCAGCCTGGAACAATTTGTGTCATCATTTACCTCGTTACTCACACACAGGTTTCAAACTCATTTACTTTATTACTCACACACAAGCCTCAAACTTATTTGGGCATCATCAGTACAAAAAATATACTTCCTTTTTGCTGATGACGCCCACATGAATGTGAAACTTGTGTATGGGTAATGAGTGGATGATAATGATGGATGGTGACCCTACAGTTTTAGGTGGCCTCCAAACTTACCAGGGAGGTGATAATAAAGCAGATAAAGTCATGTTATATATTGCCGGTCACACTTCCAAGCTCAGTTCCAAGCGCTCGTGATGTAACATTAACATTAACACGATCACCTTGATCACCCTTACACCGCGCAAAGCAGTCGGCCAATCACTCCCTGTCTTATTACATTATGATGGGCTATATATATATATATATATATATATATATATATGAATTTTTTAGATGTATAATAATAATAATAATAATAATATCGTGTGACCTGGCTGGCTCAGGTCTGGTGTCAGAGTTATCAGGTCGCACCTGAATAAGTTCAGGGCCTCTGACGTGACTTAACGACTGTTTTTTAGGCAGCCGGGACCGACAGCTTAACGTGTCCTCCGAAACACATGATGTATAATGATTAGCATAATAAAGATGTGATATACTTAATGGAATGAGAAATTAGTAGTGCTTGAGTCTCAATGATTCATTCAAACTAAAATCCACACCTTGAAATAATTGATATTGAAACGTTTTGATGAGTGTCACTCACATAAGAAATAGTCAAGTGTGGGGACTGACGCTGATAACGTTATCGTCATTTAGATTTTTTATAAGGGAACTCACTCAACAGTACAGCTGACATTGATTGGTTTTCAAGTGTGGTATCTCCATGTTAAATAAATAATAAGCTTTGTTACCAGAACGTTGTAACAACATAGTTGGAATCTCAGTTGAGACAGGTCGTGACATTCAAAAATATAGGCTATTAAATTTAAAAAGATAGCAATCGCTACTACTTAATAAGCGATTATTATTCTGTAGTCAATTAATTATCGATTTCTACCATCCCCTCATAGAGGGATAGAGGGAATATTATAATTGTATAATTATTATAATTGAATATAATAATTGAATGATATAATTATAATAATTATTATTGAATCAAGATCGGGATTGTTTGAGTTATGTCTATAATATGAACAGTACTTTATATTTATGTGCTTTTGCTTTCCCTGTTGGACGTTTGGTGCTAAGATTCATCAAAGTTTGCAAGTTCTACTCAAGTAACACCCATATGTCATGAAAGTAGTCTACATTCAAAAAAAAGTTTTATAAATAGGCTTCATGAGCTAGGTGGAAAAATGTTTGATTATAACACATAGTGTATAGTGTATTGGAAGCACTAGAAGTAATTGGTAAAAATATATTTCTTTGTAGTGGTGAAGGTGATATTGTGGAAGATATTCATAATGAATTTAAAAGTTAAATGGTAAAAATTTTGGTGTAATAAGGCAGAATTTTAGTGGATGCGAGGAACGCTTTTTGGAAATGTTAACTTACGTTTGTTTGCTGACTGTAATCTACATCGTCTTCTAAGTAGTTGTTTGTATAAGAGACTCACTCAAGCTGCTTTGTCAGAGAATACTTAGTTCAAACAAGACGCGAACGAACTGATCATTGTCATGAAGACTAAAGACAATTCCATTCTTAACACAATTTTTTAATCTGCCGCTTCTAATATCAGCTTTCAAATTTCAATATCTTCTTACTTTGATATATCAGCTGATCAACTCTCAACTACTATCAATCTTTTAACTGGTGCTTTAAATCAGCTGGTTTTTGCCTTCTTTATATTTTCTTTATCTTATCTTCCCTTTTGTATTTTCCTCCACCTACTATCTAAAGTCGCATTTTACTCCCTGAAATCGAATACTAAAGTAGGCCTACTACTTTATACCCCACGCTTTATACCTATTTACTTTTTCTCCCTAGGAATAACTTTAAGTCTCTAGGGATAAAAATAAACCCATAAGAATAACATGGGAAGAAGTCCGAAAACGCCGCGATTGAAGAAAAATGAATATGGCAACACTGTCGAATAGTCGTACATGGTCGAGGAAAATTTAGAGAGCTGTATTTCGATCTTTGGAATATTTCGATCTAGGAAAAGAAGTAGCTGTATTTCTCTACAAGAGCGTTCATCTATGTCAGACAACTGAGCATCTGCATAGAAAAAGAAAAATTATACATTGTTATAGTTATTGGTGTAGGTGGAGGAAAAATGTTTTGTGCATCACGGAACTAAAGTACTTTTTTCCCTTAGGGAAATTGTCACCTTCGGCTCCGCCATCGGGCGACAACAGTTTCCCTCAGGGAGAAAAGTTGCACTTCATTCCCTAGATGCACAAATAACTATTTTATTAATCTAAGATTCTCCTAAAATAATTATTTTGCATATGTTTGCCTCTTTTTTATTCCTCACTCTATTTTAGGCTGACTATATGGTCAGCGTTTTTGGATTGGCAGCCCTGGTTTTCCACTTTGTCTCTTGCTCTGATGTTGTTGCAATGCTGGGTACCTCTATAGGACAAATTGGGTGTGGCATAGTTTTCTTCATGTAATAAGAATGGACTGTTGTTAATGGGCAACTTATTAACTACTTCAACAAAAATGGTGTGGCTTCTTCTGGTCATTGAAAACACAATTGTCTCTTCAAGCTGTGATATTGCTTGTCTTTAGACGTCTACTTAGACTGTTCAAACTCTTCAAAGCCTCCAATTCGAATTGGTGATCTTTGGTACATGGCACTTAGTCATGTTCCTGAACTTGCAAAATGGCGTGTGGCAACCATTCATGAACAATACAATCTTTCTTCATCTCCTCAACTTTTGTGGTGATTGTCTTTAGTTTCCAACTTCAATTCAAAATAGTAATATGTTCTACTTGAATGGTCCAAATTTATTACTCTTTAAAAAAGCTTCAATTCGAGTTGGTGATTATTTGATAATCATGCACTCAGTCAATTCTGTACCCCAACTTTTAACCTTTCCAAACCTGCTATCCACCCGCAGAATGGTACTCAAGATTGGTGATTTTATATATCAATTATATATTCTTCAGAGCTCACTACATTCCGACCCCACCATTTGTTTCAACTGGATCATTTGAGGGCCGCTTGGAGTTGACCACACAAATTCAGATGAGCTAATGTTATCAGTTATTATAACTGCTCTGACATATTCAATTATTCAAACATGAATAATATTCACTTGATAAACATGTACTAGTACTATTTGAATGAGATTAATGTTTTAATCTCTTCTTTACTACTTGTTCTGCTACTGTACTTTGATTTTTATTCAATTATTCACACATGAATAATATTCACTTGATGAACTTTTACTTGTACAACTTGAATGCGATTACTGTTTTCATGTCTTCTTATACTTATTCTGAAACCTACTTTAATTTATATTCAATTATTCACCCATGTATCTGTATCATATTAACTTATACACTTCAATTGAAAATATCCCTTTTATTAGTACTTGTTCTACTTTGTTTTGATTTTACACAATTAAAGATTTATTCACTTACAGATTGCTGTAAATAATTCTCAATAATTTTTATGTCATGTAGCTATCATGTTATTTTGAAGTCAAATAGAGCATTATTTGTGCTTGAACTTCACATGAGAGTGTTTATCTTTCCCAGTCAATTTCTCTCCAAATCCTCCACTTTCTCTTTCTTTGTATTTTATTTTGAAATGTCTCATTCTGGAGGTGTTCCTTTGGCTACCAGGTCCCACCTTCTGGTCCTCCGGAATTTTGTGAACCACATTGGACAAAATAATACTACTACATACTAGCTTATGTTGATGTAAAACATGTCTGGAACCAATTATATCAACTATTGAATTCACTACATTCCTTGTTAATTTAGTGATAGCAAACTCGGGAAGTGGTAGCCGAGTGCCGTAGCAGGTATCTGTTCAATTAAAGATAAGATACGAAACTCCTGGGCGCTCTTTGTAAGGGTGACCGATTGGGTTGGCCAGCAAAAAAGACTCTGTTCTCTGCTGTAAAATCACTTTTCGGTGGTTTGGAACCAACCTAAAACTTTAGGTCTAACTCATCAATCACCATCACTCATTGCCCATTCACAAGTCTCAGACCTATGTGTGCTTCATAATCCGAAAAAGAAGAAGAACAAATTTAGGTACAACTTTCATGCTTTGTTTCTGTTATGAAGCTTTCTAATCATGGTTCAATCTAAATCAAAACCAATGTTGCTCATTAGAGCTATCATATCTCACGTTCCAGTCCACTTTATTATGTTAAAGCACAACCATGAAGTAGCATTTAATCCACCTCTTGAGAACACTAACTTTCCCTGTTCACCCACCTCCAGACAGATGAACTACATTCACGCCCGTTACTAGACCAAGGGAGGGCCCAAACGGACCAAAACGGCTCAAACTTGCAATAGAACGGTCGTTACTTGAAGAAAAGAGGGCCCGAATTTACCTCCAGCTGACAACATTGTTAGACAATAATTATAAATTTATATTCTTCAATCCACAAATAACTAGATTAATTTTATTATTTCTCAAATTGTTTTTATTTGTCCTGTGTATTTTGGATGTTCTTTCTTCTTCAATTACCATTTGGATTTTGGAACGATTCCAGAAATTACACAATAGAAATTCTACAGTTCGAGCATTTTAACTGTAAACTGTATTGTTATTTCTGGGATGGAATTTTAAAAGCATCTTGGAGATCTTCTTTTTATTGATGATATTGTAACATCATCCAATATCTTGAATTGAATGTAAGATATTGTAACATCATCCAATATCTTACATTGAATGTGATATCTTATTCAATATCTTAGAGATTTCAATTACAATTTAACATCAAAACTGACACTATATTTCTATTTTTAAATAGAAATACAGAAATTAATATTAGTTTGTACATCAAGTATTTCGACATGAGAAAACATCACAGATTTCAATTACATTTTAACATGTCACATTCCTGCCAAAAAAATAACTTCAGAGAGAAATGTGATGAGACGTTCGCTAATTAGGGAAGTGATTGCCGAGTGCCGTAGCAGATATCTGTTCAATCAGAGATAAACTACGTAGCTCCTGGGAGCTCTTTCTAAGGGTGACCGATTGGATTGGCCAGCAAAAAAGACTCTATTCTCTGCTGTAAAATCACTTCCCGGTGGTTCGGAACCCACATAAAACTGTAGGTCCAACTCATCAATCAACATCATCCAATTCATTACCCACGCACAGGTCTCAGACCTATGTGGACTTCATCCTCCAAAAAAAATTCTTCTGGTAAACATGTTTATTATTGCATAGGACAACATTTCAAATACTGCTTTCATCTAGGTATCACAGAAACAAAGAACCAATAAATTAAATTATTTTAAAATTGTAGGCTGTACAGGGCACAATAAACCCTGTTTGTTGAGGACAAGTATCGAGGATTACTTGAAGGTAGCTCAAAAATGAGATAGCTATTTATTATTCAATTTGTCAAAAAGAAAGCTACTTTGTTCAGTGAAAAATTCTACTTAAACATCATCCAAAAATGCAATATTCACACCCTAATATCGCCTTGGAAGAACTGGCTTAAAGCTAAAACTCTTCCCATCATTAATCTAGGATGATAAATAACTCCTAAAAAGGCCTGTCACGAATAACATCCATCTGCTATTAATGATCTGCTAGTAATCAAATAGGCTATCTCACGAAATAAAAATAAAGTATCCTGTTGAAGCTTGAGAGAAATGAGAGATACTGTCTGAAGAGAGTAATGAAAGGCAAGGGACACAAAACATTCGTCACCTCAATGAGACGCTGATCGAAGTAATAGATGTCACGAGTTCAAGATTTAGTAGGCAGTGATCGGGTTCAAGTACCACCTTGATGTTTCAAAGGATGCGAAAAAGGTCTCTGGAATTCTTCGAGAGCTTTTTGAAAGCCCAATATAATATGTAAACCACTTTCCATTTATTTCGTACGAAACCATACGAGTTGATCTATTGATAGTTAAGTCTATTCAAACTGGTGTTCATATTGGTCGAGAATCTAGTTGATTATATTTTACATTAGAGGTAAGTCCTTCGTTGAGCTTTTATATTTTTTGTTAATCATACGATAATTAATTAAAATAGTGATGTGACAATTCAGCTATGCCTAAGTATGATATAACTAGATGTGGCTATCATGGGAAATTTTAGATGATACACAACAAGTTTATATACCAACATGAGTATCTTGCATAGTGTTATAATAATTTTTTCTTCCTTGAACAATCTATTGTCATTATGCCTCGATTTATCAGTTCAATTTAATTAGTTCAATAATTTATTGTAAGATTATTCCAAGAAGCAATTATTTATACTGTCCTTCATTTTCTAAATTTACCAAGATACTATTTAATTCTATTCAATTTACAATTTTTTTTGAGGATGAAGCCCACACAGGTCTGAGACCTGTGCGTGGGTAATGAGTTGGATGATGGTGATTGATGAGTTGGACCTACAGTTTTAGGTGGGTTCCGAACCACCGGGAAGTGATTTTACATCAGAGAACAGTGTATTTTTTGTTGGTCAATCTAATCGGTCACCGTTACAAAGAGGACCCAGGAGAACGCAGCTTATCTCTATCTGATTGAACCTGCTACCGATCACGGCTATCACAATTACAATTTTTCTTCTAATTTGTTTTTGCAATATTGTATTTAATATTATATATTGGGTTTCCAGTTCAACTTTTTCTTAATCAGTTTGAGATTTAATTTGTACGAAATATCACTCGAGAGGACATTATTATGCTTGAAATCTCATTTTTTCAATGTGGTTGTTTGTGGTAGAGCCGAAACACGGGTTATGTAAAATCACTGTAAATGTATATTAACTCATTCAAAAATTAGATGTTTTCCACAGCGCTCCATTAGTTTATTGATGAAAATGATTGAAATTTTTAATTACGTCGATGATCCAAGTTCAATCTAACATGGAAGTTGATAAGCTGGGAAAATCTCTCCGTTTTTGATAGGGAATTCTGTACATAGTTCACGGGAGATAAGAAAAATGTATTGATTTATTGCGGAAAAAATGATTAATTTATTTTTTGAACTAGTACACTGAATTCTCATCGATGAAGAAAGTGTTTTTTCATTATTATTACAATACAATACATTCATTATAACTAACAATATTATTGAAGGATATTCTGTGAAATAAGAGATAAAAAGGAAATAATTTAATAATATTCTTGGAATACTTGAGGAAAATATTGAAAATGGTTGGGTGATGCATTGCAAAAGCCTCTCAGTTAGCATTCCTGTCCTAAGCGATATCAAATTTCGCAACCGAAACAGTTGGCTTTTTCAGAATATGGGTGAAGTTCAAGTGGCAGTTTCAATTTCTCTGTTTGCTCCATGAAAAGAATTCAAGTAGTTGTATCGACAGACATTCAGACATGTTCAGCTGGAATTTTTCAGAAAAAACTGACGAGCAATTTTGTTTTGATTGCTAATCGCGCTTTTCCCAAATAATTGTTTTCATTGCCATCTTTTTGATCGATTGTAAGAGAAACTTCAAATGCTTTATAATTGAAGCACAAATAGTTCAAAGTTTTCAATACAGATAATTTTATTCGAAAATGTACCATTCTAGCAGTAGTCTGAGAATAATAAGAAGACCTAAGTTTCTAATGTGTCAAATCTTGCGAAATGCAGCGAAATCCAGGTCACGCTCCCATTTTTGTCTTATTTCATATTTCTTCGTTGCTTGTAAAAGTTTGAGAAAATAATATTTTTTTAGCAAGCGGTATTGACAATCATAATATCTCGAATTCTATTTGGGATCAGACGGAAGCATGAATCATGAATCTTTCCACTATTTTTCTAGACTGTTCTTTACAAATAACAAAGGCTTTGTTCTTTGAATTTGTTCCCTGATCTTCAGAACATTCTGTCTTTTCTTCAGCCGGGCTAATCAATTATCTCTTATCAATTTTCCCCAACTTCGACTTCATCTAGTCCTTTCATCTTGATTGATTTCACGGAACATTTCCCAACACCTTACTAAGTGAATAGAACATTGCCAAAAGCAATGTATCAACAATAAACCACAGATTACAGATTACAGATTTAGTTGTCTGTGAATAAACCCTCGCTTTTTTATTTGGCTCTATGCTCTAAATCATGGGTCTTCAAACTACGGCCCGCGGGTCAAATGCGGCCCGCCAGTGTGATCAATCCGGCCCGCGACAGCTCATAGGGCTTGCCACTTAATATGATTCCCTACAAATAATTCAACTACTTTATCAATACATCATTTCACTAACAGATTAAGCAGGTGCAATTTTGAATCACCTGATAGAGAAAAATCATCCCAGAGTTCATAAATCAGAATTTATTGCACACAAGAATAACTAGTTAACAGCAACTGTGCAAATTCAGTGTACTGTGACCAATAAAACTCCATTTCATGAATTTTGGGGTTTTTTGACTATTGATTAATTCAACATATTATTTTTAAAATCGAATTCCCTACAAGTTTAGTTGAAAAACAATATAATATGCAAACAACCAAGTTAATTTACTAAAAATTTTAAATGTTTTAGTCATTTTTGTATATATTGTGAGATGTCACAATAATCACGGCAATAACCGACTTGTAACATGATTTATCCAATTTTTTAGATTTTTTTACATAAATCCTATTCAATTTACCACTTATAAAAAGGCCCTGGAGATTAATGATTGAGTAGATTGAAAGTGATAGCTGCCAATTTCAGTCATAATATATTGTTGTAATCTTTGCCCTCCTTGCTGAAAGGAATAATTTTTTCAATTCTATATAATTATTTATTTTCAAAAAACATTGTTTTCAAAAAAGGAGTGTACGGTACAAAATTACTCTTCTAATAAGGAACAAGTCCATGCTCATAGGAGCAGGAGGTGGTGGATAACGAGGAGGTAGAGGAGAAGGTGTGGGGGGGAAGTAGGTGTTGAGGAGGAGGGGAGGATTCCTCCTAAATACTCTATAAATAGTAGAAAATGAAAACGGTTCTGGCCCTCAGAACCTACTAGGGTAGTTATTTTGGCCAGAAGGCTGAAAAGTTTGGAGACCCCAGCTCTAAATAAATGTTACAAAGTGAGATGATCTAATGTTTTTTTTATAAGAGCATTGGTACTAGAGTAATCAAAAAAGTAATATCACTTTCAACTAAGGTTTATAATTGAATTGAATTCAACCAGTCCTTTAGTATTCGTTAAATTAATGATGATGATATCGTAGATATTCATAACAAATTATAAGACTTGATGTCACAATCGCATTTATTATGAAAACACTAGATACTTTATTTTTGACAGTAATGCTACTCTCAATCTCGATCAAATTGAAACTATAATAGAGCAGCTTCAAAATATACCCTATGGAGACTAATAATATCGCCTTATTGTGCTTATAGGATGGGAGCTGCCGGAAGGCTGAAGTAATCCAAGTTCAAGGCCTGTCATTGGCTAATGATTGGTACTAGATACCGTAACCATAGTGGTTTCCGGAGGGGGAACCGAAATATTTTTTAGTTCGTATTTGTTGACAACCTGCTTGCTCTTCCTCATAAGAGTGAGTGTGTCTAGTCTCAGCCATCAAGCAACGACAGGCCTTCCACTTAGTGTAGTTCTGTCTATGGGAGACTACCATCCTATCATTAAGCCAATAGTATTTATTCATATAGAAGCTCTGTACGGAGATCTCTGTATGAAGCTCTTTCAATTTTTGATTAATTGGGATCGAGAATGGATACTACAGTATCTCGTTTTTTCATGATAAATGTGCTTCTGAAAACAATAAGTGTAACTGAAATTATACTCATTTTTTACATTGTTTACTATTATTTATATTGTTTACTATTGTTTGATGAATTTAATCCCTTTTGTACTTGTTTATGTAGAGAGCTTTATATTACCATGTACCAAGAAGTAGACTTAGAAAAGCTATTGAGTTGAGACTATAGCACCGTTAGTGCAGGAAAGTAAGAATAATAAAACATAAGTGCTATAATAACTAGATCACTTTGATTCCGGTAATCAGCTTAATCATCATTTTTAGGCTGATGATGCCCACATGAGTCTCAGACTTGTGCTTTGCGCTATTAGGTGAATAATGTCACAGAATTTGCCATACCTAACAACGAGAATCGAATCTGTGATCGATTACACTTCCAACGTTGCCAAAACATTAAAATTACTGAGCAAATTTCCCTAGATTATTATCAAGCTCATTTTTATCTAGAAGCGGTATTTATTTTATCTGAAAGTGTTTAAAGTATTTTCAAGGTCATGCATTGAAGAATTATGATGTTTCCAATAATATATAATAAAATCTTAATAAACACTTTTAAGCGGGAATTATGACTCACGTTATGGCGTGACGGCCGTGTCACTCTGACGTCAGACGACACTCAGTACACTCGAGTTTACTGTTGGTCGCCTGACGATGCTCTTCACATCAGAGTGTTTATCTAGAATTAGTCGAATCACAACTTGTAAAAACTAAGCAATGAGAAAAATTATGACAGCTTTCCATAAAGTGTTGGCTTACCGACTTTATGACAGCCAGGTCTTCTCCACGCGTCATGGTAGCAATGGCAACTGATGACAAGTGCCGCCAAAACCAGGAGACATCTTGGTGATGACTGGACAAACATACCAGGCGCCGCCGACCTGCCTTTTATTCCGATTCAGCACTTGCCTCTCCGTGTCCTTCTTCTTCCACCTCCTCCTCTCCTCCTCCTTTTTTATTATTTCTAAAATCAAATGAAAAAGACAAAAGAAATTATATCAGGCACCATTTCTCAACTACTTAAACTACGGGTTTAGCAAATAAGTAAGACTATAGAGGCCCGAACCTAGAGGAAAATAGGGGGAAAATATCCCCAATCCGGAACTTTCAGAAACCCTGAGAGTGAGAGAACTTTATTTGTGGCTTTTATGGGAGATGAGGACATTTTTTCCAGAAAAACCTTTTCCCACAAAAAATATTACTAAGCCTATATTGATTTAATATCGGATTTAGATTCAGATTTGGATTTATTTGTGCAAATTCACAATGTATATGGTTGTTTACAGTATTAAGATTAACAACTCTCAGATCCAATAGTTATATTGACGTACAATGATTTTAGAAAAGTTAGCTCAATGGTTGAGTGACGTTAGAAATGAGAAAAAGAATTATTGATGCAATAGGAAATAAAGTATGAGAGTTTGGCTCTGAGAGATGAATTACACAAAATGGGGAAGTCTTCACCATTGAGGCCATTCTTACACTTGACATGCTCAATATTGTCCTACTATTTCACATTGACTAATACGGTTTACCTAACTAGGATAAATCAATCGATTCTACTAACTAAGCTGTGGGTATACAACAAAAAATCACCTGCGACAAGAAAATTGAAAAGACCTGTCATTGTAACAACAACCAATCTTTCCACTGCTATTTTCACCAACTATAAAAAGAATAAATTAAGATAAATATTGAATAAATTATCTAGGAGTTCAGTAGTTGGATGAATAAAATGATGTAAAGACCTAATTTACTTTTTAATATATTGTTTATTTATTCTTCATAGCAGTACAAACTAACCAATGTTTCATTGATTCTATTGTTTACAACACTTATCAGCAATCAGTCAGCTGCTAACGAACCGGCTTTCGGACAAGTTTTGTCAATCAAATTATATTTAAAAATTATTATATTTTCTAAGAACTAATTGTAAGGGCCAAGGACTGCTCCTTATTTTCCCCATAAATAATTTATTCACATTTAAAACATTGAAGACATTATAAACGAGCTTAGGACAAGCTCTGAGGTCTGGAAATGATTCTGTGAACATTAAAAAACAAGTTGTTATTCATCCTCCTCAACACATCAATTTGGTACTGGTTCAGGACCATATATTAACCCTAGATAGTGTCAACCCTATGCCCAATCTCAAGATTAAATGTGATGTCTAATTTTAGGAAATTTCATGTCATTTCTACTGAATGTAATTAAGTTCACTTGAAGTTCTGTATGCTACCAAAAATATATACATTGATTTCAAACTTTTCAAAATTATAATCATCATTCATATATTCTTCATATTATATAGTTTTCTTTTATTAACTGTTTCTTGTTCAATTACTGAACAGCAAATTTCACCCTTCGTCTGGAAGCTGAAATTTTATTTTACAGGATAGAATCAATTATTGATCTATTATGAATTTTCATTTTTACTTCAAGGATATTGAGGAGGTAGATTGCATTCACTATCACCTGATACTGCAATGATCTGGATTCAGAAATTATAGTGTGAAAGACCATCAATAGAAAGAATAAACCCATACTTTGATCATTTATTATGTAAAATTGGCAGATCCAGTCAACTTTGTTTCCAAAAATCAACAGAATTTTTTATTTTTTTGATAAATAACTTAATAAATCCGTCTTATCCTGTGAGATATGAATGAATGAGAAGTCAAACGTGAATAGTTGCGATTGAATACAATCTCGGATAGAGAAGAAAATCGTCTTAGATCAATTCAGAAAATGAAAGATCTAATGTATGGTGTTTTATCTGTCAAAAAGTTATTTTCGGATGTTTTTCATGTTTCATCCATTAAGAAATCTAGCTTTGGAGAGGATATTGTGTGATTACATTATCTTTAAGGTTGAAAGGTGATCATCACTTAGATCTCAGATGAGTTTTCCATGCAGGGTAAATCGTCGGGCAAATCGTTATGAATCTCGAATTGCGATCTCAAAAAGCATATAGCAATGAGCAATATAGCAAAGCATATAGTACAGTCAAAGATACAATCACGCAGTGCGTTGTTCTCTAAATATGATGAAGCCTTTTGAAATGAACTTCTGGTAACTGGTCTCAGAACGGTGATGGACAACTCGTTTCCCTGCAAAGCTATCTCTTTTTACCATTTCCGCAATGTTAGCCCACCAACTCAGTAATACGCTTTCCTGGTTTTCATGTGGTTTAAAAGCATTCATGCGATTATCATCTATCTGGACAGAATGCAGAGAGATCTTATGAGAAATTGGATGCTTTTATATAGTAACACGGGCATTCACTGCTACTGTAACAATTACTTAACTAAAACGACATATTTCGTAAATAAAAAATGGCATAAACTCGAATTTTCTGTTCAAAACACTCCATTCATTTTAAAAGTAGCCTACTCGAACTATACCTACTACATTCATTATTATTATTATTATTTATTATTATTATTATTATTATTATTATTATTATTATTATTATTATTATTATTATTATTATTGTTATTATTTTTTTAAATATTTTTTCATTTATTATAATCATTTAGTGCAATACGTTGTGGTAGATCTACGCCGCAGTTCAACGACTAGGTTACATTGTGCTAGCTTACATAACATGGTGTTATCTTCTGCTTCATTATCACTTTCCCGGTGGTTCGGAGAGGACCTAAAACTGTAGGTCCACCACCATTCTCAAGATCATTGTATCGTGATTTCACCTCATAACCCATGCAAAAAACTCATAGAGCTATGCAAAAACCAATTTCATCTGCAAAAACCAATTTTTTGTACAACACTAAAAACTAAAGATGAGATTAAAATGTCTTTATGCAAAAACTGTCTGAAAATGAGATCATAGAATGATGTGCCCAAATAAACTGCAATAGTGATAAATGGAACATTACTGACAAAGTAACGAGATATAAGAGTAGGGTAAGTGGGATAATTAAGTATGGTAGGTACTTTCCCTTTTATTAGGTAATCGGATCCTTTCCATATTGTACAGGCTGCGAGTCTGAGATATTGAGTAGGCTACGCCCAGTCCCATATTGATCGTTTATCAGGATGGAACCCATTTTCAATAAGGAGACCAGCTTCTTATCTTTTATTTCAGATGGTGTCCCTGTCAACTGACACGTTAGTTTCGGATTGAAATCTCAGCTATGTATGACTTTTCAATGGTTCATATCTTATCTCATTACTCAAGCTGCCTATGTTTAAGCTCTATGTTAATATCTATGAGATATTTTGGGTTTTTTAGTTTATTGAGAGTTATATTTTAGTTTGTTGAAAGGTATTTTCAGTCCAGGATAAAGTTATTTGATTAAGCGACTCACCCCTCAGCACAAGCTTGGCTTAGAGAGGGGTGAACCATCTTTTTTTCATTCTAAAATCATTATTAGTTTAATATCCTATTTTTATTTTGTCTTGAATATTCCTTAATTTTATAATTTTTTTATTTATGGGATGTTTTATTTGCTTATTTAAAAAAAATAAAAGTTTATTTATTTTATTGTAGGGCACTTATATATTTTTGCATCTTGGAATATCATTGTATCTTATATGAAAATCTATTGTACATTTTGATTGGTTGAATAAAAAAATTATTTATTTATTTATGTTGATCTGGAATATTCATTCGTGATAATGTTAGTTAAATAAATTATAAATATGAATTTCATCATAGAAGAGACTTAGTTTTCTTGGAAGCAAACAGCAAGCTTCTATAATGCTGTTCAATAAGTGCACTGGACGTAGAAAAAATTGGAAATGTTGCCTATTCGCTTAATCCCGAATGGTTTGCTCGGACACTTTCAACTAATGAGATTCGTATACGGCGTTTTCTTAACTATGCACAATAGATAATAAGAATTGAATGTGCTCCACTCTTTTTTACTAACGATGGGCTTATGAAGTACAAAAGAATAAGGCTATAACACAGACTAAATAATTTATTTGTAACTTGGTACATTATGATGACTTGCTAATAAATTACAAGAAGGAAGCTGCCCAGATTGTTCATTAAGATAAGACATGAATTTGATTGAAACTTGAGACATAGAATTAATTAATTCAATAGATATTATAATCTGATAGTGCAACTAGTTTCAATGGTCAGTAATCGATGATAATGCCATGAACAACCATTGAAACCCTAATCAATTATTAGAACGATTGGTATGTTCCAAGAAGTGCATTTGACATTTGAATCAGCCCTCATCAATTAGCATGGGATGCTCCTTCAGCTGAATTCTCGCATCTTATCAACTAATAAGAATTTCTAAAGGAAATCCATGGAAGATATTGGTGTCTTGATATTGGAAGATATTGAGAAAACCGCGAAGTGTGATGGAATCACATCATAAATTTCACACAGTGCAGAATCAGCGTTGGGAATCGTGTAGTCAAAAATCCAGATCGCCACAATCTAGTCCTTGATAATCGGGAAATATGTTTCAGTACCAATTTCATAATAAATTGGTATTTGAAAATTGACAACAATAATGTAAATTGTTAATTTATTGTTTTAATCAATTTTCAAATAACAATTTATTACGAAATCGATACAATTGATAAAAAATCAATGACTGATTGATAACTTTTTAACTAAATAATAATATTCAATCCCGTATTTTCAGAGCTTCCAGGATTTTTTAAAATCCAAGTTTCAGAATAGTCTACTTCTTGCGATTATGATGCTAAATAGTGTCATGTGGACATGTCTAAATGAGAAATTTGGTTTGCCAATTACATAGGTAGATAGATAGATAGTGATAGTTTATTCTCAAATAAATAAATTCACAACAAAATAACATTCTTACTACGAATAATACTTGGCATACTCGTAAAAGTATCATGCATAGTACCGTGAGTACAAACGTTGATTGAAAATTCAATAATAATAATAATAATAATAATAATATTATGAATGATCCAGAATTGGAAGAATATTTTTGAAATATAGTCTTTGACTTGCAAGTACTTGAGTGTGAAGGTTTGTCATATCACTTTCCAGTTGTTCTCCGTTTGGATGGGATGAATAGTTTACCCCAGAACACTTTGATTGAGCCCACAAGATATACAAGACTATGCTGTAATCCAGCCTCGGCTCCCAGCCTCCACCAATTTGTGATGTACAGCGATAGTCTCAATACATTTTTCACAGACTAGCATTGATGAACAGTATGAAAACCACTGTCATGCAATATATGAAGCTGCAGAGCAAGCCGGCATGAAGAAAGAATATGTCAGTGGTCAGAGAAATAGCTACAAGTCCCTGGTTTGATGAGGACTGTGTTAGAATAGAGAGAATCTTCAGGTGCGCTCTGAGGGCTTGCCAACGAACTGGTTTCACAGAAGAGAATACCAGAAATTATCTTGAGGCTAAGCATATGTACAGGAAAACTGTTAAGAGGAAGAAAGCGTTGCATCTAAAGGAAGTATGTGATTGAATTGGTGATTCAAAAAATTCAGCTACTTTCTGGAAAGAAATTAATAGATTCAAAACAAAAGTTTATTCAACTAATCCAATTTCAATGGCTGAATGGTGTGAGTTTCTGAGTATTATCTATCCACCCAGATGTGATCAGGAAATTGCATTACATGGTGTTACACATTGGCAAATGGATGCTTACATTGAGTTTGAAGAGGTTGTTCACTGTATAAATAGGAGTGGAAGGGGGAAGTCCCCTGTTTCAAACCTATCTCCAATGATTTTTTCAAGGACCTGCCACAGAACTGGATCTTGTATATACAAGTTTTGTTCAATAAGAGTTTAGATGAAGAAAAATTACCTGTTGCCTGGTCTGGAATGTTAATTCTGGGAGATTTGAGTGATCCTAGAAATTACAGGTCAATTGCATTAGTTAACTGCCTGGCAAAACTATTTACACATATTATCAATGGGAGAATTGAATACTGGGAAAAAGTCTTAAGTTCATTCCTGAAACACAAGCAGGGTTTAGAAAGAAGAGAGGATGCTTGGATAATATTTATGTGTGTTTGTCAGCAGTGCAACTGCAATTACGGCTGTCAGGATGGAGAGGTTTTGCAGTGATAGTGGATTTTAAGAGGGCATTTGATTCTGTGTCACTCTTTGCTTTGGAAAAAGCTTTTCAAAATGGGGTTAAGTCCAAAACTTCTGAGAATTGTTCAGAGACTTTACAGGTTTGCTTCTGTGAGAGTAAAACTTCACAGTAAACTGTCAGATGAAATTGAAATAACAGAAGGAGTTCTCCAGGGTAAAACACTTAGTCCTCTTTTGTTTATTTTGTTTTTGGCAGACATTGAAGAGTTCTTTCATGCAAGAGGGCTTCAAGGAATTGGAATAGATGGAACAACCGATTTGATGCTTTTGCTGTATGCTGATGAACTTATATGGTTTGCAAATTCTCCTGTTGATTTGAGAAGAAAACTGAATTCATTGGATGACTATTGCAAAATGAACAGGCTCGAAATTAATGCAAGTAAGACAAATATTTTACCATTCACCAGAGGTGGGCAAATACCAAGTGCTTTGAGTGAATTCTCTGTTTTGAGTGGTAACAAGTTGGGAATTGTCAGGTCATGTGTGTACCTTGGATCTACTGTCTCTAGCTCTTCTTTAGGGAATCTGGCCCTCAGAGAGTCTCCGCACAAGGCAAAGCTTGCTGTCAGTCAGACTATTGCTACATTAGCAAAATCCAAAACAAACTCCATTGATTGTATTAAAAAGTTGTTCACAGCACTGGTTCAATCAGTACTGCTTTATGGTGCACATATATGGGAATTGAGATATTTAGATGAGCTTGGAACTGTCCAAACAGACTTCTATCGAAGAGTTCTTCATCTGCCACTCTGCACCCCAAATGCAGCCTTACATCTGGAAATAGGAGATGTCTGCCTTTCCCACAGAGTCTTTGCTGCAGCTATCAACTGAGTAATAAGAGTTCTGAAAATGGAGGACAGCTGCCTGCCAAAATATGCTTTATCAGACAAACTGAGTTGATAAGACGAGGTGAGGAGGACCGGAGATACAACTGGGCAGTGCAGCTGAGGTCTCTTCTTGATGCTGTCAACAGAGGGAATCTGATTTTTAGTAGAGACCACAATGAATGGTGAGTAATAAGGACGCTATTTTGCATAACTTTAGGATAAAGTTGAGAAGTCAAGATCTTCAGAAGTACAATGAGTCTGCCTCACTTTTCTCTTCAGAGTTCCAAGGAGAGTCACTGATGTGGAGGCCGTGTACTTTGGCTCAAAGTGGCCTTTTCGCTGTATCAGACTAATGGCGCAACTGCGACTTGCCACAGAAAGACAGGTTAATATAACAATCAACAAGAATATTCACGTGCTCAAAGATGAACAGCTGTGTGTCATCTGCAACCTGAGGCGGCCGGAATCGGTCCAGCATGTGTTATTTGAGTGCCCGCAGTACAGTGCTCCACGATCATGGCTATTTAGGAATGTACCATTGCTTGAAGGAACCGATGTGATGCGTGTGATCCGTGACTACTCCTTACTAACAGTGAGGGACATCAAGTTATTTTATACGTTTGTGGATCAGTGCCTGAGGATCCGTTCTTTTTTTTTTGAATGAATAAGAACAATTAATTGATATCGAACAATATTATTCTAATGCTATATTTCTGTGAATATACACTGTAATTATTATTTGTTAGTGTTGCTCATTGTACAACCATTGCTATAGATTACTGTATCTTAAAAGCAATAAAATATATCTATCTATATCTAGTCTATTGAACGTTTTTGAGTTTCGGTGGGCAACACAAGACGAGATAACTTATGTAGCGAAAGAATGGGTGAGAAAGGAAAATTATTATTATTAAATAATAATAAATACTCTCATTTATTTCGCTTGTTGAATCCTATTCCAGAAAGAGTCAGTAAAGGGAGCGAGAGCAAGAAAGTTTGTGTGAATTAGAAGGAAAAGAGAGAGAGAGAGAGAGCGCGAGAGAGTGAGCGAGCATCATCCAAGCTTGTTATCCTGGCGAATCGCCTCTGGACCAACAACTACAGATCATTGAAGTGTTTGTTCGGTGTCCGTTATATATAACTGAACTGATGTAAGTGGTCATAGTAAAAGTTGTGTTTCAATTCCCCCCCCCCCCCCACAGATGCTTCAAGCCTTCAAGTAAGTGAAACGATGACAACCGGAAACTTGCCGTGGGATAGCCTATTGCTGAAATCGAGCTACCACACAACTCTGATCCCGTGGTGTTCACAAGATCAGCTCAATAGACATGTTTCCCCAAGGTTGGTAGAAACAACCTTGAAGCAGAAACATGTTTCCACTAGCCTTGATGTTTCCCTACTTATACAGATCATATATTTCCTAACGAATCTACTGGATGAAACTTCAAAAACTAATATTTTTATAACATTTATAGCCTCTTGAGTTGGTAAAGCGATCAAATTTCTAGATGTGGAATTTCTGAAGTAAAACTTATAGAGAGAAAAAGACACTGTTCTCTGCTATAAAATCACTTCCCGGTGGTTCGGAACCCATCTAAAACTGTAGGTCCAGCTCATCAATGACAATCATCCAACTCATTACCCACGCACAGGTCTTAGCCCTATGTGGGCTTCATCCTCCAAAAAAAAGTTTCTTTAGAGAAACTTAAAATACAGACAGTATCAAGTTTCACAGATAGAGAATTCCCGCTATAGGCCCAAGTACTGTAAAGTACATAATATGTGGTAACTTTTTATGGTAAATTTAACGACTTGTAAATTTCAAATTGAGAAATGTACTCACGTAGACTGAAAAGTTTTCGAATTGAGATGTTCAATTTCCATTAAAATTGACTGCAAGTCGTTAAATTTATCATTAAATGTTAATATTAACAACGCAGATCGTTATGGAACAATAAATTCAAGGAAATAATATGTAGGCTTCTCAGCAAGGAAAAAGAGCAATCAGTTCAAAATCAAGGGATTCCTTTACTTCGGCCTACCCTAAGTAGAGCAGAGGCTCATTAATGCTTGTTTTATCAAAATTTAATCTCATTATGAAATACAATAGTTTAATTTTGATTGATTTGGCTGAAAAATTAATATTACAATGACGTAATTTTACCGTAAAATAGCTAAGTTAGATTGTGTCTTCATTCATTGTGACTTTTATGTCTTATTATGTGACTTTTATGTTTTATTATTATGACAAAACAAAATTGGTTTTAGACTGACAAAATCAGTCTAATAATTATTAGGAAATCAATATTATGAGATGTGTTTTTTTTAATTTCAGACTCAAAGGGAATTATTTTTTAAAGTAAATCTTCCGACCAAAAATCAGCTTCTGCTCCACCGAGTCTTATGAAAAACGTGGGAGCACGTTCGACTAGATTCCATTAAAAGTAGGATTTACCCATGTGTATTCCCATCATATCCGTATAGTATATAATTCATAATCCTCAGGGAAATCACTTTCCTTTTTTTACAGTTATTTCGCAGATGGTTTCCAGCGTGTATCTACGACAATAAAGCTGCTTTTTACGAGTGTTTTTTGTAAAGGAAATCTTAGAGTGAAAGACGTTTCGTACTGTCGGTTGAGGCAGCCTCCCGAACAAGAGCTTGAAATCCGAGACCATATGTTATAATATCTAATATATTATAAAATATCAGAGACCATAAATATTCTCGCAAATCTACGGATGAAATCTTAGTGGCAATAGTGACGGTGGTAATAATTGTGGTAGATATTGATATTCATAATGATTAATACTGATGTCACAACTACTTGAATTTATTGTTAACTGTCTATCGATTTCCATTCTATTGTTTTTCGATGCTGTTGACATGCTTCACTATTTGTAGGACAAAAAACTTACACTTTGATGACTATCAAAATTGATAAGAGTATCAAAACTGGTACTTGAAATAAATAAATAATATGTGATAGAAGGTATAAAAATTTTACTCATCGTCATTATTTTCTAGACTCGTTCATTTTCCACTAGTAGCATAGACAAACCATCAACTTCCTAATCAATGCTAGTAGTATTTCTACAGGATATCCTGTAGCTGATAGAACTAGCCACCTGAAAAATAGTTTATTATATTATTCTATTCTTAATTTAACAATACTTGAGTTGCTCAATGATGACATCGCTGTGCCAGAGGTTGATTTCAGTGGGAACGCAAGGGAACGGCGTTCCCATACCTCCCAAGTGTGCCGGAACGCAAGGGACACAGTTAGCGCCAATCTGATTTTGAAGGTGTCTCATCTCACTATTTATTCAGATAATCATGCGAAATATTGCGAATAACAATAAAATACCGCATGATCTGTGCGCATGTATAGGGCTTGCCGCTCGCAGACGAAACCCAAGAAAAGGGCCTCTGTGGTCTACTTTTGCAATTGTGAGCTGTGACAAGTAATGAAGGGAGGGAGGTCAGTCATCCTCGTCCCCTAACTTAAACCTAAAAATTTTAAAATTACATTAAATTTTTAAAATAAATCATTGTTACTACTACTAGCAATAATTCAATGATCTAATTTAATATTTAGGCTATTAAACTTTTTTATTTTTCTGCCTGTTATCCTTGAACACTTCCTTTCTTCTTCAAAAAGTAGGTTTATTTTGAAGGTATAAAAATTATACTGCACCTTTTAAGATAGGCGAAATGTTTTTGTAAAATATAAAAAATTAAAGTTCAAGCTGTGACATCAATCATTTTAAAAAATCATCGAAATCGGTTCAATTATGTTCAAATAGTTCACAACATAATACAAACATAATAAAAATTAAAAAAAACAGGTCGAATTGAGAACCTCTTTCTGTTTTGGAAGTCAGTTAAAAATGGATTATAAGCACTTACTAGTTTTTCAGAAAATATTAAAAAACATCTGTTTACTGTTTGCTTATTGATATGCATTATTACTGTCCTCTATATAAATAAAAATGTAAAGAAGGCTTATTTGTTTTTATTTTGCCATCCATTAAGAAAGTATATTGGCTTTGGTTATTGTAGCTTCATACAAAATGCTTGGTGCAAATCGAAACAAGTTTACAGGAAATTTACAGTAGGCATCGAGATGTTAACGTGGTGGGGCATGGGTGTAAGGGAATGTTTAACTAGGCTTTATTAGAAAATAGAGAGGGTGGTTTATAAGAATAAATTAGCGTTCCCACACCTAAAATTTTAGAAATTAAGCACTGTGCTGTACTAGTTATTGAAGTAGGAGGCTTCTTTTAATCTCACGCCATTAAACAGTACCTGAGTAACATTTCACTGGTAGAATTTCAACAGAAATCACTTCAATATTAAAAATTATGAATAATACTAATCATACTAATGTCACAGCCACTTTAATTATCTAGTGTGTTAACAATAAATTCCAGTAGTTGTGACGTCATTATTATTCGTTATGAATATCAATATCAACCATAATTATTAACACCATCACTATTATCAAATAAAAAACATCAGTATTTATTGCGAGATTCGCTCAGTTTCGTGCCACATAAATCATTAAGAGTTTGATTCAGTTATTTCAGTGAATTTTCTTTATAAAAACTGTTAATTTTTTTTATTTATCAGCATTTTTTACTTCATAAACATTTTCCAATTAGTGCATCGGAGAAGAGTCTCTCTCTAGTGTAGAATTTAAATGCTGTTTCATGTCAATTGAATTTATTTTCATTGTTCACTTTCGATTACTGAAACAAATTATGTAGACTAAATTTCATAGAAGCAAACAAGTATTTTCGTATAGGATCTCCATGAAATCTTCACAAGGTATTGTTTTCAAGTGCTATCAGATAGATCCTTCAGCTTCAGGCTCTTTCAACACCGTTCCGTTTACATGAGAGTTTTCTTTTGCTCTCGCTGATAATAATTAAGCTGCAGGCATATCGCTAACAATGGGGTGGCTTCATTCAGTGATTAAGCCAAGATTGTATACGTTTGTCATCCGTCTCATTACATCTCAACGTCGAATTTCACAGTAAATAAGGCTTGTTGCTCTCACTCGCTCCCACTATCTCTCTCTGCCTGCAGCAGTCCATCTCACTCACACTCTTCTTGTTGGCTTTTTTCCTAATTGACACTTCATGTTCTTCAGGTTTCAGACTCCCACAATTTCCTCAACCTTCAACTTCTATGTGCAAATTTGAAGGAAAAAAGTTGATAATGTGAACCTTGCATTAATTATTACTACTCACTACTATTGCATAAATTATTATTATCATTCAAACATCCATGTTCTAGTAAATATTCATGCTAAAACTTTAATCAAATGCATAAATGTATTCACGTGATCATAATCACTCATTTAGGGAAGTGATAGCCGCGAGCCGTAGCATGTATCTGTTCAATCAGAGAGATAAGCTGCGTTCTCGTAGGTCCTGTTCGTAACGGTGACCGATTAGATTGGCCAGCAAAAAAGACACTGTTCTCTGCTGTAAAATCACTTCCCGGTGGTTCGGAACCCACCTAAAACTGTAGGTCCAACTCATCAATCACCATCATTCAACTCATTACCCACGCACAGGTCTCAGACCTATGTGGGCTTCATCCTCCAAAAAAAAAATTGTATCATAGAAAATCTAAAAATGAAATTATTATATAAATGCATTAGCTACAAATGCATTAATTTATGACCAAAACACAATCAAGCAAAGATACTACAAGCTATCGACCACAACTGCTTTCTTCGCAAATTTTCAACAGAATAATCCAAACTTTTGGTTATGTGCAAGCTCCATTAAAAATTTATCAAGTTCACTTAAGAAAAGAAGCACTGAGACAATCGAAAAGTCCAAAGAAAGTAGATAAAGTTTATATTTTATCATCTACTATTAGCCTAATGCATCTATTGGCGGTTTCATAGTTCAGAATATCAATTTATCTATATTATATCTCTTTATTTAGATATATTTTATTGTCTATATTACATCATATTTCAATTATTTATATTAATTCGTTTGTTTTCTAAATCAAATGTTGTACGATTTTGAACTCACTACTGGCGAACAAGTTCTCTTATGCCAGTAGTGCCACAGTATGTGAATGTAACATCTATGAAGTGTATCTATTGTATTGTTTTTATGGTAAATAAATCATTCATTCATTCTGCATATTCCCTTCAGCAGCAGGTTATTTGCTGCAATAGAAACGTAGGTAGAAATAATAATTAAAATAGAATTACATAGAATAGAATAAAGCCTTATAGAGGTTAGATGTTGTCACGATACGTTTCAGAAAACGTCTAACTATGGCCTAAATACAATTCTATGGGCTACAAAACCTAGACTTAGGGTTATGAGAGTTATTGAGTAAAGACATTGCACTAGAGTAAGAATTACCTGAGAAAAGCCTCATTTTTGCATTATTTGCGAAAAATTCAGCACTAGATTTATTATTGTCTGCAAAGTCAAATTGCAGGTTATGCTAGCGGGAAATTCATGCAAAAACAAAAGCGTACAGCTCATTCAAATTTCAAATATTCGAGAGGTAATTGTCAATCATGAAAAAAAGACAAAATTGTGACAACCACATTTATTAAAAATATTGAGAAACTAGTTTCGGTTGTTATACCATTATCAATCTCAAAGAATCTAAAACTAAAGAACAGAGTAGCTTAATATATACTAAACATGGAATGATACCATTGGCTAAGCGAGCAAGAGGCTGACCTTCATTGAGGGTTGTGATTGGCTGTCAAGTCACGCCCCCTGGTGGGAAGAGTAACAAGCAAAAATATGAGTCAAATCAAGAACCAAAAACTGTAAGCATCTAGAAAGCAACAAAGAAGAACAATACACAATTAGGATAGAATTGAATCAATTTAAAATTAAAATAGAAGTTCACTGAAATGCAGTCAAGGTCAACCAAGAAAGATACCAAAGTACCGTTTTTAAAATGTAGGCTAGAATTATTTTTAAAACCAGTACTTTGGTATCTCTCTTGGTTGACCTTGACTGCATTTCAGTGAACTTCAATTTCGTTTTAAATTTTAAATTTATTCAATTCTAGTCTAATTGTGTATTGTTCTTTGTTCCTTTCAAGATATTCACAGTTTTTGGTTCTTGATTTGACTCATATTTTTTCTTGTTACTCTTCCCACCAGGGGGCGTGACTTGTCAGCCAATCACAACCTTCAATGAAGGTCAGCCTCTTTCTCGCTTAGCCAATAGTATCATTCCGTACTTAGTATATTAAGCTACTCTGTACTTTAGTTTTAGTTTGCTTGAGATTTATAATGGTATAACAAGCGAAACTAGTTTCTCAATATTTTTAATTTATGCGGTTGACACAATTTTGTCTTATTATTCATTGAGGATACCTTCCACAATATCACCTTCGCCACTACAAAGAAATGTCAATCACCCTCATGTATCAAAATAATCAAATTCGAACCTCAAGACCAGTCTAAATTATTATGCATAAAGGGTATTATTTAGGAGTCATCAATTGCATAATAAAAGCTAAATTATGATTCTAAATTGAAATAAAATCATTTATTCACCTAGGAATTCCACAGCACTTGAAAATAAATTTGTAAACAGCATTGTAGGGTGAGCACCCAGTTTGTAGGTTATATCCAGCTGCATTGTCGCCAATCCTATTGTTGTGTATTGTTTATCATATTGTATGTGTTCATTAATCCTTGTTATCCAATTAAACAGAATTGGAGTATGCTTGAAATTAATATATTGCTCGAAAATTGTTATTCACAAAAATGCCAGAGCATAGACCCACGTGGAGATAAGAATATCGACTTTATGTAGTATCAATGTCTGTGATGTTTTCCATGACAAAATACTTAATGAGCAATCTAATATCAGAACTGACAATGTATTTCAATTTAGTTTTTGTATTCATTCACAGTGGCTGACGAAGCTTATTTTCAGAAGTGAAATGCATCCCTCTACCATCTCCAATATAAGTGAGTAAAGACAAAAACTAAATTGAAATACAGTGTCAGTTCTGATATTAGATTGTATCAATGTATCATAAATCTTCCGCTATTTTTTTTAAATGTTTTATTTCTATTTGTAAAGTGTAGTTCTAAGAATCTGGTACTTTTCCCACAAGACTCAAATTGTTTTCAACCCACCATATTATTATTATTATTATTATTATTATTATTATTATTATTATTATTATTATTATTATTACTATTACTATTATTATTATTATTATTATTATTATTATTATTATTATTATTATTATTATTATTATTAATATTATTATTATTATTATTAATAATAATAATAATAATAATATTTTTTTTTTTTTTTTTTTTTTTTTGGAGGTGGAAATGCTTTTCTGCACAATGTGCCAGACTCTTGGCAAAGCAAAATACTGGCTAAAACCACCCCCAGCTTCTGGGCCCGCCTGGAAATAATAATAATAATAATAGTAATAATAATAACCAGTTCCAGGCGGTCTCTAGGTTTGGAGGTGGTTTTAGCCAATAGTTCATGCTCATGTACATGTCAAATGGCAAAACGCCTTAATAAAAGAAATTAAATTATTATTATTATTACTATTATTATTATTATGTGAAACATAAATAAAACACTCAGACACAATAAAATATTTGGGGCTACAATTCGATTCAAATATGAAATGGTACACACACTTACAAACACTCACCAAAAAGCTAAGATATCTAGCACATAGATGTTATCAAATGAGAGAACTACTACCTCAAAAAACGAAGCGTACAGTGTATTGTAGTCTGATTGAATCCCAAATAAGGTATGGAATAACTGTCTATGGCAGCGCACCAAATTACATTTTAAACCCAATAATAAACGTGATAGACAGAATCAAACGTATTTTCTTCCAAGGCACAGATATTCACACATTAAATATACTCAACTTCAAAAATCTATACAAATACATAATATTAATCAGATACTACTTTGAAAGCCGATACCGTAATACAAACGAAAACAGACACAACACAAGACACACGCATTATAGAATACCAGATTATTATACAGAAATAGGGAAAGCAGTACCAGAATACTTTGTACCACAAATCCTGAACAGTATCCCTAACCATCTTAAAAACCTACAAACATATTCCGCAGTAAAACATGAAATGAAAACTTATTATATTATTGAGCAAGGATAACATATTCATCACAGAGGAATAGGATATTGATTATTCATCACATAAAATCCATAATAAAAACCTGATTAAATTTAAAACTTAGCAAATTACCCCAATACAAGCTAAACTTAGCTTCTGGGGTTGCCACCACTAGAATTATTATCATAATAACTATTTATATATTGAATTTTGTTAAATTGTTGTATATTATTTATTAATTGCATGTACTGTTATTTACATTCAATAAAGCTTATAAAAAAAAAATTATTATTATTATTATTTCCTTGTTATCTCGCATTAGCGGTTAGTTCTTTGGATGAAGGGGCATTGACATGCAACCTCCATCTCATGACTACTATTATCATTTTGTACATCAAGGGATTATCAAGTACATTGCAGTATTTGGCGCACTATGCGTGATGTATCCAACAGAACAGACTTCTGCATTTTCTCCATCAGAGTCTCTGTAAGGCCAATCGATTTACAGCTCTCTACAGCTGACTTCAGCACCAGTCCTCCCACACTTATTACTATTGGTACTATCCTTGCACTGTTTAATCCATACGTATCTTTCAGCTCAAATGCTAGCTCCTGGTACTTTCTTAATTTCTCACCTCTTGTTCTCTGTGCATTCTCATCTGCTGGGACAGCTATATCTACTATAAGTGCTTCCTTCCTCAGCATGTCCATAACCAAGATATCACGCTTGTTGTGGAGAACTTGCCTGTCAGTAATCATCTGTACATCCCAGTAGATCTTTATCTGGGTCTTTTCTAGGAATGCAGGTGGTGAGTGTGAATAGTAAGGAGGCATGTCATCTATCATTCGAAATCTCAACTGCAACTCCAAATGAACTATCCTTCCAATATTATTATGGCATCTCAAATATTCCTGGATTTCATGTTCCATGACGAACTGCGTTGTTAATATTAACTTTTCATGTGAAATTTAACGACATGCAGTCAAATATTTGTTAAGAATAAGTATAATAACTCACTTAAACTGGCCGAGTACTTTCGAATCTATGAGATCCATCATCAGAGGCTCCTAGATCATCATGTCAGTTTTTTGGTTAGAAGTGTTGTGGTTTTTGTAAAATATGATCAAAAAGTTTGTGAGATTTAAAATTTAGTTGTTCATTGAGAATGTTTTGTTTATTGTGTGTGGTGTGTTTGTATATTTCAAATTGTTCCAAGGTGTTGAGTTCGTGTCCTTTAGATTTTATGTGTAGAATGTGTAGGTTGGTACTGATGTCGGTAAAAGTGTGTCCAGTTTGAATGATATGGTCGGCAAAATTCGATTCAGCTTTGGATGTGAGGGCCTGAAAGTGTTCCTTGTAACGTTGTTTGAATGTGCGGCCTGTTTGTCCTATGTAGAATTTGTTACAATCAGAGCAGTTTAGTTTGTAGATCCCTGGGAGATCGTATTTGTTTGTGTTCAGTGTGGTTTTGAGTGTAAGTGCATTTTTTATTTTGTTTTTTGTTCTGAATGAGATGGTGTGGCCGGCTTTTTTGAAGATTTTTGCTAGTCTGTGTGATTGTGGATTAATGTATGTCATTGTGATGTATTTTTTGTCAGTGGTGTTGGTGTTTTGTTTTTTGTTTCTTATTTTATGATTGAGTTTGTCAATAAGGTCGTGTTTGTAGCCGTTTTCTTGTGCTAGGTATTTTATTGTATTTAGTTCAGTGTGGTAATTGTCGGTGGAAAGCGGTGTGTTGTTGAGTCTGTGTAGCATTGACCTGAATGCTGAGTGTTTGTGTTGTGTTGGATGATTGGAGGTGCTGTGTATTAGGGTATCTGTCATTGTTGGTTTTCTGTAGATGTTGAAGCTGTGTTGTTGGTTTGTGTTCTTTGTAATTGAGAGGTCTAGGAAGTTTATTGAATTGTTTTTCTCATATTCAGCTGTGTATTGAATGTTCTTATGTATTTTGTTTATGTATGATCGAAGTTGTTCACATTGTCTTTTGTTTCCTCTGTATAGCAATAGAACATCATCTACGTATCTGTGCCAGTATATTATGTTCTGTGAAAATTTGTTATTAAAGAGTATATGAGTGTTTTCGCAGTGTTGGAGATAGATTTCAGCAAATATGCTTGAGATTGGTGAGCCCATTGGCAGTCCATCAGGTTGTGAGTAGAATTTGTTGTTGAAGGTAAAGTAATTTTGTTGAGTGATGATTTTTAGGATGTCTATTATTTCATTTATATGTTCTGTAGTTGTGTTGTTGTGAATAAGGATGTTCTGTATTATTTCTATTGTTTCATTGACAGGTATGTTGGTGTATAGGTTTGTTATATCGAAAGATGCAAGAGTGGAGTTGTGAGGAATTTGTGTGTCTTTTATTTTTGCGATAAGATCGCTACTGTTTTTTATGTATGTGTTGTTGTTGATATTAATTAGTTTTCTCAGTGTTTGATCTATGTGCTTTGCTAGTTTATAGGCAGGTGCTTCTTGGTAGTTTACAATTGGTCTAATAGGTATGTCGGGTTTGTGAATTTTGGGAAGTGTTTGAAGTGATGGTGCAGAAGGGTGTATTTGTTTCAGTTTTCTTTTTTGTGAATTATTAATTATATGATTTGTCTTGTTGATTATTTGTTTGATTTTAGTTTGGTAAACATTTGTGGGATCGGTGTGTAGTTGTTTAATGTTGTTTTTGTTTATGTAGTCAAGTGTTTTTTTGTTGAGCTCTTCATTGTTTATTATAACTGTAGTGTTGCCTTTGTCTGCTTTGATATAGGTGAGATTGTGAGTTAGAGCTTTGTGTTTCAATTCTTTTATGGTGTGGTTTTCTGAATTTATGGGTGGGTGTGGTTGTGAGCTGTTTGTTTTTATTGTGTTGTATGTTTCTATTCTAAGTTCATCATGTATTTGTGGGTCTGTGCGTTGGATGCTTGTTTCTGTTTCAATGACAATGTTTTTTGATGTGAATTTGTTGTTTTTGTAGTTCAGGTTATGTTTGAGACCTTTGTTCAATAAGTTGAGTTCGGTTTCTGTGAAATCTACGTTTGTTAGGTTAACAGTTTTACTGTAAAAAATGTGAGGTGATTGAATTGTCGTTTTTGGAGGTGTTAGGTTATGTATTTTTTTGTCATGTCTTTGTTTAATTTTGTTAAGTTTTTGTTGTACCCAAGTGTTTGTTGTTTCTGCTAACTCAAGGAAGAAACTGTGTCCGTATTTTTGTGTGATAGATAGATGATAGATAGAACTCAATCATAAAATAAGAAACAAAAAACAAAACACCAACACCACTGACAAAAAATACATCACAATGACATACATTAATCCACAATCACACAGACTAGCAAAAATCTTCAAAAAAGCCGGCCACACCATCTCATTCAGAACAAAAAACAAAATAAAAAATGCACTTACACTCAAAACCACACTGAACACAAACAAATACGATCTCCCAGGGATCTACAAACTAAACTGCTCTGATTGTAACAAATTCTACATAGGACAAACAGGCCGCACATTCAAACAACGTTACAAGGAACACTTTCAGGCCCTCACATCCAAAGCTGAATCGAATTTTGCCGACCATATCATTCAAACTGGACACACTTTTACCGACATCAGTACCAACCTACACATTCTACACATAAAATCTAAAGGACACGAACTCAACACCTTGGAACAATTTGAAATATACAAACACACCACACACAATAAACAAAACATTCTCAATGAACAACTAAATTTTAAATCTCACAAACTTTTTGATCATATTTTACAAAAACCACAACACTTCTAACCAAAAAACTGACATGATGATCTAGGAGCCTCTGATGATGGATCTCATAGATTCGAAAGTACTCGGCCAGTTTAAGTGAGTTATTATACTTATTCTTAACAAATATTTGACTGCATGTCGTTAAATTTCACATGAAAAGTTCAAATATTCCCTTGGAGCTAGGACCGAGCATCCAGATGTAATGTTCTGAATACTTTCTACAGCAGCATTACACAGCCTACACTTTTCACTTATGCTCTGGTCACCCATCACATGCTTCCCGTAGTCATTAGTAGCTATTACCTGGTCCTGTATGGCAAATATGAAGCCTTCTGTCTCTGGGAACAGGCTTCCCATTGTTAGCCACTTGCTTGACAGTTCCTGGTGAGTGTGATCAGAGAACAAATGCCCATAGTAGCGTCCATGCAATTCCTTTTGCTGCCACTCACCCTTTAAAGTTTGAATGGTTACAGCCTCATGCCCATTGAGATTCTTCAGATTGAGTGCAGTATACCCATTATCCAGCCTGCACACTTCTCTAAAAAGGCTTGACTCAGCATCCCTGAAGTAGGCCCTCAACATTTCCTCTTGACCTGCACACAGATCTGAGATTCTGGTCAGACCTCGTCCACCCAACTTCCATGGCAAGTACAGTCGGCTCAATGATGATCGTGGGTGGACTATGCTTAGTCATTGATGTCCGAATAAGCCGGTCCATTTGCTCAAGGCGAGTGTCTGACCACTTCAATATATCGAAGCTGTAGGTCAAAGCTGGGACAACCCATGAGTTTATTGCCTTCACACAATGCTTGGAGGCCAGCTTTGTATTCAATACTTTCTTCAACCTCCTTTTAAACTCATTTTCAAACCTACCAAACACCTCCGCTCTTGAAATCTTGAGATGTTGCTGGAATCCCAAGTACTTGTAGGTCTGCCCTCTTGCTAACTGCACTATCTCATCATTCATTGTCAGAATCTGTTCTCCAGTCATTTTGAGGTGGCCTTTCTCCACATGCAATACAGCACATTTGTTCAGCCCAAATTGCATGTGGATGCTCTGACTAAAAGCAGTCACCAGCTGGAGCATACTCTGCAGATGTGATGGGGACTTGGCATACAACTTCAGGTCATCCATGTAAAAGCTGTGTGACAGCTTTACCTCTCTTGCTACTTCAAATTTGTAGCCATAAGCAGAGTTCCTTAACATGAGACTGAGGGGATTTAAAACCAGACAAAACCACAGTGGATTCAGACTATTACCCTGGAAAATTCCTCTAGCAATTTTAATTGGACCTGTTTGGAAGGTCCATTCCTCTACCAATACACAACCTCACACTCCAGTTTTCCATAGCTAGTTTCAGAAAGTTGACAATCACTGCATCTACCTTATACAACTGGAGGGCATGCAACAACCAACTGTGTGGGACAGAATCAAAGGCCTTTGCATAATCTATCCAGGCTACTGACAGATTTCTCTGCTTAGCACTTGCATGCCCAGCCACAAAAGCGTCAAGGACCAGTAACTCCTTGCATCCCTTTGCTCCTTTTTTGCACCCAAGTTGTTCAGGGGCTAGTATTTCATTTCCAGTTATATGCCTGTCAACCTTAGTAGCAATAATGGAGGTCATTAATTTGTAGGTGCTATTTAAACAGGTGATAGGCCTATAATCTTTAGGACTGAGTTTCCCCTCCTTTTTGGGCACCATGTAGGTCAAACCAGATGAAAATCCAACTGGAATTTCAGATCTTTGGTGTAATAGATCAGTGAAGCATTGAGCAATCTTGAAGTGGATACTTGAGAAGTTTTTGATCCAATAATTTTGTATTCCATCTGGCCCTGGTGCTTTCCAGTTATGTGTCTTCTTTGCTGCCAAGGTAACATTGTCTGAGCTAATTACACATTCAGCCATTACAGGAACCCTTCTCACACTATTTTCCACTTGCTCTAACCAATAAGCATTTGCTTCATGTGCAACTGGCTCTTCCCAAATAGATTTCCAAAAGCCCTCTAAAGCCTCTGGGCTTGGCTGCTCCACCACCCCTACATTATCTTCTTTTAGCTTCTTGTAGAAGGTTCTTTCACTATTGATGAATGAGGCTGTTTGATATCTTCTTGTTTCTGCTTGAGTATATCTGTGACAGCAGTTTGCCAGTGCTGCCAGCTTCTGCTTCCACAGATCCATCCTGAATGTCAATGTCTCAAGAAGTTCACCTTCCTGAACAAGGCCAATAAACTGCACAATTATCTCATCTATTTGTTTCTTTTGTTTCTTAGAAGCACCATCAGGGTTTTGTAGATAGCTTGTCACTATACCAATGCGTTTTCTCAAGTCATTGATTCTTCCCTCAAGCTGTATCTTCCATTTTGAGTTCTTTTCTTGCTTGGGAGAGTCCTTTTTTGCAGTTCTTGCTAAAAGCTGCACTCCTAACTCTTGTAAAACAGTCAATGCCCCACAATATAACCAATTTGTAACCTGGCTCATATTAGTCATTTCATTAGCATGCTTTGCGAGTATTTTATTGACAATCTTGACTGTATGCAAGGCTTTCTTATTATAAAGGACCTTCTTCCAGTGGCAGATTATTACCTTAGCGGCCCCTAGGCACATGTCCACTTGCGGCACCCCCCCCCCCCCCAAAAAAAAATAAAAAACCCAAAAAAGGTAGAGTCTTAAAATTAAAAACTTAGTTAGTTGGTTTGTACTTACATATACATGGCATTACATCACTTTTCTTGCTTTCAATGCAGAAAACTCATCTATGATGTCATTGAGATTCAGTTCATTCAGCATTTTGGCATTTGCAGCAAACCCTACTAGGCTGGACAGCCTGGTGTCAGTGGTTGAGTTGCGGAGGTAATTCTTCATGCATTTGAGGATGCTGAATGATCGTTCTCCCAAGGCATTTGAAGACATCATGCACAATAGAATTGTTAGTGCTGTATCAATGTTTGGAAAGAGTGTTGTTAGTTGTTTTTGCCTGATAAATTTTAAAAAGTTGGCAGGCAAATGATGCTCTCTTGTATTCTTGTCAATAGCTTCAACTTCTTCAACAAACACTTAAAAATGGATTAGTTCTTCTCCAAGTTCAGATGTGAGATCTGAGGAATATTTATTCACTAAACCATATGCTTTTTGACAAATTTCTTCATCATTTAGTTGAAACAGATTATACAAAACCCCAAAAACTTCATTTTGATCCAAATAAACTTTTGACCTGTTCTGTAGTTCCTGGGTTATATTGTCAATAACAATAAAAAATGTATTTACAATCATGTCTTGTCTTCCATCAGACCTCCTGGTATCACTATCAGTGTCTTTTGATTCGTCTGGCATTCCCTTTCTCTTCCTTTTTCTTTTTCTGTCTATCTCATAGTTAGCGACCTCACTTTTTATTAACTCCATACCCTTCTGTTCATAGTTTTCATATCTCTCTCTAAGGCTCTGTACATAATCTCTTAGCGATTTATAAAGATTGCAAACCATTCCCAAATCAGTACTAGTGCTTTGCATGATTTTACTTGCAGCATTGAAATGTTCTAGAATATCATTCCAAAGTATCAGTAGTATTGCTATTTCAATTCTGCCAAAGGAATTGCATAAACCCTCAGCTGCAGCTCTGCATTCTGGTTTCTCTTGTGGGTTCTCTGCTATTTTTTCAAGTGCTGCATGAAACCCCCAGTAGTTAACTATTAGAGCTCTTGAAGCATGCCATTTGGCTGACCATCTTGTTGTATTAAGTCTCTTAGGTAAAAGCTTCTGTTTGCTATCACTAACCTTTATCAGGTTTTCAATGGTAGCCCATCTTGAGGTTGATGCACTAAAGAAAACATACAGTTCTTGCATAAACATGAATAGCTTGGTTGCTTGAAGGCAAGAGTTAGCTGCATGTGTTCCTACCAAATTCAATGAATGAGCGGAACATGGAATGAATTCTGCTAGTTGATTGTGGCTTTTAATTCTTGATTGAAGTCCTGAGTACTGACCAGACATATTCGCGGCATTGTTGTACAACTGGTCTCTCATATCATCTAATGGTATGTTTAAGGAAGCCAGCATGTTCAGAACAACTTCTTCCATTCCGGCACCAGTGTGATTGTCCATTCTGATAAAGTTTAAAAATCTTTCTATTGGACACCCATTATCAGAAATGTAATGAACAATAAATGTTAATTGGTCATGATGAGTTATATCAGGTGTAGAATCAATACTGATAGAGTAGTATTTGCTTGATTTTAACTCCTCAATGATTGTTGAAACAATTTTTTATGCATTATTTCAATGAGTTCATTGCATATGGTTGTTGACAAGTAACTCACTTTTCCTGTTCCAGGATTGCCATGGGTTTGAATGTGTACTTTTAAAAAATCATCATACTCAGCTAGAGCCTCTAGTATTCCCATGAAGTTCCCATTTGTTGAAGAACCGAACAATTCATTCTTAGAACCCCGAAAAGCCAATCCCTTAGACCCTAGGAACTTTATTACATGAACAACATGTGATAAGACCTTACGCCAGTAGTCCACTTCTTTAATGTATTGTTGATGGAGTGCAGAATCAATTTTACCATGAAAATTTTCTCTCTTAACAAAAGAAAGGGTGTTATTTCTATGAGCTGAACTTTTTTCATGATGTGAAAGGCGGCTAACATTCTTCCAGTCATTAAATCCATTTGTAAAAGCAGTGTCACAATTAATTGATTCATTGTGGAAAAGGGTACAAGGGACACAATAAAAACAACCTGCAGAGTGTGAATACATCTGCCATTCCCTCTTTTGTAATTGTCCATTTTTCATAAGCATGAATAGCATGCTGTTGTTGGCATAACGCATTGTTTTATCTAAATAAATGCATTTATACTTTGAAAAGTCACAATCTGTAATTTTTGATAGGTGCTTTGGTAAGTTTTTAATTATAATGTCATTTACTTCATTGATCAATGGCCCCCAAAGATTTGGATCAGTTAAATCAAAGTCAACATTTTTCTCTGGTACATCAAGGCTACTGGTAGATTGTATTTGTGGATTTGTATCCAAAAGGCTGTGCACAATTGAGTCTTTATTATCAATGATGGCTTGTTCATCACTTAAAGAAGTACTATCAGGGTTGGACTCTGAGCTACAACTACATTTAGGTACTGATAATTCATTTATCCCTGACTCTGATCCTTCTGCAGTCGCTTCACTGTCAAATTTAGGTATTTTTGAGGTCATAAAAAATGTGTCTAGTTTAGGTGTTTTTTGTAATGGTTTAGAAACAGCATTATCTTTTGCCTTTTTTAACTTATGCTTGAAAGCGCCACTCACTGAATGCAAATTTTGAGACATCTTTGTTAGTCCTGGAAGAAAGAAATTAAAGTAGGTCTTTGTACTTCGTTTACTGTTCAGTTATTCACATTTTCACAACATCAACAACTCACTGAATGACCGAACTCTGAACTGTAACTAAAACATCATAAAATAGGTACTGTAATACACGCAAACTCAATAGATTAAATGTAACAACATGTTTAAAACACAACCGTCAAACAAAACATCATCTTTCAACCGAAGCCCTGTAGCAGTGCCGATCACTAATGTCAAGCATGCATACACCGAGACGACTGACTGTCTTGGAACAATGGAGGCTCAATTATCGAGTGACGATTCGATACTTGATTGCTGTAATTACTCGATAATCGATTGTTCTAATTGGCTAATCGCAAGCTCGCTCCTTGTACTGTCAGCTGTCTGAGACAAAGGCAGTTGCAGCTCTGCATGCACACTGCAAGGAGTGCACACACCACAAGCGTGTGCACAACAGTGCCCAAAGACTATAAAAAAAATAGCTGTCATCAATAATCAGTTTGTTTATTGAGTTGTTTTTATGCTTTCAGTCTGTCTATTTCATATTCCCTGAACATTATACAACTCATTTTAAATAAACTTAATTATTATGAACTTGAGGAAAACCTTTTCTTTTTTTTTAATTTTTTGGTTTGCGGCTCCCTAAGACCTGCGGCCCCTAGGCAGTTGCCTATCGTGCCTAATGGGTAATCCACCACTGCCTTCTTCAACTTATTATGGGATTCTATGGCCACACCTTCATACTTGAAGACAATACTTAGCAGATCAGCCTCAATCCTTTCCTCATCAATTTCCATTTCTTCAACTACAGGTAGTGCTATCACACCATCATGTTCTACACCACCAATAGCTGCTTCTACATTATTAACTCTTTCCACCTCATCATGCAATTGTCTTCCATCTTCTGGATTTCCATTATTTTCTGTACCATTCAATTGCTGCCAGACCTCATCCTTGATATTCGATAGTTCAGCATCTGAGAGAAACTTTCTTTGCATTATCACTCTAACTTGGTCAGATATTCTTTGGGCTGTAAGTTCAGACTCTGGTACCATTTCTTGCCAACACTGCAACAATCTCTCCCTGTAGTTAGTATGATCAGTTTCTGCTTTTGTAGCCAGATAGTAGACCCGGATGACAGCCGCATTCATTTCTCTGCTCCATTTCATCCTCCTTGTCCTATGCACTGGGTGCGGCCTTGCGATTGGGGTGGGAAGAGGTTTCTCCACCTCCAAACCCTGACCACTGGATTCACTACTTTCATTACCATCATTAACAGTATTGGGGTCCAGTTCATCTGGATTATTTTCAATTACTGTCTGATTCCTATTTCTCAGATTGTATTGCTGGTTCCTTGTGGCTCCATGTGACAGAGAGGTGCCACTCGCTCCACCATCGTCTGTCCCAGGCTGTCCATGGGGTGTCTGAAGGGAGTCAGCCTGTAACCCCCTCACCCCCCGATTACTTTCACTACCTTGTCTTGGTGCAACTATCTGTAACTACCAGGGGGCTGCAAACCCAACTGGTAGAGTGGTTGTGGTTGTGTTGTGGGACCATTGCCACCCCTCCCTGAAAAACTTGCATAATTATTTTGTGGGCAGTTATAATAATGTAAGAATTAAACACCTTTTAATTAAATTTTAAAATTTAATCATGTTTCAAGGGGGGCAAGTCTAATGATTTGGGCTGTAGAGAGGGGGCTTCTGAAAGATGGAAATAGTTGAGAGTTGATTATATTATAAATAATTAATCTTGAAACCTAGAAACCTTGAAATTGATGTCTTCCATAGGATCCACATTCACATCCTCCTTGTTAGCACCTTCGCTCCTTTTCCCAGAAAATGTGTTCTCTCAGAATTCGCCTCATTTGCAGACATGGACACAGGTTAAATTTTTAATAAAAAGGCATTTTATCTAAATTACCGCGAAATTACTAAGTCAGGAAAAGAGAAAAAAATATTATTAAGAGACAGAAGATAGAAAACGTAAACTACTTATACAGTACTTGATCCTATTATAAGAAAAAAATTCAACTGCATTGGGAGAACTGACAATTGTTCCAAAACTATTATTTATATACTTATACAATAATCACGTAATTTATCCGATACATCAAGGGTATAAATATTCCTTCTGAGCATATTGTTTAAAAATGTACTAGTCGATAAAAAATAGAAATAACTAAAACATGACCGTACAACATCACAATACCATAAACGCAGCATGTTGAAAAATAGAATAGAAATTAAAAAAAAATGGCACTCCAAATAATAAAATTCATGATCACGAACTCAATAATTAATATACATACGGTTTACTCTAGGCCAATTTACCGGACACGTGTATCCAACAGGGCGATTCAAAAGAGACTGAATTCAAAATACTGTGTATGAAGAAAAATATTGCCTTTTATTTCTACACAACCCCCCACTTTCCATTACTTCGTATATGCTAATATACATTGAGGAATTCGATGGGAAAATAATATTAATTTGTGCATAATATTTGCACTGTGGGGACATAGCCGTCATGATTTATAACAGTCCAGATAAGTTTGTTTGAAGAGTGTTTTGTCCTCTCCATTCCTGAAGTCACAAAATCCTGCTTCTGAATTCCTTCACTATCTGCAAATTATCTGCTATCTGCGAATTAATTGATAAAGTAAACAATAAACATTGGCCTGACAATATTTAGCCAATTCATTCTTTCTTTCTTCCTTCAGTGTTTCAGTTTTATTTCTTTTGTAAAAATATATATATTTCAGTCTGGACATGGGCCATTTCTTGAAAAAATATATTTTCATTCCGGGCCCCCTTATAGCTCGGGCCCCCCCGCGCCGCGGGGTCTGCGGGGGTGTACGTTACGCCACTGCTCTCAGGCCACCACAAGGGAAATTATTAGCCCAGGCAATGAATGCAAAAAAAATGGCCATTGTCGTAACAAATTAGGGGAAAGCTAAATTTTTGCAGGAAGTTAGTATACATAGTACTTACTCAAAAAAATCAAAGTCCCAACCCCCACCCAGCTTGCTTCCCCCACCACCCCCCTATCAACATTGCAAGAGCAGTACTTCAGTTAAAGGCTTATAACTCGGCAACTAATTAAGGTATCGTTGTGATTCTCATCTCATTTAATACTTAAAACTATTTTCTGAAAAATATGTCATATACATTTTCTATGTAGAAAGCCTAGTTTCTCAGTAAAAATATATTTTATAGAAACAAATGTCACCACGAACCACAAAAATCAACTTCAACTAATCATATATTTTTTAATATCGCGTTATTGGTTGTTCTGTTCCTTACAAAACTTATAGATAATTTAATAAGCTTTAAAATGATGTGTCTATTGATTACTATAGTTCAAGTTATGGCGTCATAGTGAGCGATGAAATAGTAGCGGACACCGCGTCGCCGAACCCTACGCACTGTGTATTGCATGGCGCTTGGCTATCCAGCCCAATCCAATAAATAATTATTGTCAGACAAGCAAGACTATATATGCCAATCAATAGTACACGTTTGAAAGTACATTCTCCGAAAAGTCCCCAAAAATCCCCCCTCAACTTTCCATCCAAGCCCCCTCAAAGTTGAAAATGTTTCTAATTATTGGAAATTCGATATCTCTGTAACTAACTATCGAACAGAGTTGATTCTTCTTCCATAATATCAGTCATATAATGTTCTGCAATAAATGTGCTGTTCACTTTGCCGGTAAACCTGATAGTTTCTTTTATAAAAATTGAAATTAATATCTTCAAAAGAGAATTCTATCAACTAGATTTTTCATTATTTAGGGGGACATTTTTGTATGTAATTTTACAGAGAATAGCGTTGAATAGAAGTTATAGAACTTATTTTTATGAATCCAAAGATGTGTATAACAGCCAGCGAACACATAAGACCAATAGAAGGGGCTTCTTGTCGCCGAGGTGAAGCCACTTGTTAGGTGCTCGTCCACTACAAATATGGCGGCGCAGGGATGACTCCCCAAGTGGCGAGCGCTTGATAAGCCGGTTTTTGCTATTACCAGTACATCGCCAGCCTGTTATGCGTTACATCGCCAGCCTGTTTCTTCATAATATGAATTGCTCATTCTCGAGATGGATAAATTATAGAAATGTCATTTCTCAGTTGATCTATTCTGAAATTTCAATTGTGAGTAGAGGCATTCTGCGTTGAATTTTGTTCTCAAACTACACTCGAAAAATAGTTAATTTTCTAATGGAGTGACATTTTTTCACATACCTTCCTATATTATATCTGTCATTATATTATTAATATCTGTCATTTGACTCCCACATTCTTCTACTTAACATGAAATAGAACAGTAGGAGAAAGAGAAAACAAAAAGCTGAATTGAACTGGCTAATGTATTTACTTTGCAAATCTAGTCACAGCGATCATAAAAGACATCACAAAAACACTATCACAATTATTGTCTTTTGTTATTGCTGTCTAGTCATAACAATAATAATTGATAATATTAATGTTGTTTGACATTCTCACTCATAATTTCTATAGATAGAATAGTCTCTTTCTCTAACACATAGCACAATACATTGCACAATACTCAGTGTCTTCGTGAGTGCTTGAAGAATACTTTTTTTATCAACCCAAAGTTGGTCTGGTTGGCGCCCATATAGAAATTATATCATTCTGGATAGCGAAAGTATGGTCTTCACAATAGGCTATTTCCCCATTAGACAAAGTAAGTAAACGTTCAACGTTTTGTAGTCATTGATTTATACGATTCAATTTAGTTACATGACTTTAAAGATGAATTTTCATTTTATAATTTCATTGTGTAACAGCATAGTAGAGAAATTAAAAAAGTTGTGACATTTATTTCTATAATAACTCATATTAAAACTGAGTTATATTGTATGTATTATGTATTTTAATGGAGATGACTGTTCATATTTCAAGAATATTGGCTCATGTTTATATTTTACAAGATACAATGCTCAACATATCATTAATAAAATGAAATAAAAAATTGTTCTAATAAATATTTTCCTATTTGGATCTTGTTCATTTGAGTTCATAATGGAAAGAAGTAAAGGTTAGACTAATTTAATCAATAATTTCCTAAAAACAATCTAACTATAATATTATTACATTACAATAATAAACCGATGATGATTTGATAGGATGAGTGGTGTAGAGGGGGGGGTGCCCCTTTGCTAACATTGTTGGGCCCTTATCTCAGGAACGGTTTGTCGCATTCCATACCTTTATTTTCTCAGCTCTTTGAGGCCACATTTGACAGATAATTTGGAATTCTACTTGAAAGGGCAGTATAGGCTCCCCCCTATATCAGACATGGGCACACTTTTGATTTGAAGGAGGGGGCTAGATGAAATGAGTAATTATGTGGGCGGGTCAAAAAATTTATTAGTACTCATTTTTTACATTTCAATCATCAATTAAAAATTCAAGTCTCAATGAATATAATCCTAAATAATTAAAGATGTAGTAGAAAAACTCTTGTTTAACTCACGAAGGGATGCAGTAATCCAACTGAGATTAGCTTTAGAAGCAATCTGATTTTTAACCCATCTTATCAAAGCAAAAGGTGTCAGGGGGTACTTCTCCACAATGGTTTTGGTAAATTAGCGTCAGTAATTTAAGCAGCTCTAGACATCATTTCACTCATTTTGACACACATTAGAGTATGAAGTTTATTTAGTTCTCATATCATTTGAATGTCTCACCAACAATCATGCTTTTTTCGATGGCCTTTTACATTTAATTTCACTTTTATATTCAGTTTGAAAACAAGTAAAGTTTTTTTTAATGTTTCGGTAGTTATACTTATGTCTGGTATTTTTCACTATTTACTCTAAAAGCTCAACTTCTTTTTTGTTCTGGATAAAAGTGATGTCACAATTTCATTGAGACTAAACATTCCAGTTGGACCTTTTTTAATGTGTAGACCTTTTGGCATTGATAATCAATAATGAAACTACAGTTATTTCTTTATTTTGTAACTGATGACCAATTTCAAGCATCTATTCGTTTCAACATATGAAAACTTCATCCAATGACAACAGAGGCAGGAAACCTCTTGAAACAATGAACAAGAATTAGGCCTATATCGTCATAATACAGTAATTGCAATTTGAGTCTTTCTTCCTTCCCTGTCCAACGGACTGTGCATACGTTTTCAGAACAGGCTCTGCAAATTTTGAAGAATAGAATATTAATTCGAAGGGATAAGTAGTATTTTTGTTTATTATTATTATTATTAGTATTTATAATATCTTAATAATCTCCATTATTAATTTGTCTATTATAATTTAAAGTATCTTAAAAAAAAGTCAAATTCTATTTTCGAGGTTGGGTGTACCGATATTGATAAATTCTCTTGTAATTAAATAGTCTCAAGTTGACAATTGTAATAAATTAAGTAATATTTCATTAAACATTTAACTGAAATCATTTGAAAACAATTTTTAGCTAGGAAAATGAGTCCAAACAAGGCATCTAAATCTAATTTTTTAACTAAAACTCAGGTAGCTACGCGATCTCAGCAATTATTAACAAAAAAATCTCCAACAGCTCTTAAAGCTACTGTAGATGTAGAAGAAAAGGTTGCTAAACTATTGAGTGATCACACCAAATTGAAAACAAAATTAGAAACATCACTAAAAAATTCTGAGGAAGAACGAATAGGGTTGGTGGATCACATAAAATCTCTGGAAGTTATTATAAAATTGCAGCAGGAAGACCATAAAACTGAAATACTAAATCTCACGAGTCAATGTAGGTCTATGTCAGAGGAAATCGAAATATTAAAATCAAAAATAAACTTGGCTAATGTAAGATCTGAACCTCTGATCAATACAAAAAAAGTAGAACCTAAATCAAAAGGGGAAAAAATTAATAGAAATGGTCAAACAAAAACGTATAGTCAGGTTTTGCAAACAGCAACCAAAACTAAAGTAAGGGCAAATAACGATAGGAAAGGTAGAGTACTGCTCTTGACATCCAGTCATGGACGAGACTGTAGTGACCTACTAAATAAAAGATTAAAAAATAAGTATGAAGTTCAGAGCTTTTTCAAACCAAGTGCCCCTATAAACGCAATCGTAGAGTCAGCACAGGAACAAACTAAAGATTTTGGTAAAAACGATTTTCTAATAGTACTGGGTGGCTCAAACAATATAAATGAACCTAATCTAAAACATCTTCCTGAAATAAATGAAAAAATTAAAGAGATTGTGCCACTCAGCCAAAAAACTAATGTAATAATAAGTACAATTCCGTATAGGTTTGATAGGCAAGAGCTAAATGAAGCCATTAAGTCAACAAATAAATCAATTCATAATACAATCAACAGCCTAAAAAATAAGAATTCAAAAAAACAAAACTTCACTAATCATGGTCTACATCTAAATCAATCTGGCAAAGTAATATTATGTAATAGGCTGGCAGAGCTGATTGAAAGTCGTTTGCAATCTACTGTCAATAATTATTCTCCTAAACAATCATCTAACCAACCTTTTTTAGTAAAGTGGCTCAAAACCGGGAAGGGAAACTAGTTTCAAATGATAAATTCATATCTTCAATTGTATTAAAAGACGTTAATCGATCAAAAAATCAGGTTAGCATTAGTGGAAGGAACTCTTGTAGCAACCTGATAGGCTCTCAAGATTCTAAGAGATTAAGTAAATCTACTTCAATATGCAAAAGCAACGATAAAGTAATAAGGGATTATAGGGAAGTACCAGTACTCACTGTGTTCCATCAGAATATTCAATACATTCGTAACAAAATAGATAGAATCGAAGTATTTTTTAAAGAAGAGGCTCCTGATATAGCTATTTTCACAGAGCATGGTTTAAAAGAAGATGAATTGTCACAACTTAATATTCCAAACTATTCATTGAAAACGTCGTATTGCAGGACATCTCATCGAAGTGGGGGAGTAGCTATCTTCACTAAAAATGCTAAGAAAATGCAAACATTTAATTTAGAATATGTAGAGAATTTGCTGTGGAAATGGATTTAGAAGTTTCTGGGTTAAGAGTAAAAATCGACGATAATTTCGAAGTAGCGGTGTTAGGTATTTATAGGTCACCAAATGGGGAATGGTACAATTTTTGTGAACTATTCAATAGGTTTTTAGAGATTACTACTACTCGTTTTACAAACGTTATTGTAGTGGGAGATTTCAATACAGACTTTGCAACACAGAATAAAATGACAGAAGATTTAAGGGATATTATATACATGAATAACTTGGAAATAAAAGTTCATGAATATACCAGAGTCACAAGAACATCACAAACAATAATTGATAACATCCTTACTAATATAGATTACTCTAAAACAAGATTAGGCGGCTTGGAACTATCTGATCATGACTATCAAATCTTAGTGGTGGGGTTGCAAGGTTATAAATCAATTTAAAAGAGTAGAGTAATGAAAGAAATTCAACAATGTGAACAGGGGAATATCGATTGTTTGAAGCAGAATCTGCTACAAGAAAACTAGAGTAGGGTTCACAATAGCAATAGTTTGAATAACAAATATGATAGTTTCATTAATATTTTAAGGTTTCATATTACTATGAGTTGTCCAGTTATAAAAGTCCCTGTAAAAAACAAATTAGGCAAAATTGAAGAGTGGATAACTGATGATATCCTTGCAGAAAGAAATAGGGTTAAAGATGCATATGATGAATTCAAACTATCTAGAAATATGTTAAGTGAATATAATTACAAAGCTCTAAAGAAAAACTATATGAAAGAAGTGAAAAGAGCGAAATGTAAGAAAACAGCTGAAATTTTGAATAATAGTGTGTACTTTATAATTACAAAGCTGTAATTACAAAGCAATTACACAGCAGTGTGGGATGTAATAAACAAAAATAGGCAAGTAGCTCATGTAGATGCTTATACTAGTGTCCCCAGAATAATTAACGAAAATGACAAATATATTGATGATAGTGTAGACATTTATAATTTCTTTAACAGATATTATCAACTGGTTGCTAAGAATCTTCAAAAATCTCTTAATACAGGTATTAGTGACATGAGGAATACTGAGGGGATTCAGAACGAATTAAAATACCACCCAGTATCCCAAGACGAGTTGTCAAATATCATTGATAGTTTAAATAATAAAAAAACTGTAGGAATGGATGAGGTATCCAGTAAAATTCTGAAAGAATGTAGAGATCAATTGTTAGACCCTTTGATTCATCTGATCAATCATTCATTAGAACAAGGTGTTTTTCCAGATAATTTAAAAGAGGGGAAGATCTTGCCAATCTTCAAAAGTGGTGATAGAGAAAAGGTAGAAAACTATAGGCCATTAGTATTTTAAATGTAATAAGTAAAATTTTTGAAAGAGTAGTTCGAAATAGGTTACTTCTGCACCTTCAAGATGCTAACTTTATCTGTGATGAACAGCATGGCTTCCAGAAAGGGAGATCAACAAAGACAGCCATAGTTTCTCTAGTTGAAAAACTAATAGATATAATAGATTCAGGCGATAAAGCTACTGCAATCTTCTTAGATCTGTCAAAGGCATTTGATTGTGTTAATCATAGAACTTTATTGGAAATACTGCAAAATTTAGGTGTAAATGGGTTCGAACTGAAATGGTTTGAATCATATCTTATTGGGAGAAAACAATGTGTAGAACTAACTACAGTAGTTGGTAATAGTATAGTAAAGAATAAATCTAATAAATTAGAGGTGCAAGCTGGAGTGCCTCAAGGGTCAATACTAGGTCCATTGCTTTTTTTTGTTATATGTCAACCGTTTACCTAAAGAATTAATTAGTGGTAGAGCCCTCTTATTTGCTGACGATACATCACTCATTTTCAGTAATTCCATTCTAGATAATTTAGAAATAAGTGCCCATATAGGTGTGCAGTCCATTGTCCAATTTTTAAATCAGTTGAAATTAACTATATAAATAGTAAAAAATGCCAATACCTTCAATTCAAAAACAAACATAATTTAAATGAAGATAGGGCTATAAACGTGTTTATAAACGATAATCAATTAGACCGGGAAGAAAAAATTGCATTTCTAGGAGTTATGTTGGATAGGCGATTGACCTGGACTCCATACATTGAGAAAATATGTAGTAAAATTTCATCTGGGGTATTTGTCCTGCGACAGCTCGCTAGATTGAATGACAAAAAGTTACTTTTTACAGCTTACCATGGGCTCTTACTGTCACATATTAGGTATGCTATCTTAGTATGGGGTAATTCATCAAAACAAAAGGGTGTTTCATCTTGATAGGGTGTTTAAGATCCGAAAGAAAGCGGTTAGGTGTATAGAAAGAGTAAATAGATTAGATTCATGTAGGCCGTTGTTTAAGAGACTTGGTCTCCTAACTGTACCCTGCTTATATGTGTATGAAGCTACTCTATATGTAAAAACGAATGATATTAACCAAAATCTTGATTATGATGTTGAAGATCCATCTTGTTTCCACTAATATGTAATATAAACTTAATAAAACAACTTTTGAATGGAAATTAACTCACTTTATGGCGTGACGGCTGTTTTGCTCTGTTGTCTAGAGCATCGTCAGACGACCCACAGTACACTGACTTAAGGTATGAGTTTGAGGGTTATGTATGTTGGAATGGTGATGGGGTGGGGGGATGAGTAGGCGGGAGGTTTGAAATTGGGATTATTTTGTCAAATAGAGTATGTGAGAAGAAGTTAAGTTGATCATTTAATATGTTGTCAGGTTCCTGCTTTGCATGTTTGTAAATCTCATATTGTTCTAAAACATTGAGTTTCTGGCTTTAGTGAGTGAAGTGTAGTGTGTCTAAATTAGTGTCAATGTCTGTATAACTGTGGCCTGTTGAAATGATGTGTTCAGCAAAGGTGGAATGTGTGTTTGGGTGTGAGATGGCTCTTGTGTGTTCTTTGAATCTAGTGGTGAATGTCCTGCCAGTTTGTCCTATATAGAACTTGTTGCAGTCATCACATTTCAATTTGTAAATTCCAGATCTGTTGTACTTGTTTTGAGATGTTGTCTGAGAATGCAGGTGTTTTTTGAGTGAATTAGTTGTTCTGTAAGCTATTTTATATTTGAGTTTCTCGAATGAAGCTGCTATTTTATGAGTTTTGTTGTTGAGGTAGGTAAGTATGATGAATGTATGGGGGTTGTCATTCTGTTTGTTGCTGGTGTGAGTGATTGGTTTTGTTGATATTCTGTGCAGTAGTTTGTCTATTAGTGTGTGTTTGTAACCATTCTGTTGTGCTATGTGTTTTATAGTATTCAATTCTATATTGTAATCTTCTTGTGACATAGGAACGTTTGTTAGTCGGTGGAGCATGTGATTGAAAGCGGCATGTTTATGTTGGGTTGGGTGATTTGATGTGTTATGGATTATTGTATCAGTTGTTATGGGTTTCCTGTAAATTCTAAATGTTTTGAATGCATGTTCCTGCTTTGTTATAGTGATGTCCAAGAAGTTGATACTATTATTGTGTTCAAGTTCTAAGGTGAATTTTAAATTGGGATGGATTTTATTGAGATTGGTGTGGAATATTTCAGTTTGTCTTTTATTACCTTTGAATAGAATTAGAATGTCATCAACATATCGGTGCCAGAAACATGAAACACTTCTTCACCTTAAACAAATGCTCATCCAAAACAACACACCACCTGAACAGCTCCAAGAAATTTTAGACCTCACAACACTAGTTACCTCACAAAATTACTTCACATACAATAATAAATTCTATTCACAACCTCATGGCTTTCCTATGGGATTCCCAATTTCTTGCATCCTAGCTGAAATCTTTGTCCACAATATAGAACAAAAACATATCCAGATAAATGAATAAATAACCGTTATCCTAATTTAGCAAAGAAAAATATATTTTTTATATTATATTTCATATATTTCTTATAACTTAATATGCTTTTCATGTGAAATTTAACGACTTGCAGTCAAATATTTGTTAAGAATAAGTATAATAACTCACTTAATCTGGCCGAGTACTTTCGAATCTATGAGATCCATCTTCAGAGGCTCCTAGATCATCATGTCAGTTTTTTGGTTAGAAGTGTCGTGGTTTTTTTATAAAATGTGATCAAAAAGTTTGTGAGATTTAAAATTTAGTTGTTCATTGAGAATGTTTTGTTTATTGTGTGTAGTGTGTTTGTATATTTCAAATTGTTCCAAGGTGTTGAGTTCGTGTCCTTTAGATTTTATGTGTAGAATGTGTAGGTTGGTACTGATGTCAGTAAAAGTGTGTCCAGTTTGAATGATATGGTCGGCAAAATTCGATTCAGCTTTGGATGTCAGGGCTTGAAAGTGTTCCTTGTAACGTTGTTTGAATGTGCGGCCTGTTTGTCCTATGTAGAATTTGTTACAATCAGAGCAGTTTAGTTTGTAGATCCCTGGGAGATCGTATTTGTTTGTGTTCAGTGTGGTTTTGAGTGTAAGTGCATTTTTTATTTTGTTTTTTGTTCTGAATGAGATGGTGTGGCCGGCTTTTTTGAAGATTTTTGCTAGTCTGTGTGATTGTGGATTAATGTATGTCATTGTGATGTATTTTTTGTCAGTGGTGTTGGTGTTCTGTTTTTTGTTTCTTATTTTATGATTGAGTTTGTCAATTAGGTCGTGTTTGTAGCCGTTTTCTTGTGCTAGGTATTTTATTGTATTTAGTTCAGTGTGGTAATTGTCGGTGGATAGCGGTGTCTTGTTGAGTCTGTGTAGCATTGACCTGAATGCTGAGTGTTTGGAGGTGCTGTGTATTAGGGTATCTGTCATTGTTGGTTTTCTGTAGATGTTGAAGCTGTGTTGTTGGTTTGTGTTCTTTGTAATTGAGAGGTCTAGGAAGTTTATTGAATTGTTTTGCTCATATTCAGCTGTGTATTGAATGTTCTTATGTATTTTGTTTATGTATGATCGAAGTTGTTCACATTGTCTTTTGTTTCCTCTGTATAGCAATAGAACATCATCTACGTATCTGTGCCAGTATATTATGTTCTGTGAAAATTTGTTATTAAAGAGTATATGAGTGTTTTCGCAGTGTTGGAGATAGATTTCAGCAAATATGCTTGAGATTGGTGAGCCCATTGGCAGTCCATCAGGTTGTGAGTAGAATTTGTTTTCTCAGTGTTTGATCTATGTGTTTTGCTAGTTTATAGGCAGGTGCTTCTTGGTAGTTTACAATTGGTCTTATTAGTTTATAACTCGTAAACTACTGAAGAACGAATTGCAAAATTAACACCCTTTTCTGTCATATCCTTAGTAAGAGAACCACTGAAAACACATTTTAAATCAAACTAAACAATTCTATATGTAGGTTTTCCCGATAGACAGTCATACAATGTGTTGGACAAAAAATGTATAGGACACAGTTATTTTAGACAATACAATTCCCTGAAACAAACCAGTGGCATCTTTGTATCATGCATAAATTTTGAGTTATTGTAATTCAAAATGTTGAAAGATTATGAAAAAATTTAAATTTCAACTTTATGAATGATTATAACTTTCTATTCATGCTACAAGCCTGCCGTTGGTACCCAGTTTTGGGTAATTGTATTGTCCACAAGAAAGGTATCCTGTTTATTTAATGTTCGACACATGGTGTGGCTGTAATATCGGAAAACCTGGAAAATTACCACATAAATTTTTACTACATATAAAATTGTTTAGCTTGATTTAAAATGTGTTTTCAGCAGTTCTCTTACTGAGGGTATGAAAGAAAAAGATGATACTTACAGTTTGAGACAAATTTTACGATTTATTCTTCAGTAGTTTACAAGTTATAACTATTTATAATAATAAATCATCATTATACAAAATAATGTAGTATAAGGGAAGCCTATACTGCCCTTTCAAGTAGAATTCCAAATTATCGGTCAAATGTGACATTTTACATATGAATTGAAATAGACTCGAAGAGCTGAGAACATAAAGGTGGAGTGCGACAGATGTTAGCGAAGGGGTACCCCCCTCCTCACTACATCGCTCATCGAACAAATCATCATCTCTAATCGTCAGTATGCTGTTATACACATCTTTGGATTCATAAAAATAAGTTCTATAACTGTGCCCAGGTTATCAACAACCGCTGGGCAGCGTAGCTTTATCTATCTGGCACCATTATTTTATAACAAAATTTCTAATGATGTGAGAGATTTAGTGGGACAAAAAATTTTGGTTTACATTTGAAAAACTTTCTGGTTGACCCTCAGAGTTGGGATATGGTCATGCGGTTCTGGAGTGTTATTAAATAATAATGTAATCTCATGTGGGTCTGTTCCATCAATATCACATATATCTTGTTAGTAGTTTTTTTGTTCTGTTACTCTTGTTTCGCTTGTTAGTCTTTATTATTTTGTTAGTTATGGATATACAAGTGTTTTTTTCTTTATGTACATTAAATGCTTATTCTTAATTTGAATGGTTATGTATTCTTTACTTATATGAAATAATTTTTAGTTAATTATTATTTGTATTTTATTATTCTTCAAGTTCAGTGTTAATTAGAAGGATAAACATTCATGTATTATTCACTGTAGCCCGCCATAGTAAGGTGGGCCCTTCCCCAAGCTCGAGCTTGCTCTTTTGGGGGAGTAATTCCTACATTTTATTTTTTTTTTTTTTATTTATATGACAGTGTTTAAGTTTATTTTCTTGTATTGTATTTTATAATGTTTTTTCTATGAGAAATAAATAATTTAAAAATAAAAAAACTTCTATTTGACGCTATTTTCTGTAAAATTACATACAAAAATGTCCCCCTAAATAATGAAAAATCTAGTTGATAGAATTCTCTTTTGAAGATATTAATTTCAATTTTTATAAAAGAAACTATCAGGTTTACCGGCAAAGTGAACAGCACATTTATTGCAGAACATTATATGACTGATATTATGGAAGAAGAATCAACTCTGTTCGATAGTTAGTTACAGAGATATCGAATTTCCAATAATTAGAAACATTTTCAACTTTGAGGGGGCTTGGATGGAAAGTTGAGGGGGGATTTTTGGGGACTTTTCGGAGAATGTACTTTCAAACGTGTACTATTGATTGGCATATATAGTCTTGCTTGTCTGACAATAATTATTTATTGGATTGGGCTGGATAGCCAAGCGCCATGCAATACACAGTGCGTAGGGTTCGGCGACGCGGTGTCCGCTACTATTTCATCACTCACTATGACGCCATAACTTGAACTATAGTAATCAATAGACACATCATTTTAAAGCTTATTAAATTATCTATAAGTTTTGTAAGGAACAGAACAAGCAATAACGCGATATTAAAAAATATATGATCAGTTGAAGTTGATTTTTGTGGTTCGTGGTGACATTTGTTTCTATAAACTACATTTTTACTGAAAAACTAGGCTTTCTACATAGAAAATGTATATGACATATTTTTTAGAAAATAGGTTTAAGTATTAAATGAGATGAGAATCACAACGGTACCTTAATTAGTTGCCGAGTTATAAGCCTTTAACTGAAGTACTGCTCTTGCAATGTTGATAGGAGGGTGGTGGGGGAAGCAAGCTGGGTGGGGGTCGGGACTTTGATTTTTTTGAGTAAGTACTATGTATACGAACATCCTGCAAAAATTCAGCTTTCCCCTAATTTGTTACAACACAAAACATTCATTGCCTGGGCTATATAACGGACTTTCTACTTTTCACAACCTGGCAAGCTATTGTGTTTGAGGGTTGGATTTACTTTCTCTATTGTCCGGTATGGTCATTTTTTTGACATATTACTGCATTAAGAAAATCTCCATCGATTTAGTCTGATAATTATTAGTGTTGTGGACAGCTTTGTAAGATCATATCAGGCCGTAATTTCAAGCATTTATTTATAATTATTTTTAATAGGATTGTTGCACCGCTTCCACTGTAAAGTGTAATTAACTGTTTGACGTCGACCTGGAGCAGCCAGACTCAAGACTTGCTTTTCAGGTGAAATTTGGTTGAGGGCAAGGACTTGAAGAGAGCTAATTAATTATTTTCAATTTCTCCCAGACATCCAACAGAACAACACGTTATAATGTGAAATAATTTTTTTCATCTCGGACGTTACAACAAATTGTTTTGATCCAACGCCCACTATCGTTTAATGGCTTGAAAACTTGCAACCCCCCAAAGGTCTGCTAGATATTATAAACATTCATCGAGTTTCAATATTTGTTTTAGTGTGCTTGGCATACCAAGATAGATGTTTGCTTTGTGAGGAAAACGATTGCAACCTATGTCTCACTTCTTGTTTGCAAATTAAAGCTTCATTTTACTCATTTTCGTATTATCCATGCCAAAATATTTCATAAAACCAAGCAAATATTAAGGTTCTTTTCATTTTCACCTCTCATTATAAAAAATAATTCGCAATCATGATTTGGTAGCTATGGTCGCTTTTTAATTAGTCAATGTTGTAAAAGAAACTCGATTCTCCACTGAAGAAGTCTTGACCAACCAGAAAGAGCGACTATATATAGCTACCAAAAAGCTTCGAATGAAGTATGATAGACTTAATGTCACTGGATAGCTTCAATACAAGTCAATTATGCCTATGATAGTATAGAGATGAGCAGTTGATTAATTGAAATGCATGTGATCATGTATCGTGTCATATAGCTATAGCTACGACACGGTAGGCTTACAAAGTATTTTTTTTTTTAATAAATAATTCGAAATTGTTGTGTATGAGCGTGTATCGATTTTGGCTTGCGCATTCGAGCTTCGATTGATGATGGAACTTGCGAGGTTCGATTGAGATTTATTGTTAAGGTTGATCCCTTTCGCGGGAAACAGAAGTGTGTTGCAGATGTAATTAATTGAAAGGTGGTGCCATAGAAACGAACACAGCTTAAGCCCTGTGACGATAATAATGATCGATGCATTCGTTCTTTTCTTTCTCAATAATTATTTAGCCATCAGTTATTGTGTCAAATTGAATCACATCATTACATGAATGTATCACTTTCATATTGATGCCATGCACTCATCTCACCTTTTGTACGAGCAAAAAAGTAAGAGTGGACTTGATTGTCGAATTATTTCATACACGAAGTTTCTAAGGAATTTATACAGGTTACTGAATAATAATTACTGTAAAATCATGGAGCAATTTTTTGTTCTTTAGACTAATTTTATTTTCACTCTTTTGTCATACACAACTCCAGAATGGTTTAAGGTTGTAAACCATATTTATGAAGTTCTCAATTTACAGTTTTTGTTATTCAATTATTCCTTTGTATTCTTCGCCAAATTTGGATTGATGTTTGTATAGCATATTATGTAATTTTGATATTTTATTAAGTTCCATGCCACTATTGATATTTTGTCATAATTTTTAATTCGAGAATCATTAAGGATAAATGAAAAATTGCTTCTTGTAGGAGTTTTATAAATTGATAATGATAAAAAGCGAATGGCTTTTATTGTTTGGGAAACCATTACAACAATGGAAAACCCTAGTTGAACCGCACCGTTCAAGCTATTTTATGGAAAAATGGTGGACCTACAGTGATGGTTCTGAACCACCGAATTTTATAAATTCATGAATAAATCATAAACCCGTTCAAATCAATGTTATAACTGCGTTCAGTAACTGATATTATTATTATTATTATTATTACTATTATTATTATTATTATTATTATTATTATTATTATTATTATTATTATTATTATTATTATTATTATTATTATTATTATTATTATTATTATTATTATTATTATTATTATTATTATTATTATTATTATTATTATTATTATTATTCAATATTTATTACCGGCTCCCATTATCTTTTAGCGTAGCACAATCGCAATAAAAATTATATTGAACATTACCAAACTGTAGTTGAACAAGACAATTACAAGATTCAAGTCAATAATAAGATCTTGTACAAGTGGCTTGAAAAGCTTGATAACCAACACATTACAGACTGTTCTGTCATTAACAACTTCCTTCAATTTTTATGACATCTGAAAATTTCACAACATCAATCAACTTCAAAATAAAATGGAAACTTTAAATAAATTTCATTTATAATTGGAACAGTGCTGTCTATTGTGGAAAGAGCTATAAGCCAAATGTTTTTCTCGTGGGCTGCGTTTCCCTGGATTTGAAAGGACTGCGTTTCTCTGATTTCTGGCTGTGAAAGGACTTGGGAAATGCAATTAAAATTCTTGAAAACAAACTTTGTTTTATTGGATTTGGTTGCTGGAAAATCGGAATGAATTCAATCTTCACAATCGGTTGATGTGTCACCGAAACTCAAAATGGTTAGATTTCAAGAGATTTGTGGAGCAACTAAGAGATTAAGAGTTGTACTCCGGTGTTTTTTTTTTTTCTCAATAAAATACGTTTAATCTTCCAGTAGCTTACCTGGCTAAACTGTATACTACACACAGTACATCATCAATAGAAATAAATGTTGATAGAATTTTATTGGCATGAAAGGAATAATATAATGTTGAGAAAATGTATTTTTCCCTTTTTTTTGAGTCATACAGATTTTTTTCAATTGAATACTAATCTTCTAGTTTTAGTAAGTACCTGTGAAATATCACCAATAAAAAATTAAAAAAATAAATTTTGATTGGATTTTGTTGGTGTTCAACAGGAGATAAGTTTGGAGAAATGTTCATCCTTAACAAAATTAATAATGATGTTGAAGATCCATCTTGTTTCCACTAATATGTAATATAAACTTGAAAAAAAACACTTTTAAATGGAAATTAACTCACGTTATGGCGTGACGGCCGTTTCGCTCTGTTGTCTAGAGCATCGTCAGACGACCCACAGTACACTCTGTGGGAGTGGAGTGTACTGTGGGTCGTCTGACGATGCTCTAGACAACAGAGCGAAACGGCCGTCACGCCATAACGTGAGTTAATTTCCATTTAAAAGTGTTTTTTTTCAAATTAATAATGATTGTATTCTCCTTCTGTTTTTTTTTAAGATAAACGTCTTCAGTTTTTTTATTAACAAAACTTATCCTGAAGGCTTCAGACAAAGAATGTTAGATGAGAGTCAGTTTGAACAATATACTGTATACTAGTATATGACTAGAAAAACCAATAACGATATACTTATTTACTAGTCAGTTTAAACATTATACTATTATATGACTACTAGTCACGATATACCAGTCAGTTTGTACATTATACTAGTCACGCTCAGTTGTATTAATCAGCAAGTCAAGTCAGTTTATACATCAGTTACCATCGACAGATAGTTAATGTCAAGTAAAAAATAATGTTTTCTATTTATCCAACAATTGCCAATAAAGAAGAATATGGATTAATCTCATGAATATAAGTAGAAATTATAAATGAAACCAATCAATGTAATGTTCAAGTGATTTGATGATGAATTATGTTGACAGGAAGTTGAATACGATTGAGAAGTTATCAACAAATTCCCTGATTCATAAGTTCAAGTTAGAGTTTCCCAGGAAAAAATTGATACTCCATAGACTTTGAAACAAATTATCAAGGCGTCCAATTTCGCTTTACGATGCCACTTCAAGTTTTCTCTTATCAGGTTTAGCAATTTTTATTCACTTGTCACATCATTTCCGTCCATTCAAATATGGGCTACTTATGTATTTTGCTCAGAAGTATGGCACTCGAATTGAGATAGTCCGTGACTGAACATCTCTTTTCGGATTGTGTCGAATATCTTCATTCATTTTTGTGTAACTTTTGAATTTCTACAGCAAGTGAGCGTGGAAAAATAGTATACTTTCACATTAATGATATTTCACGTGTATTTCTTATTCGAGAAAACGTTCTATTGAAATAACATCCATTGTGCTTTTGAATGTGAAATTTAAAGGACAATTTTGAGTTTGAGTTTGAATGAATTTTGAGTTTGAGTTTTGAGTTTGAATGAACGCTGTTACTTGAATAATTTTGGATATATACAATGAAGAGAGGTAGGTGAATTGAAATCATACATGATATAAAGAAATTTAGGGCTTTGGAAAAATATTATTGTGAGTAATTCAATGAAAAAATCAATTGCAATATCAGGTAACTTAAATCTAGGTTGTGTCAGACTAAGGAAAAATTGCAGTCTATATAGTTGGTCTCCTTATTAAAGAAAGTTTCATTACGAATTGGACAAATTTTATTGAATCATCGAAGACTTATTATCCTACTTGGTAGCCAATCTAGCAGGTATAAATTGGGCAAACTCTAGCAAAAACCCTACAATATTAAAGATACTTTCACAATGAATTCATTTACACGTATTATTCCCAAAATATCGTATTCAGGAAGATTACAAAAATCAATAATCTGACAACCCGAATTGAATCAATATACTGCAGTGTGATAGGTTTATATACTACAGTGTTATTGATTTATAAGAATACCTGTACATTACCATGCATATTCAGAATGTCAAAAACATTTTGAAAATCTGATTATTTTTCTAAGTCTTGGTGAATTTCAAACAAGCAACTCAACCATATGATATCAGAAAAAGTGTTGAAGATATGTAAAACCTTCATATGAATTTATCAATATTTATCCAAATGTGTGAGCCAATAAGATTATGAATAGAATAGAACGTTTCATTTAGAGTATGAAAACTTTTTAAACAAATCTTTTTAAAAGTTTCTTGACTCAATATTACTGATATATGTATGTATATAGTACCATAGCCGATTCGACTGTAGGTGACTCTTCAGACCTCAACGATATGTTTTAGTCCAAAGAGCGTACTACACAAACGAGGAGTGAGGTAGTTTGTGATTGCTTTCCTCACTGAGCTAATAGAATTGCATCAGTATGCCAAGCCCACCGAAACAAATTCTGAAGCTCTATGTTTGACAGTCCACTCCCACCTTTAAACAGGGTATGGCTGCACAGGTGAGTGTGTATACTATCTAGCACACCTCTGAGCTACTTCCTGCGTCCAAGCCATCATTTGACAGGGACGTTTGGAAAGCAACACAATTGATGTAGCCTTTTTTGTATCTGAGATGAACAAAATTTAATTCATCTCATGCCACTGATATAATTATATCACTGAATAAATATATTCAAATAACTTACAATATATAATAATAATAATAATAATAGTACGTGACAGAAACGAGAATATTCAACTGTAGTTTCCATATAACTTGGCAGCTGTTGGGTTCAGATGTAGCAAGTCCTCCTATCTCCTACATGCTGCCAAGTATACTCAAGAAGTATGAATCGGTTATGAAATAATCAAAGAAGAGCCAAACAAGCCAATCAAATTTCTGTTGTTTTTCATGGAAATAGACTTACTAGAAATGTGTTCTATGTTAACATAGAAATACTGTAGCAGTCTACAAAAATAAATAATTTCGTCATATTATAATGGATTGAAATGAATAAAATAGTGCGCTCAATAGCCTCAAGTTCATTTGAGTAATATAACATCATTGAATTTGTATAATGTCTATTCTATTCAGGTCTGTTTGTATTTGTTCTTTTTTTAAACTATAGTTTTCTGAATGGTGTTTTTTATAGTTATGACTTTGGCTAAGCTGGAGTTGATATGTTTGAACAGTCTATTATTTATGTAAGAAATTTCGTTTTGTAGAAATATATTTTCCATGACCTTTACTGGGCTAGAATGCATTCTGTCATCATGCCCTCTTATGACAAATCATCAATAGCACTCCAACGTGCTAACAAAGATTCATTTATGTTCGAATTATTTTAAGAAGATGGTATTGTGAATTCCCACGCTGTACTGAGTTACTGACATTATAACTTCGCTGCATGATGAACATTCAAATTTATTCAAGCTAATTCAATATCATCAGCAAGAATCACAATCACAGGGCACCAAAAGAAATATTTTAACATTTCATGAAATGTTAGAAATCGTGAAGGATGAAATTTCTATTGACAAATCAATTTTATTATTGTATGGTTGTAAAAATTGTAATACAATAGAGTAATAATTGCTCTCTTAAGAACTGCAATTGAAACATCGATAGTAATAGATTTTATGGAGTCTATCAAATGACTTCGTGAAATTTCGAGTTTTACAACATTAAAAATAAAACAAATCCAATTTAGAAAGAAATTGTTTGTTCTCTGTGACAGATACTTTTATTAAACGCTCTTTGCCTGTTCTACAGGTAATTTTATACTACTCAGGATACTATCCATTTGCGCTAATTACAATAAATTTCATAATCTAATAATAAACTACATTTCATGCAATACCAGAAAACGAGAATGAAATGTAGCAGAATATGATAATAATGATAATAATAATAGTAATAATAATAATAAAAATTGCATGGAAGATTTACAGCACAGCTCAACTCAGAATTTACTGATATGAAAGGCTCTGTGGAATGGTTGCAGACTGGCAGTCTTTTAGATGAGAAAGAGGGATTCATGTTTGCCATTCAGGACCAAGTTATAAATACCAGGGCTTACAGAAGATATGTTTTGGGGCAAAAGTAGTGGACAGCAGTTGTCGCCTCTGCAAAAGGGCTGTAGAGTCTATTCAACATATCTGTGGTGGCTGCTCCATGCTGTCCCAAAGTGAGTACTTGCAACGCCACAATAATGTAGCCAAAGTCATTCACCAGGCTTTGGCAAGGAAGTTGGAACTGGTATCAAATGAAACGCCTTATTACAAATGTAGGCCAGAACAGGTTCTGAGTGGTGAAAAAGGAAGATTACTGAGGGATTGCAGCATTACAACAGATCGAGCAGTGGAGGCAAACAGGCCCGATATTATCCTGTTTGATAAGAAGAAAAAAGAAGCTTTCATCATTGACGCCCCTGGACGAAAATCTTGTGGGTACAATTGCTGAAAAGAAAAGGAAATACCAGCCTCTATCTGTTGAACTAAAGGATGTGTATCTGCTAAAGAAAGTTGAAGTTATTCCGGTTGATATATCTGCAAATGGTCTGGTATCATAAGAATGGCTGTATGCAAAAGAGAGGCTAGCTCTGGAAAACTGGCACCTTAGAACTATGCAAAAAGCTGCAGCGCTTAGTACAGCAAATATTGTACGAAAATTCCTCTCATTATAATATAGCAGGGTGCGAGGGATCCTCATAGAACTGTCTCTACTTTGTGATGCAACTTTGTAGCATTGGGATCAATATTTGCAAGCTGCAGAGTGAAAAATTCAAAAAACAAAAGTAAAATTGAAATAATAATAATATTAATATAAACTTTTCAAGTGAATTCAATGACTTACAGTCAAATTTGACTGCAAGTCATTTAATTCACTTAAAAAGTTAATAATAAACAACGCAGTTTGTCATGGAACAAGAAATCCAGGAATTTAATATTGATAATAATAGTATTAATAGCAAAAGATCTCATTAGCATTGAAAAATCAAATAAGCTTCAGTGAATCAAATACAGCATCTCGTGTGACTTTGGTAATGGGTAATTAGATTGTGTGTTTTCCACACTGTTATGATATCATAATGAAGCACTCTTACTCATGAACATAAAATCCCATTCTCAGTGTGCAAAGCAAAATCTCTCTAACTATTTCTAGTAATAAACCTTAAACAACTTAATTTACTGTGTTAGTAAAAAATAACCATAGGCCTACATGTTCTGGAAAAATGTGCCCAATTTGCCAATTTAATGTACAAAGCTTTCAAAAGTTCACTATTCATTTTTCCACAGATCCTGGAGTTGCTTTCTACATTTTCTTCATGCTTCTCGTACTCTCAACTGCAGATGAAGATATGGAGGGAGAGAAACTGGATAGAGCCATTGGCTCAAACAGAGTACTTCATAATGACATTGGTGAAGGTATAAATACTCAACAAACTTTCCAGGCTTCTTCCTATGAAACGAACTTCATTGAAAGAATAGATTCAAAAGTAAATGCTGAAACTCAAGAACATGGATTTGCAATATCAGATTATGTGAGAACTGATGATGTTCCATCTTGTACAGTTGGCCAAGAATATAAAATAAGATACCCTGGTGACTGCAAAAAATACTATAAATGTGAAAATGGAAGTCTCACTGTTGAGAAGTGTAATTTTTATAAAAATTTTGATGTAACCACTCACACATGTAGATTATCGATTTGGGTTGACTGCAGTTTGACAGACCCAACAACAACTACAACTAGTAAAACCTCAAGTACAAGCCCCGGTACACCTACAACAATGTCAACTCATTCCACAGTTTCTTCTAACTCAACAACTTCTTCCTCTACAACAACAACAACGACAACTGAAGTCACTACTGTTCCAGCATTATCATCAAGCAGCACTCCATCTGGTAGACCACAGTGCTCCTTGGGACAATATTACAAAATCAGGTATCCAGATGATTGCTCAAAGTACTATTTTTGCTATAATGGCACTCTCATTGTCTGTGAGTGTCCTTTCCTACAGAATTTTGATGCCTTATCAGAGGAATGTAATTATATTTGGTATGTGGACTGCAGTATTGAATCAAATGCAACATTCCCCACAAGTTCTCCTACAACAACAACTGCCAAATATGAGACAACCACTTCACTCTTAGTCACCAGCTCAACTGCTCCACCTACTACCACATTATCAACTATGCCTACTACACAAACAACAGATCCTTCAACTTCAGATCCCATCTGTACAGTGGGAAATCCTTACAAGAAACGATACCCAAGTGACTGTCACAAGTACTACCAATGTCTCAATGGAAATCTTACAGTAGAGACATGTGTTCTCTTTTACAATTTTGATGCTGTTTATGAGAGGTGTAGATTATTTCTCTATGTTAGCTGCAGTGTAATGGAAGGAACAACTGTACCAACCCTGCCAACTAGTACAACACCAGCAATTTCCACTACTCAGAAGCCAGTCTTATGTAGAATAAGTGATCATTTCAACTATCCTGACTTCACTAACTGTCGTAGATTTTATAAATGCAGCTTTGGAACACTGACACTTAAAGAGTGTGCACCACCTTTACTGTTTGATGGCCCTAGCAAAAAATGTGCTTTGTTTTATTTAGCAACATGTCAAAGTAGTGAACTTTCATCAAAACTGGAAATCTTATCACTAAGTGGAAGTGATTTTGATTCAGTGAATATCTCTCACATGCCCACTTCTCATAAGAGAAAACTCTTAGAAATCAAGTTCATGGAACCACCATCTTGTAGTCCTGGTCAGAACTTCAAAGAAAGGTATCCAGAAAATTGTAATCAGTATTATGAGTGTAACAATGGAAAATTAGAACTTAAATCATGTGGCTTATTTTTCAACTTTGATGTCCCTTCCAAGACTTGCAAATTCAGACTACTAGCAGTATGTGACACAGAAACTACTACAACTACTACCACATCCATCCCTTCCACCACAACAGTAATCACAAGCACTATTACCAGCACAGTTAAACCTTCAACAACACCAACTGATGATCACCCTAAATGTAAAAAAGGAAAGAACTTTAAGTTAAAATACCCAGGTACATGTAATAAATACTACAACTGCAAAGATGGTGAGCTAACTGTGGAAACATGTATATCTTTCTATTATTTTGATGATGATTATGAGAAGTGTAGATTCTTCTGGTTTGTTTTATGTGATTTAAGACCTACAGCAGCTCCCATCACAGTAGCACCTTCTACTACAACAACAACTGAGAAGCCTCTTCACTGCAAACCCTATGAGACTGCCAACTATCCGGATCCTAAACATTGCAAACAATATTTCCGATGTGAGAATGGAATACTATTGAACATGACATGTGCAAATTTTTTTTTGTTTGATAACGATTCAAAGAAATGTGTGGTTTTCTACTTAGCCACTTGTGCACAACCAGAGGAAGATGAGCTGTATTTGGAAAATTCTGAACCCAAAGAGATAACTGACTGGGAGGATTATGAGATATTGGAAAATGATGAGAAGAGAGGTTCAGATCAAAAAAAATATATCCTGGAAAAATCTGCACAATTATCAAGTAGACCAATAGCAAGTAATCAAGAAGCAATGATCAAATTTATACCCAGACTCTTCAGCTACCAACAAATATTAGAGGCTGATGAACCAACTTGTAAAAAAGGACAGTTTTTCTTGAGACACTACCCATATGACTGTCGGAAATATTATAAATGTGAGAATAGCACATTGACAATAGAGACATGCTCATATTGGAATTATTGGTTCGATGATGAAGGTGAACAGTGCAAGTTTTATTTGTTTGTAACTTGTGAAGCAATAAAGCCTCCAGTTACAACTGAACTACCAGCTACAACAACTGATCTTCCAACAACAGTAGATTCAATCACAACTGATACAACACTAATGCCAGTCTGCCACCCTGGACAATTCTACAAACAACGACATCCTGAGTTTTGTAATCAATTTTATGAGTGTAAGAATGGAACAATTACATTGATAACTTGTCCATTTTTACATAATTTTGATTTTCCTTCTAAAACTTGCAAGTTTTATTTGTTTGTAACTTGTGAAGCAATAAAGCCTCCAGTTACAACTGAACTACCAGATACAACAACTGATCTTCCAACAACTGATCTTCCAACAACAGTAGATTCAATCACAACTGATACAACACTAATGCCAGTCTGCCACCCTGGACAATTCTACAAACAACGACATCCTGAGTTTTGTAATCAATTTTATGAGTGTAAGAATGGAACAATTACATTGATAACTTGTCCATTTTTACATAATTTTGATTTTCCTTCTAAAACTTGCAAGTTTTATTTGTTTGTAACTTGTGAAGCAATAAAGCCTCCAGTTACAACTGAACTACCAGATACAACAACTGATCTTCCAACAACAGTAGATTCAATCACAACTGATACAACACTAATGCCAGTCTGCCACCTTGGACAATTCTACAAACAACGACATCCTGAGTTTTGTAATCAATTTTATGAGTGTAAGAATGGAACAATTACATTGATAACTTGTCCATTTTTACATAATTTTGATTTTCCTTCTAAAACTTGCAAGTTTTATTTGTTTGTAACTTGTGAAGCAATAAAGCCTCCAGTTACAACTGAACTACCAGATACAACAACTGATCTTCCAACAACTGATCTTCCAACAACAGTAGATTCAATCACAACTGATACAACACTAATGCCAATCTGCCACCCTGGACAATTCTACAAACAACGACATCCTGAGTTTTGTAATCAATTTTATGAGTGTAAGAATGGAACAATTACATTGATAACTTGTCCATTTTTACATAATTTTGATTTTCCTTCTAAAACTTGCAAGTTTTATTTGTTTGTAACTTGTGAAGCAATAAAGCCTCCAGTTACAACTGAACTACCAGATACAACAACTGATCTTCCAACAACAGTAGATTCAATCACAACTGATACAACACTAATGCCAATCTGCCACCCTGGACAATTCTACAAACAACGACATCCTGAGTTTTGTAATAAATTTTATGAGTGTAAGAATGGAACAATTACATTGATAACTTGTCCATTTTTACATAATTTTGATTTTCCTTCTAAAACTTGCAAGTTTTATTTGTTTGTAACTTGTGAAGCAATAAAGCCTCCAGTTACAACTGAACTACCAGATACAACAATTGATCTTCCAACAACTGATCTTCCAACAACTGATCTTCCAACAACAGTAGATTCAATCACAACTGATACAACACTAATGCCAATCTGCCACCCTGGACAATTCTACAAACAACGACATCCTGAGTTTTGTAATAAATTTTATGAGTGTAAGAATGGAACAATTACATTGATAACTTGTCCATTTTTACATAATTTTGATTTTCCTTCTAAAACTTGCAAGTTTCGCTGGTTTGTTGATTGCAGTGCCACCGAGCCAACTACAGTTGCCACAACTAAAGAGAATGTTTCAACTGAAACCACAGAAATGATTTCAACTGCGGAACCAGTTTGTGAAATTGGTCAGTTCTACAGGTGGCGTCATCCGAAATTTTGCAATAAATACTATCAGTGCAAAAACGGTAAAATTACAATAGAGACTTGCTTTTACTTAAGAAACTTCGACTCAGGCAGAAAGAAGTGCAGATTTTATTATTTGGTTGATTGCAACAAGTAACAAAATCCAACAACTTAATCACCCTTATTAGCTACAACCAGAGTGAAGCATTCATTCCAATTAGAACAAACAAACGGTCCTCAACGTGAAGTGGGCAAGAATTTCAAATCGAAATACCCAAAAGTCTGTAGAAAGTATTATAACTGCAAGAAAGAAAAATTGACTTCCTAATTGTTTATTTTTCAAGAGTTTCCACCTCATTACTCAGGAATTAAAACTCTTTATTTATGTTGGTTTTCATGACTAAGATTGTGTTTTAATTACATTTTTTACATAGTAACTGGATAATCGTTTTGTTGTAGGTTTATGTGGAAAATGTGAGTCATACGTTTTAGAACAAATAAAAGAAATTGTAAAACAAACTTAAAAGTAATATTTCACTGTTTCAAATACTGCAGGGTATTCCAGAAAAAAATGCTGCTGGTTTTCAAGCACAAGAAAACAGAATAAACTAATTGAAGTGAAATTTCTTTGGTGCTGTCAAACTTAAATAAATTACTGTTACTAAAGTAGGCCTAACTTTATTTGTTACTATGAATATAGGCCTAATTTATTATCATTACTATTCATTTGAGAAAAACTATCACGGTAAATTCTTCTCTTCCTTTACAGAACACTTTATCACTCATGAGATATTCAAATAAGAGGTAATTCTATAAATATATTCTCAAAGTTCACGTTTTTTTCATTCAGAAATATTACTGAAACTAACACTCTCATCCAGTACTTTGTCCTAATCCAGAAAATTGATTTTCATTGGAATAAATTCGACAATTCTTGGTTCAATTACAATAGTGGAAAGGCTATCAACAAATCACTTAAAGCACTAGAAAGATTACATTTGTCATTAATTAAGTCCAATAATCAATTAATTCCTAGCCATATTTCACCAATAGAGTATTTATTTCATTTTCAAATCATTGTCAATAAAGTACTCAATTTAATCAATTCCTAGTTCATCAGTAGTATCTATTCAAATTTCAAAGTATTTTTTAATTTCATAGAAACAAGGAAGTTGTGATCAAACATTTACAATCTATTTAGGCGAGATATTCAACTGATGCTATAAATCCAAGCGTTGAACATCAATAATGTTTGTTGAATAATATTAATTCTTAAACATTTATATTCTCAAATTTTTCTAGGGGGAAAAAATTAATGCCATCTCCATTTATATATGATCTCTATTTTCAGCAGAGCTAAAACTATCAAAGTAGAAATGGAACTCATTCAAACACTTATCCCAGCAGTGTTTAACTCAAAAATGTCTACTTACATGAAAATTCAATGTCACATCTTCATTTTTTGAAGCTTTTATTAAGTGTTTTGACACTCGAATTTGGACGTAACAATTTTAAATAGCTATCTTATCATTTTTCATTCCATAGCTTGTCATAGAAGGACAAATTTTTGGCAAGTAGCATATAAGAATAATTCCATGAAAAATGCCTCGTACTTGAAAGTAATAACGTAAAATATACCAGTATTACCTACTTGTGATGAAATAAATTTAAATATTTTTTTCAGAATGTCTCTGATTCTTGTTGTTATACCCATATACCTAAGATAGAGAATAACTGCATCATGATATGTATTGATAAGTATGATTTCTTCTCATTTACAAACATGCTTATTAATCTATTCCATTTACGAATCAGTAAATATATTTTCAAGCAGAAAATATACAATAAATCGTCTTGAATAACCAATTTTTCTCTTACAATGCGATATTTTAAGCAAATATCATAATGATACTGATTATTCAATAGTAGAACTACTACATTGACTGTGATCATAAAATTTTTAGTGGATTCGTTATTGTTCTTTGCGAATCAATTACATAGATCTAGCACTATTTTCGTGACAAGTTTAATTAAATAAGGAATAGGCCTAATAATGGGATTCGACATCACTGATCAATGATTAATTTGAATAGTATAGAAGAATAGAATGACTTTTTTATTTGTTGACGTGGCGAAGTTTGGACAGTAATGTCCACTCTACCACTTAAGTGTAGTGAATAGAATAGTTACTGAACCCTCCAATGGATATTTGAATACTACTCAGTATTTTTTTTAGGAGGATGAAGCCCATATAGGTCTGAGACCTATACGTGGGTAATGAATTGGATTATGGTGATTGATGAGTTGAACCTACAGTTTTAGGTGGGTTCCGAACCACCGGAAAGAGATTTTACAGCAGAGAACAGAGTATTTTTTGCTGGCCAATCCAATCGGTCACCCTTTCATTCTTTCATAACATGATATAGGAATGATTCTGGGAATGCATTGCAAAGTTGTTTCTTTTTTCTACTTTCGCAAAATAATTTTCTTTTTTCTCGGAGGATGTCGCCCACATAGGTCTGAGACCTGTGCGTAGCTACGGCACTCGGCTATCACTTCCCATATGATATTCTTTGAATATCACTTCCCATCTTCTTTGAAAGAATACACTTTTGTAACAGATTTGCTTATTTTCATAGTTGTTAATGGACTATGGAGATACCAAAGCCTACTAAACTCGCCTCGCCTGTTCTAACACAATGCCCAAATGTTTGATAATTCCCCACTTTGAGTGTAACATGAATAGCGTTTCACGGGTGATGCTCATCATGACGAGAGGCTTTGACTAAGGATTAAGACAGGATCTAATTAATCTTTGGGATCATCTGAGTGACGCAGAAGGCTTGGTAACTCGTGATTTGAGAGAGTTTCTCACGGAACATTGTGAATACAAAAATGTTTGAAGAACGTTTCAACAATTTTCTAGTCAACTACTGTATTATCTTCATAAATAATTAGGGAAGTGATAGCCGCGAGGCGTAGCAGGTATCTGTTCAATCAGAGAGATAAGCTGCGTTCTCGTAGGTCCTGTTCGTAACGGTGACCGATTAGATTGGCCAGCAAAAAAGACGACACTGTTCTCTGCTGTAAAATCACTTCCCGGTGGTTCGGAACCCACCTAAAACTGTAGGTCCAACTCATCCATCACCATCATCCAACTCATTACCCACGCACAGGTTTCAGACCTATGTGGGCTTCATCCTCCAAAAAAAAAAAAAAAAAAAAAAAAAAAAAATTAATGCTTAGAAAGTTTTATTGTTTTAAATCAGTTAGCTAGTGTTGTTACATTCTACCAATAAGTCTCACCACATGACCTTGATGGATGAATAGTTTTCGAAATGTTCTTGAAGCTTATTTCATGCCAGGATTTTTAGATGTCTTTAAATAATGACCTTAAAAAGTCATAACAGCCTTTATTATATATTGTACCTAGATGGGAAATGAGGGCGAGATTTTAGTTTAAGAATTGATGATGCAGTTATGGAAAGACTGCCAAATTTTTTTCTTGGTTTTGGCTCTTTTCAGCTTAAAGTTTTCCAGTCATAGTTCCAAGTGTGCCTTGATCTACCAGCTAATCGTCAGTTTCTCATTCATTTTACTCATTCCAAAGACGATTGATTACTTACTGAGATAAAGGGAGCGCGTTCCTAACTACTCAGTACTCACTCTGATTCTATAAAATCATACTACATGAGACCCGTATGCATGAACTAACATTGAGGCTTTATCAACTCAAGGATCACTTGAAAAGTATTCACTCAAAAGGCTTTTCTAACCTCCCTTGAGTTGAAATGCCCCAAGGTAAGTTCATAAATACAGGTCTCACTAAGTGTATTAATTGTAATCGTTAAATTCAGATTAGTACGCGTATTACCAATTTATATCAAGTTGTGAAAATGAAGAGAAAAAAGAATTCACAGCATTATCTGCTGTGTCAATATTAACTTCTCAGCAATTAATTACTCCTCTTTTGACACTTTTATGATATTTACTCTGAATTTGGTAGAATATTCAATTAGAACCTTATAGAAATTTATCGATCTTATCGAATATTGTGGAAAATGCGAGAGTCCTTATTTGTTTATTTTAGAATTGGGTAGATGTTGATAGAAAAATGGAGATATCTCGATTATGGAAAATGTATAAATAGGAGACTTTTGTAAAAATGAGTTCAGTTGTTGTTCTACATTGATAAGTGGCAGTAGTGACAGTTCCTGTTTACTTTAATACAGACAGTGCAATCCCGTTGGCGCTATTACAAACCATGTTAATGGACTTTCATTGTCAGTAGTGATAATTGCAGTGTCTTGTGTCAGATTATTCAGGCTTACTTGACAGTTTATACAGCGACTTGTAGTGCTTGTAGAATTTCAAATGTTATGGATTGGACGCTTCTCCTTTAATTATTGGACAGTTGTAGGGGGAGTAGCAGTTCATGCTATCTCTGAGGTACGCGACCCTCCAAACCCCGAGCTGGTCAGTGCTTCCCACTTCTATCACCCCCGCACTGACTGTCCCTACCCTGCCTTCTCACTTCTCCCCCGCACCCTCTTTATCTGTCATTTGGTTCACTTCTGTGAACTATTTCCCACTTATTTTTGTTTTGTTTTCCCGGATATGTTTCTGTTGACTGCCCATAAGCCCTATCCTTCTTCCTCCCTATTCACTTCTTCATGTTTCCGATCCCCATTTTATTTTATTTTTATTTCCTTTTAATTTCTTTGCCATAGTGGACCGGCTTAACACATGCCAATCAACTTAGCTCCCTTTAACAATGCGTTTTGATAACACATGAGCTTCTGGTCCCTTATGGGTGGGGTGGTGGTGATTGTTGGAGATTGGCAGTATGAGCACTACTTATGATTGTGTTGGTTTTATTTTTGCGCTTGGTTATTTTGGCAGCCGGACTATCCTTGGATCTCCCGGCATTTAAACATGGACTATACAACTAACAGTTCTTTTCAGAACTACACTATGAGAAGACTTGGCCCTGGCATAAAAATTTGCCACTTGAATATTGAAGGAATAAGCAGAGCTAAAAGTGAGTTTGTATCAAAGCTGATGCTGGAGCTAGGTGCAGATGTAATAGCTCTGCAGGAAACTCATATAGAAACAGAAGAACAGCTGTATTCAAGAGGGCGAATTCCCGGCTATGACGTTATTGGTGCCACCTATCACAAATCATATGGAACAGCAACATATGTGAGAAGTACTTTGGAGGAAGTTGAACTCATATCAGAGAGCCAAGATGATAGTATACACCTGGTTGTGATAAGAATAAAAAATCTCACTGTAGTTAATGTATACAAACCTCCAGCAGCAGAGTGGCCAAACCAAGTTCTACCATTTTTCGACCATCCATGTATGTTTGTTGGAGATTTTAACAGTCATCATGACATGTGGAACTATGCTCAAAATAGCAGCAGTGGCTTATCACTAGTAAAATGGACAGAGGATAACAACATGTTCTTGGTTTTTGATGCCAAAGATAGAGGCTCATTTCGATCAGCTGCATGGGGTCGAGACTACAACCCTGATCTGTGCTTTATCAGCAAGAATACCTTGGGACAACCACTGCCAGCAGTGAGATATGTTTTATCTGATTTCCCCCATAGCCAGCACAGGCCTGTCCTTATAGACCTTGGTATCCAGATACCTCTCATAAGATCAGTCAACAGACCAAGATGGAACTTTTCTAAGGCAAATTGGGAAGGGTTTGCTGTGGATCTTGATAAGTGCATCCGATGGATACCTCCCATCAAGGAAAACTACTGGAGGTTTGTGGGTGCAGTGATATCAACTGCAAAGAAGTCCATTCCCAGAGGATATAGAAAAGAGTACATCCCTGGCTGGAATGAGAGATGCAATACTCTATTTAAAAGATTCCAGGAAAGTGGTGATAACAAAGTTGCTGATGAGCTATTACAGGCACTTGACAATGCAAGGAGAGATCGATGGGACAAAACAGTGTAAAGTCTTGACTTCAGGCACTCCAGCCGTCAAGCTTGGAGCTTGTTAAGAAAACTTGGTGCAGCCAGGAAGCCTGCCAGACAAGAAAATCAAGTAGAACCAAACCAGGTTGCAGAACATATTGTTGATCACAATCTTGAGCACACCAAGAACATAAAATATCAACTGTCAGACCTTAGGAAGAGAGCCCCACCAAATGAACAGTTTTCTGCTACTTTCAGCATAGATGATGTGAGGAGTGCTCTGAGAGACATGAGGCCTGGTAAAGCCCCTGGCTTTGATGGTATCCATCCAGAGTTCCTGTTACATGCAGGGAAAAATACTTTGAGATGGCTGAGTCAGTTCTTTACAAGCATTCTGATGACTGGACAAATTCCTCATGAGTTGAAGAGATCTAAGATTGTTGCAATATTGAAGCCTGGGAAGCCAAGTGACAGTGCTGATAGCTACCATCCAATTGCTCTGCTTAGCACAGTCTATAAATTACTTGAAAGACTGCTATTCAGGAGAATAAGCCCAGCAATTCTCAATGTTATTCCAGTGGAACAGGCAGGGTTCAGGCCAGAGCGCAGCTGTGAGGACCAGGTCTTAGCACTTACAACGTACATTGAGGCTGGGTACCAGAAGCAGGAGAAAACAGCTGTAGCTTTTGTTGACTTGAAGGCAGCATATGACACTGTCTGGAGAGAAGGGCTTATATTTAAATTGCTGAAAGTCATTCCCTGCCAACTGATAGCTAGACTCCTGAATAACATGTTAAAAAACAGATCCTTCCAGGTCTCAATGGGAAACAAGATGAGCAGAACTAGGAGACTGGATAATGGCCTGCCTCAGGGTTCTGTTTTGGCTCCCCTTCTTTTCAACCTATATGTCTCAGATCTTCCTTGTTTCAGATCTAGAGTATTTGCATATGCAGATGACATAGCCCTTGCTACACAGAACAAAGATCTAGAGAGCAGTGAGGAAACCCTAACCAGTGACCTGGCCACCCTAGCAGGCTACTGTTCAAAATGGAGACTGTGCACTAGCTTGGGGAAAGCTGAAGTGTCAGCATTTCACTTGAATAACAGGATGGCAAATGCCAAGCTGAAGGTGTCAATGAACAACACTGTACTATGCCACAATAATTTCCCAAAATACCTTGGTATTACTCTTGACAGAACTCTCTCCTTCAACCAACACCTGAAGAACATGGTAGCCAAGGTAAAGACAAGAAATAATATAATACAGAAACTATGTGGCACAACATGGGGATCATCTGCATCAACTCTGAGGTGCTCTAGCCTTGGCCTGGTGTATGCTGCTGCAGAGTATTGTGCCCCAGCCTGGATGAACAGCTATCACACCAAGCTGTTGGATGTGCAACTGAACAACTCAATGCGCATTGCCACTGGAGCCCTGAGATCAACTCCAGTATCCTGGCTTCCCATACTGAGTGGCATACCACCGCCCACTCTGCGCAGATCCCAGGCCCTTCTCCGACTTTACAGCAGGATATGCTCCAACCAGCAGCTTCCAATTCATAATGATATCCCAGACCTAGACAGAAGATGCCTCAAGTTTAGGAGGCCAACAATTAAGCTGGCTGAACGCCTCAGGAGTGAAAACTTTTCTGTGACTGATAGATGGAGAGAGGAGGCTCCCCCAGAGATACTAGATGCTCTCAGACAGTGCACCATACCACCAGGTTTTGACCTTCCTAGAAATTCCTGGGTGACACTGAATCGCATCCGTACAATGCATGGTAGATACAAAGCATCTTTTTACAAATGGGGCTTCTCAGACTCTCCAGTATGTGATTGTGGGGCACCAGAGCAAACAATGAAGCACATTATTTATGAATGTGAAAGACGTGCCTTCAGGTGAGGCGAATGACTTCAATGTAGCCAGCCCCCAGGCCTTAGAGTACATTTTAAACTTGGACGTGCACTTGTAAATAGTGTGAAATTACAATGACTTAGGAAAAAAAATGCCATATGCTATATATATATATATATATATATATATATATTGGACAGTTTATTGAACAGTTATTATTTAATATTAGATCGGCCTTTTGACATTTAGTGATTGATTTTTGTACAGTAATATTGAAAACCGTTTATTAGTTGAACAATATCGATTTATCTGCTTTCGATTACATTACTTTGTGTGAGACATTACTGATCAGTGCGTGTTGTGGATTATTTGTGTAAATAAAGTGCGAGTGATAAATTTCAGTGTTGCCAGTATTACTTTAGATATAGAAACCGTAACAGTATCGAGTATTGATAGAGTATCATACTTTGCGATATTGAACAATATTATTGAATTGTTCCATAATTTCTTATTCCATAACGATCTGTGTTGTATTAAATTGTTCCTGAATTTCTTATTCCATAACGATATGTGTTGTTAATATTAACTTTTTAAGGTTTATCCAATGAGTAAAATTCAGTTAGTAAAAATATTATTTATTCTCAATTAAAATTAACTGCAAGTCGTTGAATTTACCATAAAAAGTTCAAGTTGAATATTTTAAAGCAAATTGTTCAAATTAACTCAATCAATAAGATTAGCGAATTCAAGGCCAATTACTCTGAGTGTTTTGATTTTTTCCCTAATATAATTAAAAAAATACAAAATCAAATAGAACTTGCATGACACATTTTTCATTCTCCACTCCAACCAGATAATAACAACACCCTATCATACATCCTACATCCATGAGAAATATAAAAACTAATTTTAGATTAATTACTTTGATTGAAATTGATGCAAGACTGCTCAAGATAATTTTAAGTTCTGAAGTATGCATTCGTAATTAATTTGAAAAAAATCAGTTAGCCTTTAAGAATGTAGTTGTCATGTTCAAAACTGACACGTTAATTCTAAACACTCCTGTATTTTTGAATCAGAGAAAAGCACTCAGTAATATATTGATATGATATCTCTGCTACTGGCATATTCAATCTCATTTATTCTCAACATTTTTGGTGGAGATACTAAGCAATGATACAAGGAAATTGATTTTTTATTATTCAAGAATGAGAAGGGATATGAAGTGAGTTAGTTTACTCAAGAGCAATGCAATTCTATAAAAATATAAGTGTGATTCTAAGCATGAAGTACAGAATTTGTTAATCAATTGGAACTGCAGCGAAGATTGGTAGTATTGGTCGAGCTTGCAATGGGCAGAGGTGAGTAGGAAATTTATATTGAGTTTATTTTAAATTTACAAAAAATATGGATTTTGCACTAACTAAAATTAAAAAAGACACTGTATCTCTTAGTAGTTTTTTACCTTTTTTTGTTCTTTACTCACTTCTTCTTCAGTAGTCAACCCTGGGGTTGGTTTGCAGCAGCTCGCCATTCTATCCTATTCTCCACCTTTCTCTTAAGGTCCACATACGATGCATATCCAATGTCTTTCATGATCTGAGGCAAGTAAGACAGCCTTGGTCTTCCACGTGGATTTGTTCCCTCCATTATGTCTTTCACGATTTGGTCCCGGTGTCATAAATATCTGCCCAATCAGTCTGTCTCTTCTTGTTTGAATGCTGTTCCATAAGCGTCTCTTTTCTCCCGCTCTTCTAAAAACCTCCTCATTGGTCGTTTTATCCATCCAGCTGATTTTAAAAATTCTTCAGTAACACCAAGTTTCAAACGCTTCTAATCTTTTCCTTTCCCGCTTCCCAACTGTTCATGATTCACATCCATATAGTGCCACACTCCAGACATATACATTCAAGAATATTTCCCTTATGTCTATATTAATATTCTTGTTGCTAAGCATGTTTCTTTTCAAGTTGACTTGGTGTATTGCTTATTATTCCTTGTCTGCTTTTACTCACTTAAATTGAAGAAATTAATTTTTCTCTGCTGACGAATGACAAGAAGTTTAAGTCAGGGCTGATAAGATATATTGTCAATATTGATGTAAGATTGTTCAATATGATTGTACTGTACTTTGTGTCTTGTATTGAAAATATCAAAGATACTAAAGTTATAAATTTCATACAGTGTAAGAAGATTATTCGTTCAAACTTTATGAAATACTATAGAGTTTACTTATCACATGTAGTGAGGACATATAAAGGGGTTTGACACAATTGGAGGTGACTCAAACATTAGAGGCAATTAACTTTGATCTAGTAGTATGGATGCTGAAATGAATGTATTCGTTTGAAATGCGGTTTCACAAGAATTATTATTTTAAAAATATAGGTATATTTGATATTATCAGTCAGTGAGCCATTCCTTCATTTTCTGTGATACTCTACAGAGTTTGCCTATCACAATCATGTCGGTGCATATTTTTAAAGGTGCAAGTGACTCAAGACTTCTTTACCAGAGCCCCTCATGTGGCTGACCCATAATGTCTGTTAAAATCGATGGTTTTAAGCTTTCCCAGACACGAGTCTAGAACCATTTAAGTTACATTTTAGAGGGATTATTTTTTTTACATTTTCTGAGGCAGAGCCCCCGGACCTTCCTCTTATGGTTATTCCATACTCCCCAGAATCCCCGGTTGCTAGCTCACTCCCATTCAGCTAGCAAAGTTATGACTATGACTATGCACTAGATCTATTTATTCCATTAATTGTCATCACATAACTAAGGTTCATTGTTTATATCTTTAAATCTTAAGAAGAGGGGATAGGAGGGGATCAGTCAAATTTTTGGGATACTAGCGGCATTTCTGAAAATAATAATTGAATAGGAAGTTTTTCCAGTACAATATTTTGAAAAAGAAGAAAATCTATGAGCATAGATTCATTACGCAGCTCATGCATACTGAAATAGAACTACGATTCAATGTTCATTTTTCACATGTTCGGTTTTAAGCGAAAACTGATGAATGAGGGATAATAAACTCTGATTGAAAAAAACGACCATCAGAAAAGGGAGACTGACAGCAATAATATCAATAAAAGTATCGAAATGTACAAACATGATAATAAGTATTTGTAGCACTCATTATCGATTTACCAGCCATACTTGTATTATAAACTTTCAAGTAAAGTATTAACCTCTTCATTTGAGCTATCCAAAAAGTTTATGTTGACATCAGGGTGCAAGTAGTTTTCCAATGCTTGGATATTTTTAAAAAAAACCAGCATTTTCATCATTTACAAAAATTATGATCCTCTTTATTGTTTTTATATTATGCTATTAAAATTATTTTTTTTTTGTATTCCTTATGTGTAGTTTGTTACTCTCTCTCTCTCTCTCTCTCTCTCTTCCATTTGCACAAAGAAATTCATGTTATTAAATCTCTGACAAAGCATATGTCAATTTATATAATTCTTACTGGATTATTTGAATAGATGTACTTCTTTTTCAGTTGCTGTCTCCATGATACTGATTATTTTCTATGTCTTTGAGATCAATTCACTAGGGAATAAAGCCAATGCCATACAAGATTCATCACAGGCTCGTCTCCAAACAATCATTGCAAAGGAAGTCAAATCACAAGGAACTGTATTCAAAGTTGAGGGTACTTTATTTAAAATTTCAGAGAACTCACAAAAAGATCCCAATGTATTCCAATCAAGATCAAAGATCAATCAATCAAATGCATTTGAATCACATGTCAATTCTGAATTGGATACAACAGGTGATATAATAATGGATAACAGTACTTCATGTGCATCTAATCAACAGTTCAAGAAAAGATTCCCTGGAAGCTGCAGAAAATACTATCAGTGCAATAATGGAACCCTCACAGTTGAGTCTTGTTACTGGTTTGCCAACTTCGATGTGATTACACAAAATTGTAGATTTTTCTATTTTGTTGACTGCACAATAACAGAACCCCCTACAACAACTTCATCAGTCATGCCTACTAGTACATTTGATACAAGCACACCCATAATCTCTACAACAACAATGTCAAGTCAATCAACTTCCTCACCAGAAACAATAACTTCAACAAATGGGTCCACTAGTTTTCCACCAACAACATCATTAGGCCTATCAACTTCAGAAGTTACTTCCACTCCACCTGCATCATCAACATCTTCTATCACTAACCCCTCTCCAGCATCATCCATTTCAACTGACTCTTTATTATCATCATCATCACTATCATCATCAGAATTAACATATCCACCATCAACCACCTCACCTCCTTTTACATCCTCATTTTCTACAACTAGTCCATTGACTTCAACATTGAGGCCAATAACTTCTACGACAACTTCTATGTTAACAAAAACGTCTACTGCAATTGCATCATCTACTGAAATTCCAACTGAGACATCAACTTCAACCTTGGATTCAATTCCAACATCATCAACTTCTACTTTCCCTTCAACTCACTTCACTGATCATACCTCAACATCAACTCCAACAACATCCACCAGTGTACCATCATCATCATCATCATCAACATCAACTTCATCATCTGAGTTGACATCAACTCCATTCCCTACCTCACATTCTTCCACAATGACTACACCCCTTGCTTCAACATCCAATTCACCAACTTCCCCTGAAATTCCAACTGAAACTTCAACCTTGGATTCAATTCCAACATCATCAACTTCCACTTTCCCTTCAACTCACTTCACTTATCATACCTCAACATCAACTCCAACAACATCCACCAGTGTACCATCATCATCAACATCAACTTCATCATCTGAGTTGACATCAACTCCATTTCCTATCTCACATCCTTCTACAATGACAACCCCTCTTGCTTCAACATCCAATTCACCAACTTTCACTGCATCTTCAACATTATCCACAACTACTACTGCAATTCCGACATTATCCACTGAAACTCCAATTTCAACCTTGACTGCCATTCCAACAACATCAACTTCTATTTTCCCTTCAACTCACTTTACTGCCCTCACAACATCAATTTCAAAAAAATCTACCAGTGCACCACTAACATCTACAACAACTTCAACTGCTTCCACTTCAACTAGTTCCTTGACAACTACATTTATATCCATGTCTACCACTAGCACTTCATCCTCAGCATCAGCTGAAACTTTCTCTCCTTCAAAGTCAACTCCAGCAACTGATATCTCTAGCACTTCATCTGCAACAAACACAACTGTAACATATTTTTCCACTACTAAAGTACCTCTACAAACCAGTACTACTACTAAATCTCCATTTTTAATATCAACTCCAACAACAACAACAACAACAACAATTGTTACATCTCCAACAACCAAGCAAACTAGTCCTTCCACAACTCCTCCAAGTACCACGCCAGCTATCCATCCAAGATGTTCTCCAGGACAATACTATAAAAAGAGATACCCAGGTGATTGTCAAAAATTCTATTATTGTAGGAATGGCAATTTGGAAATTTGGATCTGTGACTGGTTGTATAGCTTTGATGCAATAACACAGACATGTAAAGCTTCATGGGAAGTTGATTGCAGTATAGGAATGTAAGAGAAATGACAGTTCACCTCAGCTGAGACTTTTGGCTTGATAAGATTTGAAAATTTAATTGAAGAAAAACTTCAAGTTTACTAACATACATGTACACCTGTGAGCTCCAATTCAATGAAAACAAAATATGAAATTTCAAATTAATATTGAGTATTGATGATTGAGAATATGGAAATTGAAAACAATAATAATTGAAATCTAGAATTCACAATACAGTATAGGATTATATACAATACAGCACACCATACACAATACAGCTCTTACTGATTTTCCAATTCTAACTAAGAAAATATCAAGCAAAAATAAAAACTATAAGTAAAAAGAATTTTCTTGTGAAAAAAGTGTAATTTTCAAAAAAAAATAATATCAGAAGTTTATATTCAAAGCTAGTGGCTCCAACAATCTTAATCAACCGTGAAAAATCTTAATGACATTGTTCAGTGTATTCCTTAACCCTCCTACTGGGAATACCTTCGAGAGTGATTCCAAAGTAACTTTGCAGTAATCAGTAAGTTATTTAAATATGAATGAAACCTAATCCACCAGATCAAATTTCAAAAGAAAGAAGTTATATTATTAATTATTGATGATGAAGTATTGCAGTGCAATGTAGAATCTTATCTCTCATGTTCAAAATAAAAACTTGTTATAGAAAGCATCAGAATTCATTTGTGATTTGTATAATCTTCCTCAACTTTGAATAGGCTACAGTAGCTCTTCTGAGACGTAGTCTACATCTATTACTGTTGTTTATCTTGTTCATCTTCTGTAGCAAATACAGAAGGTTTAATTGAGTTCCGACATCTTCTGAGTTTGGAATAGCATTTAATCAACCACATAACTAATCAAATATTGATTCAGAAACTTTTGATGCCTCAATTGCTCAAGTTCAATAATACTGCAATAAGCAATGATTTTGAATGTGTATAGTCTAGACTGAAGAGGATGATGATGATGAGTATTGAGACTTTTCAATCGGTTTCAAGTAGATGAAAAAGATTGATCAAGGATTAGTCTTATCAGTTGTGGAAATAATCCATATGATGATTGAAGGAATAATATTGATAACTTATTTTTTTGGGAAAAACCACGAATACATACACACCACAAATACCACGAATAAATACATATGATTGAAGGAATAATTATTAGATTAATAATTCATTAAAGTTTTTGATAAAACCCATTAACTTACCCTTTGTGCACCTTGCAATAGCATATTTTTTGTACCTAGTCTTACAATATTGCAGTGGTCAATTCAACTTATATATTTAGGGAAAAACTGTCACTATAGAAGTGACACTACAGTGCGTGATCCTTAGGGGGTAATTCCTATGTGGTGGCCGATATGGCTTGGCCCTTACGACTCGGCTCTTACGACAGCATACTGCTTCACATGCAGATCAATGGAACCAATTCCTATGACGCGACTCGAGACGCGAGGCGGCTCTGGCCGTTTGGAGTGACAACAGCTGTGCAATTTTAAAATATTGAGCCGTTAGCTGATCTTCATGCGGCTCTATACATCTATATTTTTTATTATAGATATATAAGCCTTGGCCGATACGAATATACTGCTCGTGTGAGCAGATGAGACGTGAGGGCTTGAAGTCATCTCGACTTATATATCTATAAAAATATATAGATATATAGAGCTGTGTAATAGGAATTGATTCCATTGATTTACATGTGAAGAAGTATGCTCTAGCAGTCGTAAGAGCTGAGTCGTAAGGGCCGCCGCATAGGAATTACACTAGGATCACGCAGTCTGCAGTGACAGTTTTTCTGTGATGTTTTCCATGACGAAATACTTAATGAACAATCTAATATTAAAACTGACACTGTATTTCACTTTTAAATAATGTTTTACTCACATATATTGGAGATGCTTGAGGAATGCATTTCACTTCTGAAAAGAAGCTTCGTCAGCCTGCCGCCAGGGGTCATGCTCTGTTTGGGTTAGGATGAGCGGCCATTATGTATTTGAAAATTGCGTTTGATTTGAATTGTGTTTGGTCGTTGAGTAAGTTTGTTCTATCTTGTTTATGGTGTTTGAATATTTCATATTGTTCCAGTGTATTTAGTTTGTGGCTTTTTTGGAATGTGTGTAGAATTTCCAAGTCAGTTTGGATGTTATTGTGTGAGTGCCCAGTGTTGATCAAGTGATCTGCAAATGTTGAGTCAGAGTTGGAATGTAGTGCTTTGATGTGCTCTTTATATCTTATGTTGAATGATCTGCCTGTTTGTCTTATGTAGTACTTGGGGCATGTGTTGCATTTAAGCTTATATATGCCTGGTTTGTTCACCTAAAACCAGCTCACCTAACAAACAGCACACATCCCACATAATTCCACACTAGCATCATTTGACATAAAAAACCTGTATACAAACATTCCTGTAACTGAAACCATTTCCATAATAGAGAACATACTCAAAGCACAAAACAACCCACCTGAACACACAAAAGAACTAATTGAGACATTAAAAATCATCACATCACAAAACTACTTCACCCACAATAACAAGTATTACACCCAACCAGAAGGACTACCAATGGGATCCCCAATCTCCAGCATCCTAGCAGAAATATTTTTACAGCACATAGAGAATACTAAAATACTAAAAGACACCAAACACTCAAACAAAATTATTTACTGGCACCGCTACGTTGATGACATTATTGTACTTTACAATGGAAACCAAAGACAGTGTGAACAACTCCTAACACAATTGAACAAAACCCATAAAAACTTACAATTCACAGCAGAATATGAAACAGACTACACCTTGAACTTCTTAGATCTCACTATCAAAAAACTAAATAACATGCACAAATTCAAAATCTACAGAAAACCAACTCTCACAGACACACTCATTCACAACTCATCCAACCACCCAAATCAACACAAACTTGCTGCTTTCAACTCCATGATCCATAGACTCCTTAATGTTCCACTATCACAAGCTGACCACAAAGAAGAAATCAATACAATCAAATATTTAGCACAACAAAACGGATACAACACCAATCTAGTAGAAAAAATCATGAATAAAATGAAAAATAAAAATCCAAAACCTGCAAACCAAAACAGATTTGTCACACTCACATATCTTAACAAAAAATCACACAAAATAGCTTACATCTTCCAAAAATCCGGATTTAACACAGCATTCAGAACAACAAACAACCTGAAACACCAGATCCAACAAAAACCAGCTCACCTAACAAACAGCACAATTCACAAATTCAACAAACCGGGCATATATAAGCTTAAATGCAACACATGCCCCAAGTACTACATAAGACAAACAGGCAGATCATTCAACATAAGATATAAAGAGCACATCAAAGCACTACATTCCAACTCTGACTCAACATTTGCAGATCACTTGATCAACACTGGGCACTCACACAATAACATCCAAACTGACTTGGAAATTCTACACACATTCCAAAAAAGCCACAAACTAAATACACTGGAACAATATGAAATATTCAAACACCATAAACAAGATAGAACAAACTTACTCAACGACCAAACACAATTCAAATCAAACGCAATTTTCAAATACATAATGGCCGCTCATCCTAACCCAAACAGAGCATGACCCCTGGCGGCAGGCTGACGAAGCTTCTTTTCAGAAGTGAAATGCATTCCTCAAGCATCTCCAATATATGTGAGTAAAACATTATTTAAAAGTGAAATACAGTGTCAGTTTTAATATTAGACAGTTTTTCCCTAAATATATAAGTCCATTGACCACTGCAATATTGTAAGACTAAGTACCAAAAATAATTATGGTATTGTAAAGTGCGCAAATGGGAAGCTCAAGGCTTTTTTCGAAAATTTCAATACCGTAATATATTAATATAATAATTCATCCAATCATACGTATTTCTTGTCTTTTTGTAATTTTTTTTTTAAATTATCAATATAATAATTCCTTCAATCATACGTATTTCTTATTCTGTTCGTGGTTTTTAAAAAAATTATTATTTTATTATTCATATGGATTATTTCATATTTTGTTCTGGACATAGTAAACAAATAGTGCTGTTTTGGTAAAAATATATATAGACTCTGGTATGGATTTACGCATTACGAGTAGGCTACATTAAAAGTTATAGAGAACTTTCCCAGTTTAGATACAATGAGGGTAATAGAAATTTGGGTATTAAACTTCAACTGAAACAATTTGATAGTATGATATTAGTAAGTTTTGGTTTACTGGACTATTTTACTTTTGAAAGGGCTTACCAAATTCAGCCCTGAATAAATATACTGTTTACAAAGAATATAATAATGAACTATTTATTATTGTTTTAGTATTGTTGTGACGGCTATCTATGTTTTAGCTAGAGCTACGATTAATGAGCAGTAAAGATCAAATCAAATATAATAAACTATCGAGCAGTGCAATCAACTTATCTAGGTGAAAAAAGAGGAAGTCAGGTTAGTAGGGAAGTAGGGTGAGAAGAGAGCATAGAAAAATAACAAAAGGAAAAAGAGTAGAAAGAAGCAACAAAGAAAAATCGTGGACGGGAAATAAGAAAATGGAGTGATCTTCATGTGTGAGTGAAGAATAATGACGTTTCTTGTTTTTCCTCCACCTTTATATTACAAAATACCAGTCCTGAAATTTCAGTTATCTTTCATTTTCCCTGAGGATTTGCAAAGGTCTCGTGTAACAGGAGTGAACATGAAAGTTGATATTTTTCAAGGGTTATTTTGTAGTCCCTTCTGCTTCTTCCTCTTTCATAAGAAAGGTAAGAAGAAAAGCATCTTATTGACAGAACACGATATCACTTTTAGCTCATGAATGACAAACTCGAATGGACGGCCACAGTTTACAAATGAAAATCTGATTGTTGAAAAACGTAATTTAGAAAATAAATTAAATTATTAAAATTGTTCTTATTAGATTCAGTTGATATCAGTTTGATGAAATATGTAAAAGTTCAAGGAAATTGTACTTTATTGTTTTTATATGTGAAAAATCTGACTTATAACGTCAAAAGTGGATACAGAGCTTTTGCATACCGTCACTTTATTATAGCGTAAAAGTAAATTCGTATGGCTTTTCGTGGTGGGGAGTCCCTTACGGGTAGTTCCACCTCGCCGTTTTTTTAACGACTGCTTTTTTTATATGCAACCGGGACCGACGGCTTAACGTGTCCTCCGAAACACGGGAGTGGCTCGAGAAAAATATCTTGTACTCAACTGGGATTGAACCCAAATATTATAGCGTAAAACCATCAGCTTTCACTCAGGTGCACAGAGATTTTTCACACTGTATTCCAATAGTGATTATTTTAGTACAAATTTCCTTGGATATGAGCTAGATGATAAATTTCAATTAAATAAATGTCTTAATGATTTAAAGAATGATAGACTACAATCGCAGTCCAAAAATTTCCCTATAGAGGGCAAAAGTTGTTCTGCTCTCTGCTGTAGTTTTGTACAGATGAAGTTTAATTTTGTTGTTGGTATTAATGCTTTCTTATGATGTTGCGTGACTTCAATATGAATAACAAAAAGTTGATGATAAGAGAAAATTGGTATGGTAAGGCATGTGATAAGAGAAAAAAGGAAACTGGTATAAATGTTGCCTTGTCATTGGATCATTTTACAATATTGAATGTCACATTATTGTACATACTAATATTATGTAATCGGTATAAATTATGAGCAATTCCAATGTATTAAATAGATACAGAATGTATAATACAATGTATGAGCTACTTATCCATGATCACTATATGGTATTAAATCATTTGAGTTACCTCAGTCACACACAAAAACAATTATTACAATAGGCTGAAAATGGCGAATTGGCAGAAAATAGAGCATAATGAAGTACAGTAACTTATCATGAACTTACAGTCAAGAGCGATCAAACTGATCAGCTGGATGTTTCGACTGATTTATTTTGTAATCGATGGTTGGTGATGGATGACAAAAGATTGGTTTTGGAGAGTGAAAAAATTGAACTGAGTTTGCAGAGTTTCAAAGCTCGGTTTTTATCGGCTTGTGATGAAGAAGAAACTAAACTGTAAAAAAGGAAAAAGTGAGAATATTTTACGGCATTTCAAGAAGATTAGTCTTCTTTATCAAAAAAACCGTATTCAAGAGTAATGGTTACAAATAAGTCAAATTATTGAGTATCTAACTCCGAAATAAAATGTTGATCAATGAATTATGTCGAAAAACTACGTGAACACTGAACAGAACTTTATTCAATAGAAATAATCAACAGCTGCAATTTATTATTCCTCGAGAACCAATGGATATAGTCACTCAGTTCATATTTTGTCACAATAAATAAATATTACGTACATCTTGAAGTAAGTTTTTTTTTTGAGATTACGTCTTGGAGACTCCAGTTAAGGAGTATAAGACAAGTCAGATCAACAATATTATACACTAGATACCATAATTACTTCAATTACTTGAGTTAGGCTTAATTTTGATGTGAAAGGAACTCTTGTACACTATAAAAAGCTTTATCAACTAAATATTTCTTCAATTGTTTTTTAAATATTTCTATATTTTCAAGACTCTTCAAAAACTGCGGTAGCTTGTTGTAGAATTTCCTACCAATATAACTAGGTTTTTGTTTGAATAAGCTACTATTGTGACTCACCAAGTGATAATCTCCTCGGCGTCTTGTATTATAATCATGTACATCAAGATTTTGGTTAATATCATTCGTTTTTACATATAGAGTAGCTTCATACACATATAAGCAGGGTACAGTTAGGAGACCAAGTCTCTTGAACAACGGCCTACATGAATCTAATCTATTTACTCTTTCTATACACCTAACCGCTTTCTTTTGGATCTTAAACACCCTATCAAGATGAAACACCCTTTTGTTTTGATGAATTACCCCATACTAAGATGGCATACCTAATATGTGACAGTAAGAGCCCATGGTAAGCTGTAAAAGTAACTTTTTGTCATTCAATCTAGCGAGCTGTCGCAGGACAAATACCCCAGATGAAATTTTACTACATATTTTCTCAATGTATGGAGTCCAGGTCAATCGCCTATCCAACATAACTCCTAGAAATGCAACTCCTAGATCTTCCCGGTCTAATTGATTATCGTTTATAAACACGTTTATAGCCCTATCTTCATTTAAATTATGTTAGTTTTTGAATTGAAGGTATTGGCATTTTTTACTATTTATAGTTAATTTCAACTGATTTAAAAATTGGACAATGGACTGCACACCTATATGGGCACTTATTTCTAAATTATCTAGAATGGAATTGCTGAAAATGAGTGTTGTATCGTCAGCAAATAAGAGGGCTCTACCACTAATTAATTCTTTAGGTAAACGGTTGACATATAACAAAAAAAAGCAATGGACCTAGTATTGACCCTTGAGGCACTCCAGCTTGCACCTCTAATTTATTAGATTTATTCTTTACTATACTATTACCAACTACTGTAGTTAGTTCTACACATTGTTTTCTCCCAATAAGATATGATTCAAACCATTTCAGTTCAAACCCATTTACACCTACATTTTGCAGTATTTCCAATAAAGTTCTATGATTAACACAATCAAATGCCTTCGACAGATCTAAGAAGATTGCAGTAGCTTTATCACCTGAATCTATTATATCTATTAGTTTTTCAACTAGAGAAACTATGCCTGTCTTTGTTGATCTCCCTTTCTGGAAGCCATGCTGTTCATCACAGATAAAGTTAGCTTCTTGAAGGTGCAGAAGTAACCTATTTAGAACTACTCTTTCAAAAATGTTACTTATTACATTTAAAATACTAATGGGCCTATAGTTTTCTACCTTTTCTCTATCACCACTTTTGAAGATTGGCAAGATCTTCCCCTCTTTTAAATTATCTGGAAAAACACCTTGTTTTAATGAATGATTGATCAGATGAATCAAAGGGTCTAACAATTGATTTTTACATTCTTTCAGAATTTTACTGGATACCCCATCCATTCCTACAGTTTTTTTATTATTCAAACTATCAATGATATTTGACAACTCGTCTTGGGATACTGGGTGGAATTTTAATTCGTTCTGAATCCCCTCAGTATTCCTCATGCCGCTAATACCTGTATTAAGAGATTTTTGAAGATTCTTAGCAACCAGTTGATAATATCTGTTGAAGAAATTATAAATGTCTACACTATCATCAATATATTTGTCATTTTCGTTAATTATTCCGGGGACACTAGTATAAGCATCTACATGAGCTACTTGCCTATTTTGTTTATTACATCCCACACTGCTGTGTTAAAGTACACACTATTATTCAAAATTTCAGCTGTTTTCTTACATTTCGCTCTTTTCACTTCTTTCATATAGTTTTTCTTTAGAGCTTTGTAATTATCTTCACTTAACATATTTCTAAATAGTTTGAATTCATCATATGCATATTTAACCCTATTTCTTTCTGCAAGGATATCATCAGTTATCCACTCTTCAATCTTGTCTAATTTGTTTTTTACAGGGACTTTTATAACTGGACAACTCATAGTAATATGAAACCTTAAAATATTAATGAAACTATCAATCATATTTGTTATTCAAACTATTGCTATTGTAAACCCTACTCCAGTTTTCTTGTAGCAGATTCTGCTTCAAACAATCGATATTCCCCTGTTCACATTGTTGAATTTCTTTCATTACTCTACTCTTTTTAAATGATTTTTATAACCTTGCAACCCCACCTCTAAAATTTGATAGTCATGATCAGATAGTTCCGAGCCGCCTAATCTTGTTTTAGAGTAATCTATATTACTCTAAGTTGGTAGTCGCTGTGGTGTAGTCGATTAGAGCACTTATCACTGACTGCTACTCCTGCGGTCACGTGTTTGATTGGTATTCAGCCAGGCCTTTCTTTTGTAATCATTCGCATAATTACTCACCCACAAGTCTAAGAAGACATCATCAGCAAAATCTTCGCTATCTTCTGGGAAAACTCACCTGACAGTCACAGGGTGTTTTTGATCCAATAGAAGATATTGGGGGTTGTTTTTGGCTTGAGGTCAAGGGGCTCATGCAAAACAACCTTTCAGACTGCCAAAATCATGACACTATCCTCCATCTATATCTATCAAATTGCTAGTTTTTGTCAGGTTTCACATGCATAAAAAATATCCACTCTGTGCAGAAAATCATTAATATATAACCTGGAACAGAACTTTACTTGCCGTTCCAATTCTTAGACATTCATAGATTTGACATTCAATTCATAGATATTATGGAATAAACTCCATAATATTAAGCTGGGATGAGATTATTCAACACGTTGCCAAAACCCTTTCGTAGATAAGACTCTATCTACTTGTACAAAAGAGCAGTGAAAACGACGTTGATGGAGAAGTACTGCTCTTCTGTTTCTTCTGTGTGTTGTCTATTTCTGAAACATTGTTTTAACTTTGTATGAGTTTTCTATTTGCATTTAAAAATTATTGTGACAGTATTCTATTTGACAAGCTCACCTGTCATTTGGGAAATAATCCAAGTTATAGTGTTTTGTGATGATTGTAAATAAAGAAACGAATAGTAGCCTACCAGTAGTATGTCAAATCATTAGTGGCAGTGCGCAGAAACAAAAAATCATATTTTGTCTTATGCTGTGTTAAAGCGTTCTCTTTTCCAAAATATTTGGAAGCATCTCACACTTAAAGAAGTAGTTAATAGTAGAGTGCCGAAATGCGCGAGGAAAATTTATATTCCTGGATTTCTTGTTCCATGACGAACTGTGTTGTTATTAACTTTTTAAGTGAATTCAACGACTTTCAGTCAAATTTTTATTAGGAATAAGTAGTATTTTACTTATTCTGTAGGCCGAAAGTTTTCGAGTTGTTAAAAAACCCATCTTCAAGGCATCCTAAATAGCGATGTTGGTTTGTTGGTTAAAAGAACTGTGGTTTTTGTATAATGTGGTCAAAAAGTTTGTGTGATTTGAAAATGTAACTGTTCATCGAGGATGTTTTATTTATGTGTGTGAAAATTTATATAAATGGCAAGAATAAGTTGACAAGCTTATACACAATTAACATTTGGAGTTGTTTTTCAAAAGCGATGAAAAATCTGCTGAATATTCAAGTAACCTGTGAGTTACAGTATATAGGCTTATTTGAAGGCTGGAATATCATGGAATATCAGTATTGATCTGATGACACAAGGTACAGAAATAGAAAATCATATAGGGTACGGTAATGCTTGTAAAACTACCAATCCCGGTATATTTTATGAAAACAGTCAAACAAACCCAAAAACAAATCACTTGATACGCAGATTTTCACTTCATCCTGAATTATTAAAACAATTATTCGTGTCGAAGTTGATTCTTTGCTCATTATAGGTTGAAACAGGGCAGAAATAATGATGATGGATGGCTGGCTCTCTTTTGATCATTTAACCCAACCCGTTCATCGAGCCTCCTGACTCGGATGTCGTCGTCTGGAAAATCCTTTGACTTTGACGTTTATTATTTGAGAGCTTTATTATTTTCCAGAGGTGATAGAATTCCTGTCTCCCTTTCTCACAGACATATTATACGCATAAATCACAGAATCTGAGCGTTGCTTACTTTTTCATAATGAACTACACTTTCCACAGAAATTGAAACTTCCGGTTACTGTTATCAATAGTAAAATTTATTCGAAACGATTATTTAAACTCAATATTATGACACAAAAATAATATTATTCAAATATTATGGATTTTCCGGCTTGAACAAGATATTCAACAGAAGAAATATTATAAGAATTTCAGTACTCTGGAGGAATATTTACCTTGGTCTTGCATATAAAAGTAATTAATTCAAAAATAAAGAGTAAGATTTTATGTGACCAATACTGTAATGCATAATATTCAGATTCTTGATTCTCATCAGCCAAATTCAAACTGATTCAAATTCAAACTGAAACAAATTCAAATTCAAACTGATTCAACTGTCTAGTGAGTAACGCTTACACAAACAAGTGTGGAAAGAGTTCTGTAACAATAAATTAGCAAATAAGATAGCCAACAGCGTTATGATAATATGGACGTGGTTTAACAAAATTAATTTTTTCATGGTTTTTCCCAATTGCATGGTTTAGTGATTATTTTTCCAAATGTTACATCTTTTTGCCAGAATATTATAATATAGAGCTCTACAACTCTTTATATACAACTCTTTCAATAATAAGATGAGTCAAATTGACATTGTTCTTTCTCGTAGTTTGGATGCAAGATAGAAGTCTTTCGTACCATTTCATTGAAAAAATAGATTATTATTCAACTAGAGACGAGCCATTCGACTATGTTTTGTGGTTGTTCAATTTTTTCTAAGTAGAAACCCACACGAAAATAAAAATTAAAATTTATTAACGGTCTTTTACAAAATTTTATTTTCGCGACTCCTAATCAGCTAGTCTCACTCAACTACAGTACCATGTCCCATTACGTTAAAAGTATATATAAGGTTTTTGGCAGTTGAACTTTTCTTTATTAATGCGCAAAATGATTCAACATGGCCACGCATGAACTTTTAATTTCGACTGAAACAGGCTTTCAAGTACCGGTACTGCTATTCCGCAAATGTGGAGATCCCATCAAAGTATCCTTTAAATTAGCAACATTATATTCTGAGTTCATTGAAATTGAAATTATTATACCCTTGAGAGTCCAGCTGAAACACCTAAAATGGAATGTATTCAATTTTTATTAGTTTATCCTGTTCCTTTTCCTCTACGAATCCACTGAACGTAAGTGAACTTGAAGAATGATTAGTGATGGTAATAAGTCTCTACCCACCATGTGTTGGTAAATTACCTCTCACCACCACCCACATACCTACTGTTGAGTTCATCATACATATAACTACAAAATAATATAATTATGAGAAAAATATTAAATGAAATTATTTTTACGATGGAATGTTATCGTCGTTACAAGTAGAGCCCCATTATATGATTTTTATATTATTATGGTTAATTTTTTCTCAATGTGATTTTCAGTGCTGCTCTCGTAAACTAACCGGATGAAACAGATTGGTGTAGAAGCTACTTACTACTCATTTACTCTATGAATATTTCATTTACTCTACTACATTTACTTTTAGTAATCACTATCGGTATAAGTGAAACTATATTAAATTTAGTGTGCAGTATGTTTTTGGAAAAGGAGGTTTGATGAAGCAGCTTTTGAAGACAAATGAGTTTTTATCAATACCCTCCGAAAATTTATTAGCAAGTAATTAGGAAGTGACAGCTTAAGTGTTTAATGTGAAAATTCGGATGTTTATGCCAGTATGGAGAGTTGTTGTATCATATTTTTTCTATTGGCTACATTTATGTATTGTCTTCTGTATTTGTCGTAGGAATGGAAATAGTTTAAATTATTTCAGAGTACTTTGATTGAAATTGATGAATGCAAATGCGAATGCTACAGATTTTAAATGCCATGACTCAATCTCCTTACTACATCTCATAAGTTACAAAACACAGTTGACCATTCGCATTTTAATGGAAAATTAAAAATATATCAATTATTGAAAAATAATAAAAATAGACATTAGAGATATAATAACTATTATTGAAAAACAAGCGGTAATGAGTTCTCAGTAAACTCACTTTCTTGAATTAATAAAGTTAACAACTGCTGTTACTGCTCTTGTTACGCTAATTTCAAATGACATTGACGGACTTTCAAATTGATCATCAGTTCATCAAAAGCTAATTCTAATTAGGCTGTCACCCCTGATTCCCGCTTGTCTATGGCTTCCAAAATATGAAGCTCAACATTAATGAAGTCTCTCGGTAATCTATCGATTTCCAAAACTTCTGACGTAGCTCCAATTAAAAGTTTCAACCACTTCTGCAGCTTATTCATTCGAAATGGAAGCGGAATTGCAACATGTGGCTCATAATATTGTTGAGTGATCCATCTTGAATTTCTTACAACCCATCACTGTTGCTACTATTGGAATATATCAATGGCTGGGAACTGCTTATTATTACAAATTATACAAAGAAATTATTACTAGTGAGCCCAACGGGCTGGAGAACTCGCTTGCAAACAACCATGGCCGACTCTAGTTAAGACACTAGAGTCGGCCATGAAGCATCTCATTTGGGAAGCTTATCGCAAGGGAAGGCACTAATGAAAAACGGCTGTTTTGAAGATATTGATTTAGATAAAATTCTCAAGACATCTATCACTCTTGAAGTTAAGTTCATTTCGTTGCTCTGATACACAGATTTATTTTCCACGATAATGACCTACTGTACCTATATATCAGGGCAATGGAATTAGTGTATCTATAGAGTAGATATATTTACCATATAAAAACAGCTGTTTATCAGAGCAATGTTTATACAGCAATGTATCAGAGCAATGGAATTAGTATATCAGCTGATAGAGATTCTATAAAAAGCCTGATCGTATTATTTTATTCACCTACACCTGATGATAACTCAAAATATATTTTGAAATCTATTACGAATTCCATTTGGTGAAAACAATTCTTTTCTATATGCTCTTTTCTGTATACTAATATATTGATATACCGTATTAATCAAGGGCTGAAAACCTATCCTTTTGTTTCGATTCAAGAAGGATGAAGGAGTGGGTCAATTTCATTGGCAAACGAACTTGATCTGTATTAAGGTTCGAAGAATATGTGTTTAAAATTTGAAGTTGATTGGTCAAAGTGTTCGAAAGTTATCATTCATTCACCAACATTGATCAAAACCTCCACATCCTTCACATTTTTTGCCCCCAAAAGTCAAAAACTCAATACTCTTGAACAATTCGAAATTTACAAACATTTAATTTCACATCCTCAATTCATAATCAATGACCAACTTAATTTCAAATCTCATACCCTCTTCAACATCATCACAAACCCCTCCTAAAAATACCTCCACCACACCCACTTCCCCCACCACATCCACTCCTTCCACTACCTTCCTACGACCACCAGACCTTACATACCAAGGTTAATAGATGAATCTATCAAGATTTATCTATTAACCTTGCTTACATACTAGAAAACTACTCAGTCTGCAACCAAGCGCCGAAGAAGAACGACATAGTTTAAAACGCGTCCGCCGCGACTCAAAAAAGGTCAGTTCTGCACAGCAAGATAATACATATGAATAGTATTTGGAGAATACTATAATGTATTTTATAATAATAGCTTCCAGATTATGATTATAGAACTGAAGCCTGTGATAAGCCAAAATGCTCTAAGTTGGAGGCTTGTCATTGGCTGATGGCTGAACTAAACACACACTTAGCAGGTTAGGCTAGCAACTGACCGACAAGTTGATAAAAATGATAAGGAAGTAGAAAACAGGATGCATAAGGAAATAACCAATCAAATTATTTCATTTCTATTCGATCTCCAGTTCATTTCGTTTCTAACCTATTTTATTGAAAAAAACTCTACATTCCTGAAATATTTAATTTCTAAGAATCACAGTAAGTGGAATTTGAGCTCATGTATTGGTGTATTAGTAATTTTTGGTAAACTTTATTATACTGTTACATTCGTGCTTGTAAAAATATAAAAAATCCAGTCATCCAGGCCGCTAAAAGTTTGCAACCTTCCCTGGTTATAGTATAATTATATTTTAGTCTTCTTCTTTGAGGCGGTTGTGAAGCGCGTTTATTGCAATTTTTCAAAACTAACTAATTAAATACAAACAAAAAACTCCTAAACTTTGATTAAAGCTCGATTATGCGCGACTTATAGACGAAAACCTCTTTGGCAAGTCAAAACTCCAGTCTTTATAAACTTGTTTAGAGTTGTTGAATGATTAATAGGGCTCTCAATATTCACAAAGGAAACTTATTGAATTGGGTTTCACTGAGCGATGGGATGAGTATTTTTTATGATAAAAATTTAAGATATTATGTATTGAATTACAGTGAATTCCTGTAGTCAAGGCCTGAAGATACTAATTTTTCAAGAGCGACAGAATAAAGGAGAAGAATTTCCGTTTTGTTAAAGACCAGAAAGATGAATTTTTTAATTTGCTCTGTGACTTGACAAGATTCTCACTCAGAAGTAGTTTAAATGGGGGGGGGGGGGGGGGGGACAAAATACATAATTTTGAATCATCTGATGTCGAGAAGTTTAAACAAAAAGTAGACGACACTTGGAAAAGTTTCTAGTTAGTTGGGAAAAGTTTAGGTAAACGTCAATCAAACATTATTGAAATAATTATTGGCGATTGGAAACGCACATCTCTAGGTTCAAGATAACTAGTAAATCTGAACAGAGCTCTCGTCTCTCTGCAGAAGCTCTCTTTAGTTTTATTGCGAATTGGAATCAGTAGGTCACAGCGAATAAATTAATCAATTATTCAAGATGTGGGTATTGGTGCTTGAAGTCTTTCCAAATGATAACCCTTGTTAAATATTCCCGCGCATGTATCTAAGAAAGACTCCAAATGCTTTATGTTATCGTTAAGAGTCTTCTTTATACCATCATTGTCGATGCAATAGACCATGACTTAAATAATGAACATCCAGATACTCAATTTCTGCTTAATGATGAATTCATAGCCACTGCAATGTATTCTCATAATTGATGTCATCTATGAAAATTGGGATTGGATGAAATTTCTGGCTTATATAGCCTACGATATGACCAAATAAAGTATCCACTGCAATGTATTCTCATAATTGATGTCATCTATGAAAATTGGGATTAGATGAAATTTCTGGCTTATATAGCCTACGATATGACCAAATAAAGTATTTTATAGAGAATTTTTATGAAGAAAACTCCTATGAAACATTTCAGCAACTAAAACTTTTTTTGTTCTGTGAATGACAATTTCCCTGATTCATAAATATAAGGGGATATTCCCATTTGAAATGCATAAAATTACATATTTCATACTTTGAAGCCAAACCCTTACCTGAGAAAGTCTTCAGACTGAATTGTGCCAACGATCAATGTGGATTCAGAGCAATCAATTCCCTACCTATCGCTATGTATCATCACATTTAATGATCTGATGTTAAATATAATGTATTCAATGTGTTGATGTTTAATGAAGCCTATTGATGTGCAATGCAGCTGATATCAATGATGAAACCTGAATCGAACTTCTACTGTTAACGACTTCGAGCCAAAGTGAAAAAACGCGTAACGGCCGAAATAATAGCCTAAGAATTCTAAAAACATGAGAACATAAAACAGGATGGATGTGAAAAGAGACGACTAAGAAGGCTGCTCACATTGCTGGAAAGGAGTTGCTGCCACTTCTGTGGGAGACACGTGACGTCAACAGGTCGATTAACACCCCACGTACTACCCAAAGAAAGATAAAAAAAGCCCTGAGATGTGTGTACAAAAATAACTGTGAGAGGGTAGTCGAAAGATAGTGCAGAAAAAATATCTTGTGAATGATGCATGCAATATTTTTGAATAAAATATAATAATTCATACAAAAATCTTGAGTAAGATTTTTAATTTGTACAATCCAATATTAAAACGGACACTATTTCACTTTTATATATTGTTTTACTCACTTATATTGGAGATGCTAGAGGGATGCATTTCACTTCTGACGAAGTGACGAGGCTGACGAAGCTTCTTTTCAGAAGTGAAATGCATCCCTATAGCATCTCCAATATAAGTGAGTAAAACAATATATAAAAGTGAAATACAGTGTCAGTTTTAATATTAGATTGTTCATTAAGTATTTAGTCTTGGAAAACATCACAGATCTTAATTTGTAATTTAAAAATTATATCTCGAATCAATATAAGAGCTCAATGTATTGATGAATTCAACAACTCGGGTTTTAAGAAGTAGTCCAACCAGATTTGAAAATAATTAATTGAAAAAAATATAATTTTCAATAACAATTCGAAGGAGTTATTCGAACTATTGGAAGATTGTTAATTTTGATAACAAATGTTTTTATCTGATAATACTGTATACAGTAATAATTATATTATTTACAATAACATTATCAAAAAATAGTCAAGAAAAAAATAAAGAATTAAAAATGATGCCTGCAATACATTCATTGAGAAAAATGTAATGGTTTATACAAGAACCTTATTTTGTGGTTCAAATCAATAGGAAAACTCAATGAACTGATGAATTCAATAATACTGAATGCTCTCTATAAATTAGTCCTACCTGATTAAAAAAATTTTAATCTTCGACAAATGATCACTTCAATAATTCGATTAGGATTGGAAGCCATGTCGATTTTGCTGAACTTTGAATTTTTTTAAAGGTTTACAGTTTTACAATTCCTACAGCGATTATTCTGGTTGTGGAAATTGGTGAACAATTATTATTGCTGCAAGTAATGGGAAGAATCAAGTTTGTTTTTGAAAAATTATTATGTATATCAATAAAAAAAGTTATCTATGGAACCAGCAGGTTGGAAGCCTAGTATTTTATTGTGAAGACTTTTATTTAATAAAATTCAAAAGAATTAGTAAGTAAGTAAGTAGTTGAATATATATGAGTTGGAAGCAACACTGAAAAATTATAGTTTTGATTCGATAAAATTCAGATTTTGGAAGTGTGGGTAGATTTCAGGATATCTGATGTTTCTACAAATTTTTGAGAAATTAATTATTCTCTACAAATTTTATTGGGTGAAATACCAGTTTGTTTAACAATAAGTTAATCGAACTTTCTCACTCAATTTTAAGCTCAATTTACATGGAACCCGACTACACTAGTTCACAATCTAGGCACCAAAAATTGCTCAATAAGTATATTCATAGGGGAAGCTGTAATCCTCAATTTTTATTACTGTAAGGTAGCGTTTCCAAACATATACACTTTTCCACTCTTGTGGTGAGTGCAGTTTAACTGAACTACAAGCGTATAAGGAGTATTAGTAACAGCTATTCAAAACATCCTGTATATCTCGAATAAACTTGAAGGTAATTTCTATGACAATGGTGAGCTGGAATTGTAAGTTGCAAGAATTGGAACACTAATAAATTTGTAAAAAAAAATCAATAACTGACAACAGATTCATATCTCTATTGAGACCATACTTCATTATGAAAAAACTATAAAAATTCGGAAATATTATGTAATGCACTATAATGATGTGATACGATGATAAATGACGAGAAGTTATTAATAACCAGGTATTGTGCCTGATATGTATATTATACAATATGTGAACCGAATATGAATTGGTAGGCTATTGCAAAAATGTGATTTGTTTCATGATCATTCAGCTAAAGTGATCTTTCTCGAGCTTTCTCGAGCCACTCCCGTGTTTCGGAGGACACGTTAAGCCGTCGGTCCCGGTTGCATATAAAAAAAAGCAGTCGTTAAAAAAAGTGGCGAGGTGGAACTACCCGTAAGGGTCTCCCCACCACGAAAAGCCATACGAATTTACTTTTTAGCTAAAGTGATGAAGAAAAGCTACCTCATTGACTTTATAAAAAAACATGATTGGACACTTTCCTATACAGTACACACAACTTAAAGTAGTTTCTGATGACAAGCTCTAATTTGAAGATTTTTTTAAAGACTTTTGAAGATAAGCTCCAATCTTCAGTCAGGTAATAATAATAAGCGTATGACTTTTATTGGTGTGGAGACCCTTAAGGGTAGTTCTACCTCGCCGTTTGAGCCATGGAGAACATGGTGGACCTACTATTTTAGGTGGGTTCCGAACCACCGGGTAAGTGGTAATATATCAGTCAGGTCATATATTCCAACTAAACACAGTCCGAACAACCTATTTACAGTACTGCACTAGAGTAAGTTACTGTTATTTTAAATTGAGTACTTTTGTGACAGCACTTTTTTGTGAGCTGGAAGCATTGGGCTGCATAAGAATGTTATCATGTAACTCGATTCTATTAATCTTTATTGATCTTGAACATTTCTTTCACCCCTGAGAGTGCTTAGACCAGACTATGTAAACATTTTATACAACAGATTTTGATAAACAAGGTTTGATAACACAGTTGTTACGAAATGTAAAACAATTTATATAAATACATAAAAAACTGTTATACTTCCATTTTGGAGTATGCATGGAAAATTTGCATTTGGAAAAGTTGAACAACATTGTTATGTAACAAATTTTTGTTGTATAGCGTTAACGTACCCCTATAAGAGCAGAAAAAGTTTTTTGTTTGCACTTGTCGAAATTTTTAAAAGAAACTTTATTTCAAAAAAACTTACGTTGAATGCAGCTGTTGACAGTTAATCTAGAAGGTAATCGAATGATCCAGGCTCAGAAGATTTTGTGCCGATATTTTGTTGAGAAACTTGCGAGATCCGGTGCCCCGACCAACCGTTTATGAGAGTCGTTTTATAAGTCTCCGATTCAGTGACAACTCCGATGATCACCGCAGACAGGGTAGGATGGGAGGGGTGGCGGGGGCTGCTGCTTCTCAGGGGGCGGAGCCTAGAAATCATCCCCTCATGTACCACCTTGCAACGTTTCCCGCGCTCAGGCAAAGTAGGGATTGTGGGCAAGCGGAAGTACATTACAACACCCACGTTCAACGAGAAATTTGACAGGAAATTAAGAAGGTTGTAAAGTGGAAAAGGGAAATCGAGAAAAAAATCATAATTACTCTACTGTCTTCCTAAACAAAATTGATACAATAAACTGTACAAAGTTTGCTAAGATTAGTAAGTGCCGTAAACTATAATTTCAATTGGAGAGTTTGCCCAGATTAGATGGTTAAAAAATGTCCAATGAGAAGATCGGTTGTTATACTGTACATACCTGATACATTATAAATAGTTGAATAATTAATGGTTAATCCTGTAAAAGTAAATACTTCACAAATGGTCAAAATAATTACTAGCCAATTATATTATTGTCAATAATAAGCCAAATAGTCAAAAATTATTATTGAATGTAAGATGCAATTGAATTAAGTTAGATATTATAGATCAATAATACCGAGTCTTTTAGTGGTTATTCTATTCACAATAATCAAAAATAGGCTACAAGTAATGCAATCAATCAGAGGAAATTTTGTCACATCAAATTTAACAATATTCTTGTGGAAATTAATTTATTATCATTCTTGCTATAGTCATAGGCTACTCAAATTTATCATACCTTTGTAGGAAAAGAGCAAGAAAATAAAAAAATAAAACTATTCAGTTACCTAATTCATTTACCGTACTGTATTTATTCAATTCATTCATGATTTTAAAATCGAAATTCAACGCAAAATCAGTTACATTCTTGGGTCTTTATGACATTTCTGGCATGCAGATTTTCAAACTAACCTTGTTGAATGGCACTAGAAAAGATTTTCATTTTTATAAGGTGGAAGTACATTTTGTATCTATTATTTAACATTATTTTATTTTTTAAATAATGAAAGAATGATTTTTTTATTTTCGAAAGTGATGTTTTCTTTGAAAAATCTTTTTGATTCTTGAAATGTAATTCCATGTTTTACATAGGCATGGTCGTCTTGTCACTACAACTTCTCTATGTACTCACGTTGATTGTAAATTAATAAAAGTTTGTCAAGTTTGGAGAATTGGATTTTGTTAATGAGCGTGAGATTTATTCCATCTCACTAATGCATTCTATTTCTAACTCAATTAAAAATAGGCCTATTTTGGCCATTATCAGTTCACTACAGTTTGGACTAGTTATGTGCTACATAACAATTTTAGAAGACAGTATCAATCTGAAATTGCAAATAATGTAAAAGAGTAGGCCTCCTATATTTATTAATTTTATTTTATTTTATTTATTTATTGCTGCCTTACATTCATGTGCAGTTTTGAATAAATATATTGTTATCAATGCATGACAAATTGAATAGATATATCAATTATATATTATTAGAACAAAAGCATCAATCCATCCTTCATGCACTTGAGATGATTATTTGATTACAATTCGAATTTGACTCCTCAGACTAATTGATTTTTTATCCCTCACAATTCATTTTTTTCATTCTTTATTTATCGTTCTGAAGGAAACTTGAATATTGTCAAAAAACTATACACCAATGCCAACAAAATACTTAATTTACCAAAATATAGTAGAAAGTTATTTATAGAAGACTCCAAGCTGATAAACTATTTTAAACGTTTCAATTCTAATAATTATTCGGAGATGACATTTTTACTTTCTTAATTTCATGAACAATGGGTTTCATATGGAAACACCCTTGCAAATTTCTAAATGAGTTTAAATTTTCCTGGATTTCTTGTTCCATGACGAACTGCGTTGTTAATATCAACTTTTCATGTGAAATTTAACGACTTGCAGTCAAATATTTGTTAAGAATAAGTATAACTCACTTAATCTGGCCGAGCGCTTTTGAATCTATGAGATCCATCTTCAGAGGCGTGGGTTCCTAGATCATCATGTCAGTTTTTTGGTTAGAAGTGTTGTGGTTTTTGTAAAATGTGATCAAAAAGTTTGTGAGATTTAAAATTTAGTTGTTCATTGAGAATGTTTTGTTTATTGTGTGTGGTGTGTTTGTATATTTCAAATTGTTCCAAGGTGTTGAGTTCGTGTCCTTTAGATTTTATATATAGAATGTGTAGGTTGGTACTGATGTCAGTAAAAGTGTGTCCAAAACCACACTGAACACAAACAAATACGATCTCCCAGGGATCTACAAACTGAACTGCTCTGATTGTAACAAATTCTACATAGGACAAACAGGATTCAAACAACGTTACAAGGAACATTTTCAAGCCCTGACATCAAAAGCTGAATCGAATTTTGCCGACCATATCATTCAAACTGGACACACTTTTACTGGCATCAGTACCAACCTACACATTCTACATAAATAAAATCTAAAGGACACGAACTCAACACCTTGGAACAATTTGAAATATACAAACACACCACACACAATAAACAAAACATTCTCAATGAATAACTCAATTTTAAATCTCACAAACTTTTTGATCACATTTTACAAAAACCGCAACACTTCTAACCAAAAAACTGACATGATGATCTAGGAACCCACGCCTCTGAAGATGGATCTCATAGATTCGAAAGCGCTCGGCCAGATTAAGTGAGTTATACTTATTCTTAACAAATATTTGACTGCAAGTCGTTAAATTTCACATGAAAAGTTAATATTTAAATTTTCGTAATTAATATTTTATTTGCATTGATTTCGCTATTGTATAGCTCCGCAGTAATTATTTATTAATTTAAAGTTCTATATATATATATTATTCTCTATGTATTTTTGCAATTAAGAGAAAAGTAATTTTATTCTATCATTTACAGATGATGAAGTTATTTTGTTAAAGACAGATTAAGAAAAGTAGTACAGTATTGAATAATTATAGGATGTTCTAAATAGTCTATCATGATAAATTTTATAAAATGAACCAAATTTATTTCAAAATATCTGAATTTTTATTTTTCAAAATACAATAATTAGTTCAAAGAGAGGTTCTATTCATTCAGATATCTTGAAAATTTCATTGGTCTTATTTATTCCCTCATTATATTGGTCTCATTAATATTATCTATTCACAAAAAACATGTGGTATAGCCTTTGAAAGTTGTAGGTATAATTTTTTTCAAATGGTTGAAGATAAAATGATAAGTTATTTATCACCAAACAACCATATACTAAATACCAACTTCCTTTCACTTATATCAAACCCTACTTCTTTATAAACTACTTCTCCAGATTCTTTATTTCCATATAGTTAGGCTACTAATTAAGTACTCTATAGACTATTTTCTGTTCATAATCCCTACATCATCACAATATGTGCATAATCTCCTATTAAAATATACAGATTCTTATAATTTAATCAAAACTCTCTGTATTATTTTGAAGTACTGCTCTATAATAGAATATATTATTTTTTCACATACGGTATATGTCCTACAGTTCTTTGAATGATGTTCTATAATTATTCTTTATGATCAAACGTATTGTATGTTGATAGAGCTTGGTGCCTTGCACAGGTTTTCTAAACCATAAAAACGTGTGATGTTGAAGATCCATCTTGTTTCCACTAATATGTAATATAAACTTAATAAAACAACTTTTGAATGGAAATTAACTCACGTTATGGCGTGACGGCCGATGCTCTAGAGGGACGATGCTCTAGACAACAGAGCGAAACGGCCGTCACGCCATAAAGTGAGTTAATTTCCATTCAAAAGTTGTTTTATTAAGTTTATATTACATAAAAACGTAATTTCTAAATGATATCATTTATGTATTTTTGTATTTTTTTTTTAAATATTTATAGAACATAATTTATTAATTTCAATTCCTCAAAGTGCTATTAATATTATACTGAAGACTTCCGCAATGGCGGATATTAACAACCGCATTGAATAGCTGATGGAAATCAATGAACGCTACTACACAAACATATTTAGTTATCGCCGGGAATCGAACAATGGACCTCCCAATTTCCCGTCAGGCGTCTCAACCACGCGACCCTTCTGTGTAGCAGCATTCACCATATGGCTTGACCATATCGGTGCTGTAGTCTAGTGGTTAAGACCGACAATCGGGAGGTGCGTGGTTCGATACCCGGCGATGACCAAATATGTTTGTGTAGCAGCGTTCATTGATTTTCATCAGCAATTCAATGATGTTGTCATTGCGGAATCTTCAGTATAATTGATAGCACTTTTAGGAATTCGAAATTAATAAATTGTGTTCCTTTTTTTTGTCAGCTTGATAAATTTTCAGATCCTTCAAAACCTACTTGATATATTTACAGCTTCATCATAATTTTTGATTCGATAATACTTTCTTTCGTTGTAATACTTACTACAACGTTTTTTAAAAAAATAACTTAACTTAAATTTAAGAATTTTGAATTGAAATGCACCACTATTTGATGAATAACAAGTTCCATTCAGTGTCTCCTACACAAATAATATTATTGTTCTTCTCTCATAAACTTCTCAACAATTTTTGTCAAGGAAATGTCATGATTTGTAAGCCTCAAAATTCTATGTGACTTATGGGCACTTACAACCAAAGTAACATATTTTGAAAGTTCAGTTGTTTTATCTTGTTATTGCATACATTCACCATCTAGTGTCTCCTCCTACACTGTAACCGTGTTGCTGACGTAATACTCGCAGAGCAGTTAGTCTACGATGCGACATTAATGTCGTTGCTTTGGTGCGTCTGACTTTAATTGTTCTCTCGCTTTCCTCAGGGCTTTCCACGCTTCTTTGTCCCTCCTGTTCCTTCTGATAGTTGAAGCAAGTCGTCGTCTTAATGTAGGTGTTAATCGTTCTAGTTATTTTTATCGTTTCCAGAGTTATGTATCTCAGTAAGTGAGTGTCTCTGCTTAGTGTCTCGTCGCCCTGTCGAGCGAGTAGCTCGCCAGTTTGCTGCTTAAACTCTAATGACACTGGTAATTGCAGTTGGCAGTTGCTCGCTCCTTCACACTCTTCTTATCGCGTGTCATTTCGGCGGCAAATCTTTCTGCTACAACAAATAATTGCAAAAATTACGGAGTCGCTGTTATCTGCGCCAGCCGTCCTTGAATGAAGTGTCTGTAATGTGAGAATTATCTCAACGCTCAACTTGAATCAACTCAAGATGCTTTATCAAGTGGAAAGTATAGGATGTTGATAGTTATTTTTGAATAATTGTGCTACAGATAAAATAACTTTGTCTCGTGTAATCTATACTCAACACTATTTTTTCACCCTAAATATTTTTTGTAGATTATGAGATAATAGGTGACAAGTTTCTTTGAATTAGTTCTATCTCTTACTACAGAGTTATATTCACCTGGAAGTATTCGGGAAAACCAATAACAAGACGCCCGACCACTGAAAGCTGTGCTGTGCGAAAACAGCTGTTCAAACCAAATCAGTAAACCATTCATTCGACGCCGCCCAGCACAGCATCGCAATCGGTAGCCGAACATTCATTGAAAACCAATGATTTGGTTTAAACAGCTGCCGTTGCACAGCACAGCTTTCATCGGTCACCCTTAATTCCCCAACCAGTGTAGGGTATGCAGAATATATATTCAGTTTACATAAAGTTACTTGACATGGATACTTATACGTCTATGTTACATGTTATTTTACATGTCAAAGCCTGCGTTTACACTATGTAACAATGTTATAAACTGTCTAACAAAGTTTGATAAACAAGGTTTCATAACAAAGTTGTTATATGACAGTTTTATGCAAATGAAAAACATAGGTGGGTTCGGAACCTACCTAAAACTGTAGGTCCAGCTCATCAATCACAATCATCCAACTCATTACCCACACACAGGTCTCAAACCTATGTGGGATTCATCTTCCAAAAAAAACTACGGTATTAATAAAAACACTTTAATTTTGGAAACAGCATTCCTTTGTGGAAAGTTGTACAACATGGTTTGATAACAGTGTTTGTTACTCAAAGCAGTTTCACAAAGTTTGAGCGTAGCTTAATACACCAGAAAACACTCATAACTACGATCAATTATAATTATTGTAGGTTATTAATATAGTTAATATATTAAAGTTTTTTGGTGATTTTCTATTTTTTAAAGAGATTCTATTGTAGTTCAGTATGAACTGAACACAAATCAGGTAATTCCAACAATATTTTTGGAATTCACAGTTCTTGAAAAAAGCAGTAGGCATAACATGCCCATCGAAGTGTGTAGCATGTAATTTTATTGGTGTCAATGTTTTTGTAGATAAATTTTGCTAAATATTTATCACTATTGTTAGAATACACAACATTTGTTCATTCCTTTGTGAAATAGGGAATTATAGGTGACAAGTTTCTTTGAAATAGTTTTATTATTTTCAAGTTTTTGTTATATTAATTAATTTATTCTATTTTATCAAATCACAATAATTTTTCTTTAATAAGAACAGTGGTTAAGAAATATAATAAACAGACAAAGAAGTTATTGTGTGATAATTCGTTAGAACGAAACGTGTTGGTTTTGAGGCATATTAATTTGTAGTGCTGAATTAGATTGAATGAAACCTTTAAAAAAATTGAAATATTTAATGACTTAATGGAAATAAAGGAAATTGAAACATAATTGAAGAAAAATATTCAAAACTAATTTCAAAATGAGAATTTCATGATTTCTTAAATTAGAGGTGTACTCTTGGAAAATATACATCTGCTTTTTTGTCATATGTTACTGATTTGGTACAGTTTTTTAATGTAAAATGCCATGTGTTTTTCCTTAAAAATTAGGCATATGTAAGAATTTTTCCAGTTCAACTCTACAAATCCCATAACGACTGTCATTTGGGGCGCTCGTCTCTGATTAGATAACATTCTGGCCAGCTGCTATTCCTCGAGTACGAATCTCGTTCAGACTTGAATGTTTTAAACTTGTCATTATTCACCTCATGATCCACGCACAAGTCTTAAGACTCATGTGGGCATCAACCGACTAAAAAAGGTTTGTCACTACAATTATTACGTTTGAATAATTATCAAGAAGAGCAATTATTTTTTTATTTTATAAATTATATAATAATTCAATAAGTTATAAGCATTAATGAATATAGCAACACATATTAAAAATGGATATCTACTACATATCAAGCTTTATTCAAGCAAATATATTGAATTGAATTTATTTCCACACAACATATTACAATTATAATGAGAATACAATTAAAATAAAAAGAAATATATTTCCCCACATGGACTACAGATCCGTGTGTGAGGAAAGAATTCTTGTCTATTAATGTAAGAGATAATTTTAATATATTACACAATGAGTTATCAATAAAATTTAGAAAATATACAAAATGTTTTTTTAATTACAAATGAAAAAAAATGTAGTAATTTTGAATAATTAAAAATTCCATACCAGAAGAACTGAAGGTGACTAGTCTAGCAATGATCAATCTACTATAAGTAAATACAGTAATTGGCAGATTCTCAAAACACCCAGGCAGTGACAGCTTTTGAATAATGCTCAGGAATTAAGTGTAGGGTGAGTGAATCAGTGCCTCAGCAGCCTCCCGGCCTACCTCAAACAGCCAATCGACTACCCTTCTCTTATATGCATAGACACTGCACCTCCCCGCATCCAGGATTGACTTCGGAAGGTCTAAATATCCATAGTTGATGTGGATATTTATGTAAATATAATAATAATAGGCTACCATCTTGTAGCCTGTATTGATATTGAAAACAATAATTATTGCACTTATTATTCAATTACTTGACTTATAACTGTTTTACACATAATTATAATGAATACGGTACACTGTATTCATCATATTTCACTAAGTTCGGTTGAGACTATTTAAATAATTTACAGGTGTAGACTAGTTACCCACATTTCATTTATAGATTCATTGATTTTTAATGCATAGAATTGAGTTTTAATTACTTTATTATAAATGATCAGTAATTTGTAACAATCGGAGGCTGCTGGCTTGTATTCTGTGCACATCCAGAATGTACTCCAGCTCTTATAGGCTCTTCACATGATACAGTCATGTGATATCATTTTTGCAATATCTATCTGATTAAAAAGCGCTCTAAGGTGCTTGTCATGGCTAATCATGACATACGTCCTTATAAAAACATAAGAACTTGACTGAATGTACCACATCATGATCCTTCATCAATTTGTTTTAAAGACACTGAATAATTATTTTTTTCAATAACCATTCAAATTTATAGCTGTGTTTATTCTCTAGTCGATGTTCATTTCTATACTCTTTATTATTTTCATATTCATACTATTTATCATTTGTAATTCTTCTACTAGTATAATATATAGGCCTAGTCACCTTCAGTATTTCTGCAGTATTTCTGCTCGCAGGCATCATATGTGTTGTGAATGATTGGCTTATGAGGGTTTCAGACTGACTTTCTTTCAATAATTTCACTTTCATTACTTTTTATCTTCTACCATATGGAATCCATTTTTTTTTTGTTAATTAAAAAATAGATGTGAAAATTATGGCTATTCTCAATCATATACTACACTTTTTTCTCATTATTGTATCTTTTAATACTTCTCTAAAAGATTTATTTACTCTTTGTTTACAGTAATACTATTTATATACTTTCCAGATATCTATCTTTGAAGTTGTATCTGAACGCTTTTGTCATGTGCAATAATGGTTTATCCTCACTGATGCTCACTGTGCTCTCACTGATTGTAATTACAATAAAAAATAAAAATTTTATCTTACCGTATATCAAACTGTCACTGTATTTTTATTTAAATTATGATTTTCACTCACTCATACTGGAAATACTGGAGGGATGAATTTCACACCTGAAGAGAAGCGTTATCAGCCTGATGAAGCTTCACTTTAGAAGTGAAATGCTTCCCTCCAGTATCTCCGGTATAAGTGAGTGAAAATCATAATTTAAATAGAAATACAGTGTCAGTTTTGATATCAGACTGTTCATCAAGTATTTCGTCATGGGAAACATCACAGATAAAAATTTAAATTATTAATCTTATGGTTCACCTAATAGGAAACTCTTGTGCCGGTTTTGATAGAACTACAATCATATTTTTCTTCATTGAAAAAAAATTACAGAGTTTCACAATAAATTGAAGTTGTGTCTGTTATTGAGAATCCATTGAAGCTCCACAAAATTTTTGGTAGTCAGTTAATCTTCATTAACAGAATATTTATTATTTTTTCTGCTGTCATTATTATGTACTAATATTGATATTTCTCATTTACAGTACTGTAGTAAAATACAATATACTGCATTATAATAACAGTCCACTGCTAGATACCAAAAATAATCAGTGGAACACTTATAATTCATTTACAATCAACTCAATCAAGTAACATACACTTCGATATAATATATTATAATATAATCTATATACATAGTTCACAAATTATTATTTCATCAACAATGCATTGACTCTAATCACATTTGGATCAGTAAAAAATCAGGTTGTATACCTGTTACATAGGAAATGCCTTGCAGAAAACGTCTATACTTATAAAAGGTATAGAAGTTTTATTCATTGTATATTGTTCCTCCAGATATCCTATTTGAAGCTCTAACAGAATATTGTTCCACTAAAATAACTGTTATTTCAACCAACTTTTTCTACAGTTTAAATTTCTCCAAAAATCATATTTACATTTTGTTCCTATGAGTTATTAAATTATTAATTTGTAAACCGTATATATTAGTAGTATAGTGAAATGCCAAAGTGTGAGTTATCTGAGCCAGAGTTTTTCCATTTCTGATACTCAATATGCTTTAAAATTCATCATTCTCGGTTGCAGCCTGTGATAATACATCCCTACGTCATCTATCTTAAATAAAGAAGTTCATTGTCCAATGCACTATCAGTAGTAATGTACTAGTGGTAGGCTACTACAATGAATGACAACTAATATTATTCTCCGTATTTCTCGCAGACCCAATTTATTCACGGCACAATCAGAGCCGATTAGTTTCAAGATTTATCTAGCCAGGAAAGATAACAATTTCTCCAACATAATTCAGAGAACAATATCGTAGTTGTTGACTACCGTTGTCGAGCAAGGAGAAACTATGTTGAATATTATTGTAACTGAATTTTCGCCATCGTGAATCCATCAAATAAGGTTAGTAGTTCTAATTATATATGTGATTGCATAAGATTATTAAGAATTAATGAATTTGAGTGCCTTCTAAACCTACAGTTATTCAAGGAGCTTGGAGTGTTGACAGTGGTTAACTTCTTATATATTTATAATATTATCGTTAAGTCATATAATGATTGGATGAGCTGGATGAATCGAATAAGAATTTTAGATTGAAATATTATTATGAGTTGTTTTGAAATGTGCTATTGGTGCATTCCATTGTATTATTGTTATGTTAACTGAGTTTTTCTATGCTCTTTCGCTTTACTGTTAAGCTATAACGAAATAATACATAATAATTATGTCAATATAGCATCATTATTATTTCGATGTTGAAGATCCATCTTGTTTCCACTAATATGTATTATAAACTTAAAAGACACTTTTAAATGGAAATTGACTCACGTTATGGCGTGACGGCCGTTTCGCTCTGTTGTCTAGAGCATCATCAGACGACCCACAGTACACTGATTCAAGGCATGAGTTTGAGGGTTATGTATGTTGGAATGGTGAAGGGGTGGGGGGATGAGTAGGCGGGAGGTTTGAAATTGGGATTATTTTGTCAAATAGAGTATGTGAGAAGAAGTTAAGTTGATCATTTAAAATGTTGTCAGGTTGCTGCTTTGCATGTTTGTATATCTCATATTGTTCTAAAACATTGAATTTCTGGCTTTTGTGAGTGAAGTGTAGTGTGTCTAAATTAGTGTCAATGTCTGTGGCCTGTTGAAATGATGAGTTCAGCAAAAGTGAAATGTGTGTTTGGGTGTGAGATGGCTCTTGTGTGTTCTTTGAATCTAGTGGTGAATGTCCTGCCAGTTTGTCCTATATAGAACTTGTTACAGTCATCACATTTCAATTTGTAAATTCCAGATCTGTTGTACTTGTTTTGAGATGTTGTCTGAGAATGCAGGTGTTTTATGAGTGAGAATTAGTTGTTCTGTAAGCTATTTTATATTTGAGTTTCCTGAATGAAGCTGCTATTTTATGAGTTTTGTTGTTGAGGTAGGTAAGTGTGATGAATGTATGGGGGTTGTCATTCTGTTTGTTGCTGGTGTGAGTGATTGGTTTTTTTGATATTCTGTGCAGTAGTTTGTCTATTAGTGTGTGTTTGTAACCATTCTGTTGTGCTATGTATTTTATAGTATTCAATTCTATATTGTAATCTTCTTGTGGCATAGGAATGTTTGTTAGTCGGTGGAGCATGTGATTGAAAGCGGCGTGTTTATGTTGGGTTGGGTGATTTGATGTGTTATGGATTATTGTATCAGTTGTTGTGGGTTTCCTGTAAATTCTAAATGTATTGAATGAAAGTTCCTGCTTTGTTATAGTGATGTCCAAAAAGTTGATACTATTATTGTGTTCAAGTTCTAAGGTGAATTTTAAATTTGGATGGATTTTATTGAGATTGGTGTGGAATATTTCAGTTTGTCTTTTATTGCCTTTGTATAGAATTAGAATGTCATCAACATATCGGTGCCAGCTGATGATTTTGTCTGTATTATGTAGGATATGTTTTTGTTCTATATTTTGGATAAAGATTTCAGCTAGGATGCAAGAAATTGGGGAACCCATAGGAAGGCCATGAGGTTGTGAATAGAATTTATTATTGTATGTGAAGTAATTTTGTGAGGTGACTAGTGTTGTGAGGTCTAAAATTTCTTGGAGCTGTTCAGGTGGTGTGTTGTTTTGGATGAGCATTTGTTTTAGGTGAAGAAGTGTTTCATGTATGGGTACATTGGTGTAAAGATTTGTAATGTCAAGAGAAGATAGTGTGGAATTGTGTGGTATATGGATTTTTTGTAGTTTGTCTATTAGGTCTATGTTATTTTTTACTGCTGTGTGCTGATGGAATGTTATGTTCTGTCTTATTGTTTTATCTAGGAGTTTTGCTAATTTGTGTGCAGGTGCATGTGTGTGATTTATGAGAGGTCTGATGGGAATATCTGCTTTGTGAATTTTTGGTAAGGCATTTAGTTTTGGTGCTGATGGATTTATGTGCTTGAGGTACTTTTTGTGGCTGTGAGGAATGATGTGTTGAGTATGATTGATGGCATCTTTTATTTGTGTTTGATACTTGGGAGTGGGATCATTCTTTAGTTCCATGATTTTATTATTAGTAATGAATTGTTGTACCTTTGTGTCTATTTCTGTTTCATTTATAATGACTGTGATGTTGCCTTTGTCAGCTGTGGTTATGATCAGGTTATGTTCTTTCTGTTTTTTCTTAATATTTTTCATGGTTATAAAATTATTATTTTAATATGTCTAACATACAGGTGGAAAGTAGTGTACTGGATTACCAAGCTCTAATGCTCTGTCCAAACAGGGACCTGTGTAGCAAAAATGTAACAATTTTTTTTTTAATAGCATTATCTTCATTTTTATTTTTATACTGCTCAGTAATATTAATATAGGCTTCTGTAATGAATATAACAGATTCTTGGGGGTTTAGAATTTTTCCCCACATTTTTTTGAAGCCAAGTAGAAAGATTATTGATAAATTAACTGGGGAAAGTGTAATTTTTCAAGAGCGTAACGCTATGAAATTACATTTTTCAATATACCTAATTAAATCGTTTGATAATTGTTAATTGGTGCTGTATTATCTAATAATCAAGCTAATAGGACTGTATGAGGAAACCGAGGAAACAGTCTTTAGTCACTGTAAACTAAACTAAAGTGACTTTATAAAGTCACTAAGTACAGTCATATGTATCTAAAGTCATAAATAATATCATAAATAACAAAATGCTTCAAAGACACTATAACTAAAGTACAGTGACTATAAAGAGTCACTCTTTATAGAGTCACTGTAAACTAAAGAAGCTCTTCATGCTATCTGTCGGAGCTTCACAGAGAGAAGAAAATATCAACTTCTTATTCTCACCACTAGATCGAAGCACTATATAGCTCCTTAAAATTTTCAAATTTGAATTTATTAATCACAAAACATTCATGAATAAGCCACAGTAAATTCAAAACTTTCACTCAAGGTAATAATTATTAGGATTATTGTAAGATTTATCACCTTGTTTATCTCTGAAAGCTTCTAATGTACGGTATCTAATGCCCTCAAGAACTGACCCTTGGATTCAATTTAGCCTTGTGATTTTAAAGAGTGGTGGGTTAGTAGTTATGCTTTTTAATCCAGCAACAGCAATTAACATAAAAACATAAGTTATTGTAAAAATATATTCAAATGAGCAATATTTATACAGTAGGATATGATGTATCAAATCCAATATGTATAATACTTTATTTTAAAAGAATTGATGATAGATTTGAATTTACTTCGAACATTTACAGGAACAGGAAATAGTATGCTTCAGCTTTCATTCATTCAAACATTGATCTATGATTCAATTTATAGTATTATAGCAGCTCTACTAGAAATTTATAAAATATTTTCAAATGTTGAAATGTATTTTAGTCTCACAATTGAGTTTTAATCTATAAAATACTAACTTTTCATGTTAAATTTAACGACTTGCAGTCAAATATTTGTTAAGAATAAGTATAATAACTCACTTAATCTGGCCGAGCGCTTTCGAATCTATGAGATCCATCTTCAGAGGCCCTCTGAAGATGGATCTCATAGATTCGAAAGCGCTCGGCCAGATTAAGTGAGTTATTATACTTATTCTTAACAAATATTTGACTGCAAGTCGTTAAATTTCACATGAAAAGTTAATATTAACAACGCAGTTCGTCATGGAACAAGAAATCCAGGAATCTATAAAATACTTTGTAGTCTTTATTTCTCAAACAAAATAAAATAAAATTACATCATAAAAATGGGATAATTTATCATCACTCCTTCAAACTTCAGTGATAATAAATCAATTACATAAATATTTGAATGAATCACTGCTCCAAATAGCGTTTAATTTTGGCGCCAATGTAGTAATTTATTGAAAGTGCGCAGGGCCTGTTATTGATTTCAGGAGGAGCGGCGCCGAGCGGAGACGGTGTCAGACAGTGACGCATGCGCCCCAAAACTGCAAAATGGCCCCGGGCGTCGACCAGCACCGTCTCCGGGCGACGACATCGAGGAGGACGAGGATGTGGAATACCATCCTGCAAGAGGATGTCGACAGGTTTGTTGTGGAACTTGTGTTGTGAGAGGTTGTGTCAACGATGTGAGCTGTAGTAGTTCTAGTGATTTCTTGTATTGGAGGGTTGAACCTCCAGTGTTGAACGAGGATTTTGGGGGAGTAGAAGTCATGGGGAATTTGCAAGGTTCGGATGGCAAGAAAGGTGTGAGTGGGAAAGGAGGCCAAACGAAAACGAAAGGTAAGAAATCGCCGGTGAGAGAACTGTTCAAGCACCAGGGAATAAAGAAGGGAAAAGAACAGGTTGGCAGCAGTGTCGGTGACCTTACTGTGGGAACAGCTGGTGCTGGTGAAGGTGAAGCAGCGATCGTGACCACCGACTCGTGGAGACATGCAAAGGAACTGCAGGAGCAGAGCCAGAAGACAACGCTTCGTGATAATCAGCACCCGAAGGCAGGACCTTCGTCGAATCGTGGGGATCTCGTCGTTGAGGAAGTCGCGGGCGCCGGAACGCCGGTCGCGCCGGCTGACTCCAACACCAGCAGCGAGGAGTCCGTCTTCACCGACCCTCTCCTGACACCTCTCTGCAGTCTGGGCGGCAGCGACTACAGCGACGGAAAGGAGTGCGGACAAGTTTGTCCTCACGCCGCTTCTTCGTCTCCCACGAGAACAGAAGAGATCGCCGTCAGCCGGGAGTCGATCGGCGACGAAGATGACTCGGTAACGCTGAAAATGGACAGCGACGAAGAAATGACGCCGACCGTCAGCCGTCGACCGCACTCCACGTCCGGCGCGTCGTCCTTCACACTCGTCAAACACCGAAAAGTCGAACTGCAGCCGTCCAAGCTCAGCGAACAGTGCCTTCACACTGCACAGCACAGTGAGTAACAAATATTACCGTTTTTTTTTCAAACAATGATTATTATCAATAGTCAAAATTAATTTATGCTTGATACATATAAAACATTTTACCTGGTTGAATTGTAGAATAACAATTGACAAACTTGAATAGATGAATAAATTTATTGACATAAAAATACAAATGATAAAATAGTACACAAAAATAACTATAAACAGGTTGACAAGATGAGATAATCAATTTGATAAACAATTAAATACTACGAATTAGATTCATCGGGGCCCCCAAACTAACTTGAAAAAATAGGTCGTACACTTGTAATATTTCATGTCCTGGACCTCCAGAGACCTAGCTATGGGCATGCACTTAGCATATCTGAGAGCTGACAGCGCCTACTCAAGTTTTAGTTGAACTAGTTTCAAGTTTCTATTTAATTGGTCTCATTAGTACTTTTTTTGTAGAACTGCTACAGCAAAATCTGATGGAAGTTTTTTTATACATTACTTTATTGTAATTTTTAAATTGCTATGCAGCAGGCCACATATTGAAATTTCAACAATTATTTCAATGGCATCAATTTTTAAGCTACAGGTAATCAAGGATTCTTTAGAACTTCATCCATTCTTTTATCAATAATTATTTTCATTTCCTGTACACTAATGATCAAATCGAATTTATTCCTTCTTTTTTGCAATGCAATACATAATACAGAAATACAGTAGTAAGGAGGAATATACGCACCCAATGAAGGTAAGACGACAAGTCTACCTTATACAAGGGTGGGAGTTCAACAAGGACTAAGAAAAAAAATTTTTTCCTTTATCTCTAGTATTTAATGATAATGTAAAAAATATATAAATAATGAGTACTGAAATGAATGATAATGGACAGCCTAAATGAAAATAGAAGAATGAATGAAGAGAATGGAAGAAAAGGAATGAATGAATGAATGATGAAGGCAAAGAGTGAACAGAAACACAAGAAGTAAGAAGGAAGTGAGAGCAAATATAATAATTATTAATCCTGAAATTCATCAGAACAAAATGAGTAAGTTGAACTATTACAATTCAAATCCAGAATCAGGCTATAACCCTGTAATAAACCTCAATATCGTCCTTATTTAGAATGAATAGAAAGGTATGCAGTGATTTAGAAAATCTATGTGAGGACAAGCCCGAGACTCTTGCTTGAGAAGGTACAGAGTTATGGAATTTAGCTCCCAGAAAAACAAAACTTTTTTGGAAGAGAGTGCAGCCCGACCTGGGGAGACAAAGCACCTCATCCACAGCTCCTCTTGTAATATGCATTGTGGGCACCGCAGCGCAGAACAGTCCCCCATCACCGCCACCACTGTAGAATAATCTCAGTACTTTATAGACATAAAGGTGTCTCAATGGTAAAATCTTAGACTGCAAAAATAGCGAAAACGAAGAGCTCCATCCAATACCATTTATTAGCCTTACAAATTTTTTTTTGTAGAGTGATTATAGGCTTTAGGCTAGACTGATATGCGCTACCCCAGAGGGTAAGCCCATACTCAAGCCTTGAGTGGACCAAAGCATAATACACTTGTCTTAGAAGAGGAGCAGGGCACATTTGCCTGAGGAAAAACAAAAGCCATAGGGAATAACGCAATTGATTTTTAATTTTTGATATTTGAATTTTCCAAAAAAGATTTTCATCAACTATTAATTCAAGATACTTGGTTTGATGACATTTTGTCAGTACCTCACAAGAACAACTTATTTGGTTACAATTTACTGCATGGAATTTCAATGGAACACTTAAATCAAGAGAGTGAGAAAGCGAAAAGATCATATAGACACTTTTAGTGACATTTAATTTGAGTCTTTTATGGTGAAACCACAAAGAGATCCTATTGAGGTCAAGCTGCATACTAGAATGAAGATCATCTTGAGAAATAGCACTGTAAGAGAGGGCTGTATCATCGGCAAATGCTGTAATGCAACCATTGAGTTGGGATGAATAAAAGTCGTTCATAAATATCAAAAATAGTATGGGTCCAAGAACAGTGCCCTGCGGCACACCACATGTCAAGTTTAGAGCCATGCTTCTAGTATTCTGTATTTTGACAACTTTACTTCTAGAAGACAGGTAGGATTTAAACCACATCAGAGGCAGCCCACGGATTCCTGCTCTGTTGAGCTTCAAGAGCATCAAATCGTGATTGACAGTATCAAATGCGTTGGGAGACATCCAGGAAGATTGCTGATGTCTTATTTCCTTGATTATTATTGAGACTGTGATAAATATCAGTGAGAAAATTTTGAAGAGCCAATTCTGTATTCCTTCCACTACAAAAACCATACTGATGTTCATAGAAAAGTTACATTTATTCAAGAAAGAAATCAGCCTGGTTTTAATAATTTTCTCTAAAATTTTAGATAAGACAGGAAGCAGGGCAATAGGTCTATAATCACTGACAAGCCTCTTACTTCCCCTCTTAAAAATAGGAACCACAACAGCTTTTTTCAAAAAGTTAGGAAAACGTTAGCCGCTTAATAATTTTAAAATCTTCAGTGCACATGCTCTCAAAACTTACAAATTCTTACCACTATAGAAGATCATTTTTCCACTATAATTATTTTAAATTAACGACATGAATTATTTGGTTAATGTATGCGATCAGGCTCATCAACTAACATGATTGTATTATTGTATTTATAAAATTTGTTTATTTGTAGATTGTAATTTATTGTGTAATTATTGATTTAAAATATATTAAAGATGCTCTCCCTTATCTAGAATAATTCTAATCTCCAGTAAGCTTATACTAAGGTCATGAAGAAGACATGTCTCAATGTCTCCTAGTTAGCCTACCTTTGTTTGAACTATAAAAGCGTATAACATAACTTGCAGATGAGTTGAGTATGGTATTATTTTAGAGTAAACTAGCATTTACAAAATTTATTGGCATCAATTTTAAGAAAAGTACTCAATCATAACTCATGTCTATGCTCTACCAACTTTCCAAGTAATGTTTGAGTAAATGGCCGCTAAATTAGACAATTTCAAGCTATAGATTACCAATACCTCTGATAACTATTCATTTATTAATAACTATTATTGACGATCTAATATGATATTATGATCTACAAACTGACACTGTATTCCAATAGAAATACAATGTCAGTTTTGTTATCATATTGTTCATCAAGTATTTCGTCATGGAAAACATCACAGATTAATTATTATTGATAATTTGGGAAGTAATTAGTTTCGAGTCGTGCTAGCTATCAGTTCAGTGAGGTGGGATAAGACACAAGTGTTCAAGCTGTTCTCTGCTGTAAAACACTTGCCGGTGGTTCGGAATCCACCTGAAACTGTAGGTCCAACTCATCGATCGTCTCGTCATCACCCTACTCCTTACCCACGCACTGGTCTCAGACCTATGTGGACTTCATCCTCAAAAAACTCCAAGTTTTAAGCTATTTTAAATAATTTTTAAACTTCAGTGTGGTCGAAATGTCTTGCTCATCTTTTATTGTTAGCAAACGTTGTCCATTATCCACTGCATACTGTTATTAAACAATTTAAAATAATGCATTTCAATATCCCGTATACCGTACAGTATTATTTTTCTGTGAAAATAAAATTGAAAAAATTGAAAATTGTGACAGTGCATGAAAGAAGTAACTTGATGAGATTTATATCAACAACAACCAGTGGCGTAACTACAGTGGCGTAACTCAGTCCGGTGCTGATGATGTTAACCTTAGGGGTGGGGTTGGGATGAAGGCTCCCAGCATTATATCCTGTAATCATAGGTGGAGAGAAAGGAGAGTTCTTTAACAATACAGTAATTTAAGGCAATATCTAAAGCTCTTTTTTTTGGTTAGGGATGTTCCCCCAAAATTTTTTTGAAAAAAGTATCTAAAACCACATTTTAAGCGATTCTAGACATGAACTCATCCATTTTAACATTATTTAAACCCACATTATGTTTCAAACTGATTTTTATCTAGTTTTTGCATCATTGAGATCCAGAACCTTACGCTAAAAAAATGTTGTTTAAGTTGACAAACTTAAAAATATTTTCACTCTCCTATTTTTTACCCCCTTCTTCCTACGATTGGTTTAATAATGCACTGTACCGTACAGGGGTCTAGCCCCTGATCTTCTCCCTTAGTTACGCCACTGATATAAACTTAAAGTTAATAATTAACGCTGCGAGTTTTCAGGAAACTCAGAGTTGGTTAACCTTCCTGTCTTATTTATTGAATTTACAAGCAATAGGGTTATGTAAGAATGATGAGACCTTGATATTTATATCGTTTGACATTGTTTGGAAAATGAAATATTCATGGAATAGTCGATAGGCAAGCAGGTTTTCCATAAGCAATGAATTCACTGGGTCATTCCATTCTTGTGTAGCCGTACAGGTGCTTGAAATTGTTAAGTAGTTTATGTTGTTAGCGAACTCTTAAATGAAGTTGCATAGTTGAGAACTTATTAGTGATTATTATTATGCACAAAAAATTGAGCTCATGTTCTTTCGATGACTATTTTCTCAAGGCATATTGGGGTAGGTATTTGTAGGAGTGAAAGTAAATTGAAAACTTAATTGATTAGTAAATTCTGTATTTGGTAGACGAACTTAGAATCAGTTTGAATAAATAAAATCTGTTTGATTTATTTTTAGCTTTAACTATTTCTTTAAACGATATATTTTGTGGCTTAAAATTTTTGAAATTTGCTTCAAATGGACATTTTCAAGAGAAATGAAATAATAATGTTCTATAATGGCATTTTACAATATTTTGTTATCTTATACGTTTCATAATGCAAAACCTGCATCACAATAAAAGTAACTAATAAGTCAAGTGTAGTTATTAATGCCTACTCAAAATAGTATTGAACAATAGAAAGCTATTGAAATAATTGCTGTGGTGTTGAACTAATTGAGCATTGTTTAAATAGAATGATTAGAAATGAATTAAAAAGATTAGAAATGATTAAATAAGATGATTAGCAACAAAAATGATTATGGGTGCTCCAATCAGGTACTGATGAGCCCCCATGCTATAAAGAGGGCCTTATTGACAAATAAAAATTTTAGGGATTTATTACAGTAGTGGATAAATGACTCAAGATTCGAAAAATAATATAATAGAATTTATGAAGACATTGAAAAATTGGATGATATATTATTTTTTAGCATTTGTATTTTTTTGTAGATTTAGATCTAGAAGATCCAAAGTTAATTCAATTCAAATTAAGACTCATAGATTTTCTAAAGTAGGCTACTACTCCCTTGGGGATTGAGGTCTTACAATATTTCAAATAATTCTCTTAATTAATAAACTGTAAAATTCCAATAGAATAACAAGATTTCAATTCCTTACTTTCCCTGTAGGCCTACAGTTTGACTTCACGGACTCTTCCTATATACTAAATTATTACATTTTAAACTTTAATTTTCAAATAGTTATTTTTATATAAAAAATATTTTATAAACTTGATATACGGTTTTGAAATGAAGGAGAACCTCTAAACAAATAATTTGTCGGACAGTAAAAATAATAGAAGATGGCTGCTTCATTAGAAATTGAAAAATCATTAAAATTAAGTCAATAAAGTTGAAAATAAAATATCTATTACAAGAATGATAATTTTCATGTTATAGTATTCTAATAAAAAATAAATATAAAAGATTGGAATAGCAAGTTTTCTGAAAATTTCAAATCAGCATGCGAAAGGAATATGTGTAAGAATGAAGATGATAAAGGAAAATATACATTATAGATCTCCTAAAACGTTTGGAGTATTAACCTCAAACTTTGTTTTTCCTATTTGTTGGGATGACACTATCCAAAGGTCCGAACCTCTTTGAAATACTGTACATTGATAAACATTTAATTAACCTTTTGGCCCAGATAGTTTTTATATTTCTTGAATATTAATTTTTTCATCTGATCTATTTCAACATTTTTTTTTTGTTCTGTTATAAATCTCGTTAAAGTTTAGCTTGAATTATTTGTTTTTCTGACTATTACTTGTGTTATCAAGGAATCTCTTTGTGAGTGACAGTGATTAAAATTCTGTTGCGAGGGTCGGATGCAATTGGATGCAATCGTGCGTAAACCTCTTTTTTGTTGAGTTTGGAATATTGACTTTTCCGGCCTACACCCTGACAATGACAGTAAACTTGCATTGGGGCTAGTGAGTAGCTACATTTATTTGGTAGTAGTTGGTTGAGGAGGATGAGATTGTTCCGGTGCATGGAACAGGTGGGTACAGTCGCGTTCAAAAGTTGTAGGGTCAGTTACCTGAGCACTCTTGCCAACAGGAACCGGACAGTCTGGCTGGGCGACGGAGAATTTTATTTTCCCTCTGCCTGGACCTAGGAATATTTGCTCTAATTTCCGGCATCGATAGCATAAAGTAGCTCTCGGCAATTATATCGATGTTTCGATGATGCCCTCAACTTTATTGATATTTTTTAGGGTGACCTTTGTGAACCCAGGATGGATGTGAATGAACTGTAATAATTACTGTGGAAGTAAGTTCACATCTGAAAGAAAAAAATCTAAAGACTCGAAGATCGAATAGGTATTATCTATTGAATAATAAAAATCGAATTTTTTTCTATTAATTTATACAAATAATTTCAGAATACAAGTTTGATGCTTTCTATAAACTTTAAAAATACAGTCATGGTTATGTAACCTCATTATCATTGAGACACTAGTCTTTAAATTGAATACGGTAATCTAAAGCTAATTTTTTTATTTATTCACACTCATGATTTGCAAAATATAGCCTATGTTTGATCCGTGATAAACTTCATTATCATTGAGGCATCATCAAGCTAAAAAGAAGATAAAAACTTAGTACTTAGCTAAAAGTATAAAGAGCTCAGCCAGTCTTTTTTTATGACATTATTGAATGATTAGGTTTATAAGTTTGAACAAAAATATTTCAGATCATAAAACGTTCGTGAACTGGATTTAATTTGCATGGAACTGCAATATACGAGATCAAAAACTATAATAAAACAAATATTTCCTCAAAGGCAATATTATTAAAATAAGAACTCGACATAAACTTGCAAAAAAACAATTATTTTTTTGAAAATAATTGAATTTCAACGTGAGAAAACGTTGAATCTTGAAAGGTATAAAATTATGGATGAACCTAAAAAATTAAAATAAATCAATATTCCTTCTCATGATATGTTTTAACTAACGTCTGCACATTCTTGTACCAGAACCATAAATTTCATGCATTCTATTGCATCTAAACTTTGAATTAGCATAATATTACAATCCCACAGCTCTTCTAAGACTAGCAAAATGAATTGTTGTATTTGTTTTTTTTTTCTTTAATGAATATTTTGGCTCAATTTCGCTCTTTAGTCTAAAACCTAGAGGACTGAAAAATATAACAGGAAATTTTTTTCTCATCAGCACTGATTGGTCTCCTTCTTCAATTAAGATGGATTGAATTCTCAGGTAGTAAGCGGGGAAAACTATGAGAGGTGATGATGAGATACGTTGCTATTGACTAAATTCTGAATACCACAATGGCCATGATGTTCTATATCAAGCTGTGGTTCATTTGCATTTCATATGAGGCAGTGAGCGCTGAGAGGTTATTCTCACGGACTACATAATAAATTTAATTGTGGGAGGTCAATGACGCTACAGCTATTTTCATTTCTGAGTTACATAGTTTCCTCTTTTTTCTCATAGGAGTGAGAAAAATGAACTGTGAATTGCCTTCACAGTTAAAGTTGTATATAATTAAATTGTTTGGAATAATAGTATTAACTTATTTTAATTATCATACCCAAAAGTCTCCAAACAAAATCAATATCCAAGAATATGGATGTCTCAATTCATTCAATTATTAATGTGTGTTCAATGAGTGCATGAGTTCATTGTGGTATTCATACCATGAACATACTATTAAATCTGTCTTTGTCCAGAGGCTACATGATTGTACTGCAGCGGTTACAGTCGATTCTCGGGAAGGGCTTGAAATAGGAGACCTTTTCTTTAGAAAATTAGCTTTTTAGCTGCCATTTTGATAAGATAATTATTAGAAACATAGTGGTGAAGCCAATAGATAAAATGGTAGTGATTGAAATAGAACTGTAGAATGTGATAGGAGCCCTGAATGGACCCGATAACCGCCCCAAATCGGTCCACTCAATTGAACACTTACTGTCTACTAGGAAGAATGTAAGACCATGAGCATACCAGAGAATTTATTTTACAATAATTAAATTTTCAACATAATGCACAAACTACACCCCCCGCCGTTTTCTGTGGTATTGCCTGTCACACCTTACATAATTATTTCGGCTCATTAGCGGATATTTTGGCTCATTTAATTCTAGAAGGAAACCAACTAAGAGTTGGTTACAAAATAATTCATTCTACTAACATTTTGAGGTTTCAGAGGCAAATTTGTTTTAGAAGTTCAGAGCACACACTTATTATACAATGAAAATCCACTATTTATTTGCAATCAAATTTATATTTTCCACTGATGGGTCTCTTAAACCCTTAGTATTACAAAATTAATATATTGAGTTCAAAATGATAACACAAGAGATGAAAAATCACACATTTAGTGCATTTTTATTTGTAATTATAGCTCCTATTACAATAAGTTTTAAGGGGAGAGAAAAGAATCTACACCGCTGTACAAAAAAGTATCATTAATTTAAAATACTTTTAAAAACTTGAAAAGTACTTATAAGTGGAAATTATGACTCGCGTTATGGCGTGACGGCCGTTTCACTCTGTTATCAAGAGCACTTCTTGTTTTTTAAGTTTTTATTATATTAGTGGAAACAAGATGGATCTTCAACATCATTAAAATACTCATTGATTTAATGAACCTATTGATGTGATACTCAAATGTAATGAGCATGCACTCATTATATAGTGGAAATTCACTATTAAATTTGCAATGTCCACTAATGGGTCTCTTAAACCAGTAGTTGTGTAAAATTGATAAAAGGAGTACACAATTATAGCACAAGAAGTAAAACATTACACATTTAGTACATTTTCACTTGAAATTATAGCTCCTATTATAATTAGTTTTAAGGTTTCCCTTAGCGATTTTACACCATTATAAAACAAAAGTTAATATTACTCAAAATGCTCATTGATTCAATTAACCTACTGATGTGAAAATCAGATGTAATTCATTTTCATGATTATTGAATTAATACTTTGTGTTTTCTGTACTGTTTCAGCACCAGCAACGCCCTCACCAGTGGGAGGTGGAAGTTCAGGCGCAGGAAGTGTTTTCGATCTCAGAAGGCATTCGTCGTCTGTAATTAGCGTTGACCCAGCAACTTCTTTAGAGAGTAATGTGCTGAAAAAAGTCGCCAGTTTAACGTTGGACAAAGCCACATTGGAGCAGAGAATCACCAAACCAAAATTCGTGCCTGAGAAGCTCGACTTTCAGCTTTATGAAAAGTTTGAAGGTGAGTTTCATCTATATAGAATTCTCCTTGTATATTATTTCCCATAAATAGGCTTATTTTAGTAGATAGCCTACTAGATATTTTTACAGAACGACAGTGGTAACTTCCCATGCGCTCCAATTCCGTTGCTAATGACATATTGGTTTATTTCTAATAATTTATTTTTCTTTTGAGAGATCATAATTAGTTTAAAGGGGAAAGAAACGGTGTGCTGGTTTAAATGGTGTACTGGTAGTGGATAAATGCAGCAATTATTAAATTACTATAATACAGTACCTATATTGAACCAATTAAATTTCGTCATTTCTTTTAATGCTGCAAATCTCTCTTCTCATTCGAATGTGAATGTGATTCTTAATGACAATCTTGAGAGCTTCAGTCGAAAGCTATCATTTCCAAATTTAAGTTTTAGGTATATACCTTTAATAAAAACTCTACAGGATTCATAGAGCTAGTTTTTATTTGAAATCAAACATTTGTTTTTTTCACTTCATGAAACAGTTTTTCCAAGTTAATGGCCAGTGGCGGATTAATAATATTGTTACGGGTTCTATGTCTAAAATAACGCTGGCAACACTTAAATTAATCACTCGCACTTTATTTACACAAATAATCACAACACTCACTGTTTAGTAATGTCTTACAGAAAAATAAGCAATTAAAAACAGATAACACGATATTGTTCAACTGATAATGAGTTTTCAATAACTGTACAAAAATCAATCACTAAAAGTTGAAAGGCCGATCTAAAATTAATTAATAACTGTACAATAAACTGTCCAATAATATTCAAAACGAAAAGTCGAAAAAGAACAATTAACTCAAGTAGCACTAGTCCGTAATACAATAAACACTATTTAGTAGCTCACTGGTATGAATTAAACAGGAAAAAGAATTATCACAGAGAAAGAATTATCATTATATATAGACACAATATAGAACTGACACAACTTGTTTATCATGACGATTTCGAACAAGACTGAACTAATTTACAAGAGTCCACCTCTATTTATATAAAATTTCATAATTGAGATATCTCTCGAATTTTCTGTCAACTTCTAAATAAATAAATAAAGGAAACTAGCACCTTCCACAATATTCGATAACATTCCATTAATGTCTAATCGAACAATGAGAACATTCTACTAATTACCAAGTAAACACCATAAAAGTGTCAAAAGCAGAATAATTAATGGCTTAAAAGTAAACATTTACATAGCAGATAACACCGAGAACTACTGTCTCTTCTTTCTTTCCAATTTCATATCCGCTACACTACCCCCACCTTAAGAGATTGTTCTGTCCCAGAACAAAAGTACTTATGTTAGTTTGGATCTGCTCTGGTTACTGGCTGGCTCCTCATTGGTCTTCCAAGGGTTGTAGATGCAGATGGTAATCTGTACACCAGTGGATTTGAACACCTCCTCCAGCATTGGCTTCACAATTTTCCAATCCAGACCATCATATCTGCTTCCAAGCTGTGGTATGCCAAGTTTCTTTACTCCAAGTTGTTGCATTCTGTCTCTCAGCTGAACCAAGCAAGTCCACAACGTGTCATAGGATGCCTTCATCTTTGGCTGTCCCTTAGTCACCAGGTAGAAGAGATGTTGACCATGAAGAACATTTCCTTCCTTGGGTCCTTGTTGTTCCAGGTCTCCAAGACCACCAAACTTCTTCCTGAAGACTGTAGCAATGCCTCGAGATTCTGCTAAGTTGCTGGTGACACAATGTGCCAGTGCATACTCCTTGGGCAGGGTGAACAGATCCATTTCACTTGTCTGGATCACTTTCCAAACTGTCATTGAACTGCGATCATCTGTAGACTTCTCTGGGGACAGAGTATGCCGAACTGGAGCTGCTTGTTCTTCCTTTGCCTTCTCACTACCACCTTGGTCTGCTGCGATGATGTGCTTCTCCTTATTCTTCCTGTTCCTGTTTGCTTCCTTAGCACTGTTGACATTTCCTTGCCAGGCTGGTTGCCCTTGTGTTGATTGCTTCTGGGACCTCACATGTTTCTGGCCAGGATCTCCCTTCTGTTTCTTCCCAAACTGGCTCCTCCCATTCAACCCAGAGATCACTGTACTCCTCCTTAGCAAACCCTCCTGGGACTTTTCTGCATCAGACGCCATTGAGAAACTGCCAACATTCCTGTCACTGTTTCCAGATTGATGGTTGGTTTTATCTGTATCCTTCCTCCTGGTCTGCCTTTTCTTCTCACAAGTACAGCATTGAAACTCCTTCTTGGCCACTCCCAACTGTTCCAGAACTAATTCCACAACCTTCTGAATGGTGCTTGCTCCAATAGTCTCAGCTTCCATAGCCCTCACTGCAGAGTCTCCTGGCACTGACTGCAAAACAGCTTCAAACTCCAATGCTTGGGCAAGAGCATCTCTCAGTGTCTTTGGTCTGGCTAATTTGACTGAAAGCTGGGTTTGTGTTGTCCTCAATCCACTCAGGAACCTTTCTACTGCTATACTTTCATATATGTTGTCATCAACAGAGGGATATGCATTCCTCTCAAGTTTAGCAATAGCAGCCTCAAACTGCTGCAGTGATTCATTTTGTCCTTGAACTCTTGTGTTGAGTTGGAATCGATATAACTGTTCCAAGTGCTTGTTGCCAAACCTCATCTCCAAACGTTTCCACAGCTCACTGAAGTTCCACTTTGCAGCTGAAGGAATTGAATGAAGAATTGCTAGCGCCTCCGCTCTGAGATTCATCACCAAGACATAGGCCTTTGTTGTGGACGACCAGCCATGGAACTCGGCTGTTGTCTCAAACAGTGTTTGGTAATCTTCTAGATGTGTCTTTCCATCGTAGGTAGGCAGTCCAGTGTGCTGAGGTATAACTACTGACTGTTTCTGGAGATCTTCCTCCTTAGCATCCATCATTGACTTTTCTGAGATGACTATTTCAGGAAAACTTGAAGATTTACTTACTTCTTGGTTTCTACTTGAAGTTCCAGCACCACACTCCAGCTGCTTTAGACGATTTTCTATGGTTTTTAAATCTTCCTGTAGTCGACCTTCCATGGTTTTGAAGTCTTCCTTCACCTTGTTGACTTCTAGATTCACAGAGTCAGCAAGATTTTTAACCTTCTCATCCATGGCTTCTTGTAACTCGTTTTTCATGGATGTCATATTTTGCTGAATATCCTGTAGTTTGCCCTCCATGGATGTGAAATTTTGTTCCATAGATGAAATATTCTCTCGTAGCTTACCTTCCATCGATGAAATATTCTCCTGCAAATCCTGAATATTTCCTTGTAGCTCGTCCTTCATTGATGTGAATGATGAAATCAGTTTCGTATCTGAAGTCTCGAAGAGGTAGGTAGCTGGGTCTTCTCCTTCTGCCAATAATGCATCACGAAAACAGTCTTGTAAAGTAGACTTCTTTCCAGATGTTTCTAGATCACGGTCCTCTAATTCACGTTTGAGATCGGCCACTTTTAAATCGCACAATGTAATTTTGCCAGCCATTTTTAATAAAACACAAAAAATCCCCGACTTCTGACACCAATTGTTACGGGTTCTATGTCTAAAATAACGCTGGCAACACTTAATTAATCACTCGCACTTTATTTACACAAATAATCACAACACTCACTGTTCAGTAATGTCTTACAGAAAAATAAGCAATTAAAAACAGATAACACGATATTGCTCAACTGATAATGAGTTTTCAATAACTGTACAAAAATCAATCACTAAAAGTTAAAAGGCCGATCTAAAATTAATTAATAACTGTACAATAAACTGTCCAATAATATTCAAAACGAAAAGTCTAAAAAGAACAATTAACTCAAGTAGCACTAGTCCGTAATACAATAAACACTATTTAGTAGCTCACTGGTATGAATTAAACAGGAAAAAGAATTATCACAGAGAAAGAATTATCATTATATATAGACACAATATAGAACTGACACAACTTGTTTATCATGACGATTTCAAACAAGACTGAACTAATTTACAAGAGTCCACCTCTATTTATATAAAATTTCATAATTGAGATATCTCTCGAATTTTCTGTCAACTTCTAAATAAATAAATAAAGGAAACTAGCACCTTCCACAATATTCGATAACATTCCATTAATGTCTAATCGAACAATGAGAACATTCTACTAATTACCAAGTAAACACCATAAAAGTGTCAAAAGCAGAATAATTAATGGCTTAAAAGTAAACATTTACATAGCAGATAACACCGAGAACTACTGTCTCTTCTTTCTTTCCAATTTCATATCCGCTACAATATTTTGTGTGTGTGGGGGGGGGGGGGAGGAGGTTTGGCCAGTCCTGGTGGTCTGTGGGATACGGAATACCCCCCAAGGAAGGTAGGAGGGAGTCCGGGGTTACCTTCTCCCTAGGTAGGTAGGAGGGGGTCCGGGTTTACCTCCCCCAAGGAAGTTTTTGTAAAACTAATCGCCCAAAAGTCACATTTTACACTATTCTAGCACTAAACTGTAGTATTACAGGGGAAACGGTTTTCTTTCTTTTTTTTTAAGTAATAATCTTTAATAACTTGATATTAACTGGAAATAAAAAATAAATTAATACAACTTGCTTCACATATCAATAAAATATCAACTTGAATAAAAATATAGTATGGATTTCCTGTTTCGAGCTCAACAAGAATTAAAGTGAAAAGTAATTCATCAACATTTCTTAAATAAACATTTCATCAACATTCATAAATCTCTTGACATAGCTAGAAATTGTCAAATATTGTCCAATTCGTTTTCTTCAATATTAATATCCAAATAAATCCGTCTAAAATCTCACTTAGTAAACATTGAAATTGAATGAATTATTGTTCATCTAGATATCTAGAAGATTTTTTATAATATATAGGGTGGCGCAGAGAAACGGGAAATTTTGAAGTTGTTGTTGGTATACCTGTGCGTCTCGTAGGAGTGGGGGACAGAAGTCATGACGCCAAGTAGTAACGGACATTTAGTTGAGATGGAGCAGTGGAGTGGTGCGGAGCGCGCAGTCGCTGTGAGAGCGTACTACAAAAATGGCGACAGTGCAACAGCTGCACAACGAGTGTTCCGACGCCATTATGATATTCCTCCCCGCGGTCGAGTTCCTTCTTCACATGCCATATCAACATGGGTTCGGAATTTTGAAGAGACTGGTTCGGCCTTAAAGAAGAAACCTCGTGGGCGTGTAGTGACTGTTCGAACCCCAGAAAACGTTGAAGCAGTGCGAGTCGCAGTGGAAAGGAGTCCGCGTCGTTCTGTACGAAAAATCGCCTCATCATTGCAACTTGGCCGTCGGAGCGTGCAAAGAATATTGCACGGCTTCCACTTTCATCCTTACAAGCTTCAGATTGTTCAAGCTCTAAAACCAAATGACGGTGAGTTACGCTTGCAGTTTTGTGAACAGCTACTGACTAAAATCAATGAAGACGCAAACTTCATTGAAAATGTTTGGATGTCTGATGAGGCCCACTTTCATTTAAATGGACATGTCAATAAGCAGAACATGCGTTACTGGGCTCACAGAAATCCCGCTGAACTTCATCACCGTCCGTTACACAGCCCCAAAGTTACTGTATGGTGTGCAGTGTCTTGTCGTGGGGTGATTGGACCTTACGTTTTTGAAGATGAAAATGGTTCCACTGTAACTGTCACATCTCAACGTTACATTCAAATGCTGGAGACATTTTTTGCTCCACGGCTTCATGCTTTTCCAGATATTGACATTCAGCAAACCTGGTTTCAACAAGATGGAGCCACCCCACACACTGCCAGGCTGTCAATGGTTGCATTGAGACGTTTGTTTGGAGAGCGCATAATTGCAAGGAACGCTAACATCGCTTGGCCTCCACGGTCTCCAGACCTTTCAGTATGCGACTTCTTTCTATGGGGACATCTAAAGAGCGTTGTGTACCAGACTAGGCCAAGAAATCTTATTGAACTCAAGACTCAGATTGAAGAACACGTCGCCAACATCCCAGTGGACACATTGCGTCGCACAATGATAAGTCTTCAAAACCGATTGAATGAATGTGTTAGAAATAATGGACAGCACTTAAATGATGTGATTTTTAAAAAGTGATTTTTAACTTAACGAGTATTGTAATTTCCACTCTTGCCTTACACATTTTCAGCATTAAAAAATTTTGTTTTCAATTAATTGGTTAATTATGATTATTTCAAAATTTCCCGTTTCTCTGCGCCACTCTGTACAACACATTTTCATTGCAAATAACTTCCACTAGGCTTTTTATTCTCGTACATTAATTTTTGTTAGTTTTAAAATAAATAATAACAATGAATAATTATTATTATCATATAACTGGTACGGTAATAAATATAAATAAAATAAAAAATCCAAAAATTATATTGAACATATTGAATCGTGGTCAATTCTTATTTTATATCTCTCAGGTCAGAAAAATATTTTTCATGTTCAAAAATAAAACTTTTGACTACTTTGATTTGATATTTCAAATAATGAGTGAATTCTCTCATTCTAAGTTACTTTGATAATAGGCCTAATAATTATATCGACAGATGAGAAACAAGCTCATAAAACAGAAGGTAGTCTGAGGCTCGCCCTCCGACAAAATTTTATTTGGAAATCCAGGAATATTCCAAAGGGATGCAATAAGCAAAACCTTCACCTGACCATGAACCTGACCTGACCATACGTACTACTGAACCTGATTATACTGTACTGCATAATAATTATACTACTCTTGACTTCAGTTCACACCACCTCTCAAATTTGAAAAAAATTGTCAGTTAATAAGTGAGTAAGTGAATTTTCTATTAAATTTTTACAAATAAAAAGATAACTTATAAAAAATATTATGGAACTTCTAGCCATCTGAACCAGTAGTGATGGCTAGCACAACTTTAAAAACAAAATAAACTCATGAATTCGGCGATTTACCGCAGCGCATGCTATACATATTTATCACAAAATAAGTAAAATTAAAAATTACTACTATTCTACGGTTCTTATAAGTGAGTTGATTGCTTTCTCCTTTCTTGCAAACTCTTTCAATACTTACACACATAAAAATTAATTTGATTTTAATGAATAGGGTGAAGCGCTTTTCACTGGGGGATGGCCTTTTTTCTGTAAGGGGGGGGGGGTTGATAAAAAATATATGCGTGCTGTAGACTCATTCCCGCGCACAGGCAACAATGCCTATGCGGGAATTTATTTTTCATTTAATAGAAGTGAAAGGATTTAATGTATGCTTATGATTTTTTCTTATGTTCTGGTACTTTATTGATTATTTTCTTTCCGCATATTGTACAGTGTATATTTTATGGAAATAAAGATGATTTGATTTGAATTACCTATACTAATTCTGAAGGAGACGGCGGGAGGTCATAAGAAAACTAAAGTAGGTATATATAATCCAGTATTTAAAAGGAGTCCTATAACACTTAAGATGGAAAACAGAACTATTCAATAGAATTTGGTGCTGGAGTCCTCTCCCGGGAATAAATTAGGAAATAATCCCATCAAACCCGCATTCTAAGCAATACCAGACACAAATGCATTCATTTTAAACCATATTATCGATCAAAATTGATTCTATCAAGTTTTGGATCCTACCCCGGAGAATACGCGAACCATTTCACCATTTACAGGCTCACTGTTAACAGTTATTAATTTATCGTATTTATTAGTATTTCATAAATTTTCACATATAACTTTTGTTTTCTTGAATTTTTTACCGATGTGGTCTATGAATATTTTTTTCTTCATGTATCTCATTCTTAGGTGTACTTTAATATTGTACTGAATTGTGGTTACAGCTGTTATTTTTTCCTTGTTTTGATGAGTGAAATAAGAGTGATCAACACTGCGACTCACTGCCAACACACAAGTTATCTTATGTTGGCAGTACTAAAAACTGTTTCGATAAATATTAAGAAACTTAGGCTTATTTTCTTTTATGTATATTATTTTCTGTTTGTTCTAGTGTACACATTATGTCCAATATTTGGCAATAAATTTAAATTCAAAATTGAAAAAAATTAATGCAAACAATTTGATATAGATCATATCAGCACAAAAAATAGACAATAAATATTACTTTTATTAGGTTTCAAATTTTGAAATGATAGTCATTTTTGTCACCTCCTTGGGGCTGTCACGCGGGGTGATCCGCCCCCTTGAGCCGTCACTAGCTTAGAACTAATTTTGAATGTATTAATTATTATTTTTTTCTTTTTTTCTGAGGATGAAGCCCACATAGGTCTGAGACCTGTGCGTGGGTAATGAGTTGGATGATGGTGATTGATGAGTTGGACCTACAGTTTTAGGTGGGTTCCGAACCACCGGGAAGTGATTTTACAGCAGATAACAGTGTCTTTTTTGCTGGCCAATGTAATCGGTCACCGTTACAAACAGGATCTACGATAACGCAGCTTATCTCTATCTGATTGAACAGATACCTGCTACGCCTCGCGGCTATCACTCCCCAAATCAGATTACAAGATATCAGATTACATGATAATTCAGATTACAAGATATTAATTTCGATATTCCTTTTGTTTATTTTTTTAAACTATGATTAAAAATAAAAGTTTTTAATTATCCTATTGATGTATCTATTAATTTTCCAATTTTCACTTTCTCGGGGGTGCCCCCTCCAACTGCAACCTGGCATTCTCTTTTGAGAATTTAGATAATATTAGGTAATAAAATCTCATTATTTTCATCATTTTACATAAAATTCAAATTTAGAATTTTGTGTTAAGTTTTCCTATTGATTTGATTATTGGTCTTCATGAGCTACTGTTTCCCCTAACCGCTCCTAAGTTGAATTGCAATTTGCAATTAATTGAACCGTTCCTTCATTTCGATTCAATTGAAATATTCTTTTGGATATGTTGAACATGAGAAAATTGTCTAGGAAATAAGCTTTGGCTAAATTCTGTATAGGCTACTCTGAAAATCAAAAGATGTGTCTATGAATTATTTTAAATATAAAAATTATCAAAATATGATAGACATTTTTAATCCATATTCTGTAGGTAGGAATGTACACTATGGTTCCCCCACTGTACAGAGAAGCCATAGGTTTGAGATGTTTGCATATACAAATAGTTCAGAAGATAAAGCTCTTGTTTACCAGATACCATAAATTTCCACTGAATGAAAAGTGTTCATTTACAATTTTCAAGGTTTTGTGGATCGTATTTCTTTGCGTAATTCCTCATGTCAATCATTGCATAATCTTAATGAGGATATTATTGTCTCTTCGAAAAACTGAGACTAGAGAACAGTCCTATTCTTATTCTATGAGGCTATTATTTTACGGTTCTTAGTTGTATCGACAAAATTTTAATTGGGGTTTGCATACTATTTCAAAATTCGAAACATGAAGCGAAATCCAATTTTCCTGTCGTAGAAATAAGTCATAAATCATTCTGAGCTATAGCCTATGGGTGTTATGAATAAATCAAGTATAATCGTTAATCTCTTACACGAAAATGATAAACATGTAAATTAGAAACCTCTCAACACCAGCTGTCAGCCGATTCAATCTCACGATCAGGACATAAATACAGTATGACGAACTGAATCCTGAATGGATCAAAGTTACGTCAGAATAATGGTGAAATATGAGTAGGACAAATAACTCAGTTCAAACCTACAAAACTTATGGAAGTTATTTATTACTCCCAGGAGTTACTCACTTATGGAAATTTCATTTTGTTCGGTACCTACGTTCGGTAGACTAACTTCTATGTGAAATAACAGAAAATCACTGCAGGAACTGCACACTGCAGTGTTGAGAATAAAGCCATATTATATGCCCTATTTATAATGATTAATTATGAAAATTAATAAATTTTTCCCAACACCCGATTGCAAAGCCCCTCATTTCTCAACAGTAAATAGTTCGCAAAACAGCTGATTTCCGCATTTCATTTACTTTTCAATACTATTTATAATAAACTTAAAAAACACGTTTGAATGAAAATTGACTCACGTTATGGCGTGACGGCCGTTTCGCTCTGTTGTCTAGAGCATCATCAGACGACCCACAGTACACTGATTCAAGGCATGAGTTTGAGGGTTATGTATGTTGGAATGGTGAAGGGGTGGGGGGATGAGTAGGCGGGAGGTTTGAAATTGGGATTATTTTGTCAAATAGAGTATACCATTCCGACATACATAACCCTCAAACTCATGCCTTGAATCAGTGTACTGTGGGTCGTCTGATGATGCTCTAGACAACAGAGCGAAACGGCCGTCACGCCATAACGTGAGTCAATTTTCATTCAAAAGTGTTTTTTAAGTTTATAATACATATTAGTGGAAACAAGATGGATCTTCAACATCACTATTTATAATTCTCTTGGCACCTTACTTCAGATTTTGAAAATGTGTGATTTCGAATATTGTAGCCTATCAGGCTTGAATTTTTGTGATTATTTGGCACCTTTGCATAACATAACTTTAAAAATTGATAAGTCTCCGCGATTGCTCATCTCTCAATATAAAACATAATATATACAGTATAGAACTACATTAATTTATGATGATTTGACCCATCTACTTGGTTTGTAAGTCAAGGAATTGGTCAAAATTAAGACTGATGAATTTATAAATATTGGAGAAAGCCTAGTACTTATCAAATATTTTTTGGTATGGAACATTTTTTCATAATATAACTATACAAAATAATTTTTTTAACAATTAAGTGGTAGATTAGCAGAAAAGTGAATAATATGACAAGAATTGTTCACTTTTGAACAAATTACTAAAAGATTTCAAGTTAGCCTGTTTCCTTGTTCCTCTTATGCTACCTCTGATATTGATGTTAACCAAGTGTGATCTTTAAAAGCAAAATAAAAATCCAAAACTTTTTTGAAATATAAGGTTTCTGAAATCAATATCAATTAAGCTGATTTTCAATCTCAAAAAAAGTATTCATTAATTCTATGTTCTGTGTTTCAACCATCCAAAGAAATATAAAGTGATAATTCTCCATGTGACGCTATTTCGCCCACCTATTTTGCATTACCTATGCGTTTTTTGTTTACTATCATAGAACAAACTTTTACTGAGAAAAATGTGTCCTTGAAATTAAAATTACTCAAGGTCGGCTAAGAAGGATCGTTTAAAAGCCTGTTGCATGTCAATTGGCAAATTATAACAATTATCACAATCCAAATAAATGAAAATTTCCGTACGATTTTGCAGTAATTATTGGAAGAAGTACGTATGCGTAAAACTAGTTTTGAATTGTTAAGCAACAGCCCCCAGGAGTTTCAAGTAAACTTGAGAGACACTGATGGTTTTTCAATATGGCTAAGAAAGCAGGTGTCGAGAGCCCAGGGCTTTAGATCTTCTGTGTTTTTAAACTAAATGCAGTATTGAAAATCAGAACTATTTGATTTCATGTTCACTTGAACCCATTTCCAGTGGTCACCAGCCGAATAAAATAGTACAGTATCAGCTATTTCAATTCACTAGTCGTATAAATTACGAGTATTATATACTGTAAACGTATTATTGGCAATTGTACGAACTGGTTTCGCGGATATTGACATCTCTCTCGGCTTCGGGGGGAAGGGGATGTTTCTGGGTATTTTTTGCGGGAAGTACCGTTTTTTCCGGTGATATCCCCAAAATATATTCTTTGTTGATATAAATATCCCCCACCTTGAAAATTGTGGGTTCGCTCCTGTTTGCATGCCTATTATGGTATTCCCGCTCCTTTTGTATTGTGGAATAACAAATTCGGTGTTTCTGCGCACTGTCAAGATTGAGTTTACGAGCCGTAGAAATTAATATGGAGAATAAACATTTCAACAAATTTTGACAATGATCCAATGTCTACGGATCAATGACCTAGCATGTTCAAAAAATTCGTACATATTCACGTAGGCAGGATTCCATCAATCCTGTGCTAACATAATATTTGTATTCAATAGTCAACAAACATCACCTGTGAATGAGTCATTGCAATAGAGGGCGTGCGTGCGTAAGTGTGTAGGTGAGTTTGTGTGTGTTTTGTGTTATTTGAGAGAAGTAGGGAGCGGCCAGTGGGCCTGTGCAATATCTTGGAGTCTCTTGGGATGTGAGAGCGTGGACCTTGCAGTTACCAGTTGCCTGTCGCCAAATGCTGTACTAGTCTATAGCAGTCGCCAGACTCTCTGAGCTTGGTGGGCGTATAGGCCGCTCTATCTTGTCGCTGAACTTCTGGTGCTCACAAATAATTAATGTGTATAAATCCACAATAAGTTGGCCGGTATCCTTAACACGGTCTTGCTTCAAACATCGTTGAAATACTTCGAAGAACTGGCTAGTTTTGTTTAAAAAAAGTTTTATTGGGTTCTAATGAGTGGTGGAATAATTGATGAGCCAAAAACTATCTAGTTTTTTAACATAAATTTTATCGGTTTCCGATGAGTGAACATATAATTGACGGGTCTAGTTTTTAAATATAATTTTTATCGATTTCTGATGAGTGAAAAAATAATTGAAGGATTGAAAAATATGACAGTCGTGATTTTCAAGCTTAGGAAAAATTGTGACAAGTGGCCTACGCATATTTTCATGTAGTGACAGTTTTTACGCCATGTTTTCAGCGGTTTCTATTTCATCGCTTTTTTCAACTATCTGCTTTCCCGGTAGGTGTTGAAATAAATTCTTTATTTTGATGTAAGAATTAACTGAAAGTTTGGGGCAATAAAACTGAATAGGATTTTTAATACGATAGCATGCAGATGTATGTTGTACTGTAATGATTTGTCTGATCAATATAATTTGATTATATCTGGAACAAAGAGATATTCCATTGCTTGCAATGCTTTCGACATTAATTTTCCAGTCATATTCATTTTTCTGCTCTTTCTCTGAAGCATTTCTAATATTTTTACTTTTTTACAGTTCGTAGATATTTTTCCTAATTATCTCATGATATACTGTTCAAATTTTCTTTTCTCTCTTCATAATAGGCTAGTATGTTTAAGAAAAATACTCATTTCGAATTGGAATAATTTTGTATAACCTGAGCCCCCAAGGAAAAATAGATGCAGCAATTAAATTCATTTCTTTATGATACGCAAAATGGCGTTTTAACCAATACTTCTTGGTCAATTTGGATTCAATCATACTATTTCAGCAGAATATTTTTTCAAATGTGATGTGATATAATAGGAAACGTTTTTTGAATTTATTCGAGAAATGCAATCAGAAAATCAATCCAATAACTTTATTTTGAATAAAATGTTTTGAAGTTGACAAAATTTTCTAAGAAGGCTACTTGTACCGTTCTGCAAATAGTGCCAATAATTAAATCATAGTTATCATTTTAAGATTTTCATACAAATATCACTTTAAATAAATTACAGAATTCTGACCCACAATGCAGATGCAATGAATGAACTCATCAGTTAATTTGCAAAAAAAAATAATAATTTGATAGACATCCCTTACATCCGCTTTTACGCTACAAGAAAGGAATATCGAATAATAAGTTGAACTACATTTAAGGAAAAAAAACAATTATCTTCCTCTACAGCAGCTGCTTCCTCAAATAACTAAATCTAGAAATATACTTTTCTTAAGAAGGTCTCTTTGCTAAATGATATTTCTGTTATTGAGAGATATTTATGTTTATTTTATTCTTTTGGAAATATTGAGTTATATCTAATCATTTGTACATTTACTGCTAATTATTTCATCTGATTCAACTTATTAAAATAGCATTTAAAGCTTAGTTTATGTTATATTTGTCTATTTTTTTCCTGTAAGTATTTCGGGTAGAAGAAGTATAGACCTTAAACCTTGTTAATCCTAAATTAATTTACACTTAACTTCTAACTATGTTTCCAAGTCCATATGCTTCTTCCATTGAAAGCTAAGCAAAAGATAGTAGCATTCCTTTCATTCTTTCAAGAAATAATATTGTGAACCTTAATATTCAATTGTTACTTTCTTGAGTCTATAGGGAAATTTGGTCAAGGGGTATCCAAAATCCGTCGATTCAATTATATCTGCATCTATTTATTTGTAGCCTTGTTCCTTGCCAATTTGAGCTTAATGAGGCCTTTTCAAGACCTCCATTACACTGGAGTGGGGAAATGGCGAAATGTAGAGGATCTTGGCCTAATAGTCTTCTGTTTTTTGAAAATTGGTTCAATTAAAAAAACATATCATGAAAATTTTAGCCACATACAAAACCAACAAAAAAAGTATAAAATATTAATCAAAGCAGTCTAAATATTTATCCAATTGAATATTGCAAGCTGGAACACTACATGGTAACTTATTTAAAAGTTTCCCAAAGCTATGTCATTTCTACATGATCATAATTATTAGTCTATTATTATTGAAACCAATATATCAGAGATTGTCCGTCTGCATATATGATATGGCTCCTATAGTTACGTAACTCGCTTCTCAATTTTGATCTTGATTTATTAGAAGGAAAGTCGTGAATTTCCAAAGCTGTTGAAAGCTTATAAATTCGACCAAACTATCGTTGAAACACACCTTTGCATTTCATGAGCTTCGAGAAAAGAAATTCTAGCGACCAGTGTAGAATTTCGCTCATTCTACGTACGTTTAGAATGTTTATTGAGTTTATTCATCTTCAGTTGAATTCAAAAGCGTTATAGTCTATGCAAGGTGAGACATCGTAAAGTTAGTTACATAATACTGATTGAGATAAGAAATCTTTCAAGCTAATTTATTTCTAGTCGCGTCTTAAAATACGAAGTGAGGTCCAAATAGTTCTTGAACTATAGCTTTAATTGCCTTGTTCATCAGGTTGGTTTCGTTATTTGGGTGGCTATTGCAAAGGAAGCCCGCACTCTAATGTGATTGAGTTATTGACTAGTTTCTATGTTCTGACATTTCTATTTCTAGGGTACTAGCCAACTAGCTATTAGCATTAGAACTAGAAACTGGTTAGTAGTTTTTGGTAACGGTTGAACCATGCAAGTTCTCCTTATCCTCAAATTATTTAAAAATAGGAGTCCACCTTCTATAACCAGTTGATAAATTCGTTATTCGCCATTACGAAATGATGGTACCTAACATTTTGTATATTTAGGCGATATAAAAAGATGAATTTGATAAAACACTAGACATTTGGTTATCAATTAATTATTTTAAAAAATCGTATAGGCTACATACTCTCATTTCCAATATGAAAACTGACAGTTTCAAACGGGTTTCAAACTCACAAATAGCAGATTCTTTGAATGCTTATAAATCGTGTACGTTTTTTTAATTCTTTTTCAATATTAACTGCATAAGATTGAACAAATATCGAAATTTTGTTATGTTTGAGTACCTGTACCACAATACCTCATCTGACACAGTCTCATGAATTGAAGTGTATTTGTTTCTACATCATGCCACTCATTCATTCCAATAAAATAATAATAATTATAATACAATTTCCACTGAAAAAATAATAATTTATTTGACTTAGCCAACACATAATGTTTGGGGTTTTCTTTCTTTCTTTTTTTTTTTTTGATCTGCTACATTATTTGCTTAAGCTGCTATTTAACTTATTGATTGTATACTTTATTTTTTAATCTAATAATTGTTTCAACTAATTCTCTTATCAAATTGAAAATATCTCAGATCACAATGTTACGTGACGGTTGTGAATAAATAAAATGGAATATAGAGCCGACTGCCTACAGCTAGTATTATACCCGGGTATTTTTAAAACTCGGGGTAAATACCCAAAATTCATAAATACCCGGGTATTTTGGATATTTACCCGGATATAAGTACCCAAAATTCATAAATACCCAGGTATTTTGGTTATTTATGAAATCGAGCATGATTAATTGATGTTAACCTCTGAATATGTTATTATTATCATCATTGTATGATACATTGAGTTAGTCTACAACAACTTATTTACCATTTTTTCAATGACTTGGAAATTATTTTTAAATATTACCCAAAGTTTGTAAGTAAACAGGATTTTTTCGTGTCTAAAATCGGCAAAAACTTGGTGAATAAGAGTAATTCTACTGGTGTGACTGTGACACACATCATGCAACAAAAGACTTGTGGGTTGTTAGTCTGGTGGGGGGGGGGGGGAGGTGTGCACTGATGCAACCCTGGAATGCCCAAAACTAAAAATTTCCTATGATGTGAAAATGAATTATGTTTAGTGAGCATACTTCTACTGTTATTAAGTTATGTTATGATTTTTATTTTAGAAAATGGACTGGAAGTAGGCCTAACTAACATGTAGGGCTAATATTAGAAGTAATAAAAATTTTCAATGTAGATAAATGTGCAGGTATTCAGGTATTCAGTGTTGCCTCAGCTCCAATCTGGATAAACCTTTTTTGCAAAATTCCTTCTGTCTTTTGGTCTAATTCTAATTTTAAAGCTTTGTGTCATAGAGTTTATGTTTGTTTATGAGTTTAATTATGTTTTATTTTAGTAAGTTACTAAACAAAAGATCTTGAACAAAATCCTTTTAAAATTATTATTGAATCTTACCATCCTACAGACTGATTTTTTATCATTTCCTTGGGTTAGTTTACACATACTAGGTCAAATTTTCCTCTCTCTAAATAATAATTATAAAACAAACTCTTTTTGTCATTTTCAATAGAATCCCCACAAGAAACTAAGAAAATCATAAATACCCAGGACCTAGGTATTTATGTCGATCATGCTCAGAGGTAAAATGCTAGTAGGAACCATATGAAGAATTGTTCACATTTTATCATCATTTTACTATCCTTACAGAGTAGTAATTGCGAAAAGGCAACTCAATCTTCTCTAAATTCAATAAAAATTATAAATATCCAGTTTTTGAGTATTTACCCGGGCCTGGGATAAATACCCAGGTAAATAACCAATTTATAAATATCTACCCACTGGGTATTTACCCGGCCCACATCACTACCTACAGCTGATTATTATTATTGAATTCTATTGATTGATTTGATAGAAAAAGATAATTAAATTGAGTTTTTTTCGTTATTTTGCAGGTCACATGCTGATCAACTGGTTTGTGTCAGCATTTGCTGAAGAGCATTACCTGCGCCAGGCTCTCAAGGTGTCTGACCTGCGCATTCTGGCCACTCAGTTCTGCACTCACCTCTTGGCTGCTGGAGTACTACGACAATTGCAAGACAAGGATGCACCTACTGGCGAATCTCTTTTTAGGGTCAGTTGTCTATCATTTGATGTGGCGCACTCAATATATTTTTTTGGACAATGAAGCCCACATAGGTCTGAAACCTGTGCGTGGGTACTGAATTGGATGATGATGATTGATAAGTTGAACCTTCACTTTTAGGTGGGTTCCGAACCACCGGTTTTATTACTGTGCACTTGATGGTTGCGCAATAATTTCCGATTTTTTTAAAATCTAAGTACCGTATGCTATAATTAACTTAATTTTTTATTTTTCTGTTTGATGTCGTATATAATGCCTGATTTTGCATTTCAAATATGAGTGCGGTTGTGGTATATTAGCAAGAAATCAATGTATTAATTCATCATTATAATATTGTATTTGCAATATTAAAGTTTGCACAATAATATTAAATTCTAAGTTTAATCTTAGGAATAAACAATCAATACTGTTACGGGTTCTAAAGCTAAAATAAGGCTGGCAACACTAAAGTTCACTTGCACTTTATTTGCACAAATTAGTCTATTTACACACACTAATTGCAAGTTCAATTAATAAAGGAAAAAGATCAACAAATGACAAGCTTATACTTATTTTCAGTAATTATTTACAAGAATTAATGAATAATTAATTACAGGCCGATCAATAATAAAAGAAACAAGAGTTCAAACTGTACAATAATGAAGAAAGAAATGATAAAAAGAACAGCTAAACACTTACAAAACACAGTCCGATACGTTATTTGACAATTCCAAATAATATCATTTGACACAACGTCTTTAAACTGGTTAATAATCTGAACAGATAGTAGGCACTTTTCTCTGCCACGGTGCACTGGAGTCGAGCGTTGTTTATGCCAACAACACTGGATTTTCATATTTTTCCGGTATTAATATCAGGCATCGGTGGTTCTTTTTAAATTGTCATGGTGGACCCTTGACAACATAATTATAATTATAAGTGTCAATAATATTGGTGATTCAATAACATAAGCGTAACGAAATCTTTGTTCTCAGGTGATCATTCAAGAGCATTTAGATATAAATTAGTTATTTCCTTGTAATAAAAGTAATCTAGGTTGAAAAAGACGACTGATCTACAACTGCAAGGGGGCTCTAGCTTTATAAGTCTTTTACTTTCAGAAAATCGGATTAAACTATCTGAAAATCAGTAATGAACTATAATTGAGAATGATTATCAATAAATCGTGTCTAATTTTACTTCATTAATTGAGTTTAATTTTTTTCAATCATTTTCAAAATTTAATGTTGTTTTTTTAATTATTTTCTTTTTGCTAGTGTTTTACCCGTGCTTTGCAACAGGATGTTTAAATTAAACATAAGGCATTTCAACTGTCAATGCCAATACAATTCCAAAAAGGGAATTAGGCGCTGCAATATCCATACAGAATAAATGTGTTGCTTTGGCTTGTGACTTGAAGCTTTTTTTGTATCATAGTGGCGTATCATTTACGGTATTAGCTGTTCTATGAACCTACTAAATCTAAACACACTTTGAAACAGTAATAGTGCCCATAAGTGAAATTTGGACATTAATTTTGAAAAATTTGAAAGGAAAATCAGAAATTTGGCATCGAGGTGCACTGAATCGAGTTTAGAGAAAGCTTTGTGACAAAAAATTTAGTGCTCCAAATCGTTGGCCGTTTTTGTGAAATCCGTATGATCATACGACCATACTCTCTTATGATATCGATTTGTACAAAATGATACTCTAATTTTTTATTTTGTGCTTCGATTTGTATATCCAAATGTTGTTTTTGTTTTGTTTTGCAGCCTGATCTCATCTACTACTGGTCGCACACAGAAGCGGTTAACGCGGTTCCTCCGACTCCAGGCAAACTGCAGCCTGTGTCATGGCCGCCCCCTCTCTCACCCACCACCTCTCTACAAGATGTTGTCTTACAGTACAACGGATCCAGCGGCTCAGTCAAGGGGTCAACAGGTAAACCACCAGGATTACCATCATTCCAGAAGAGTTTTGGTTTTGAATAAACTTGAAATTTATCAAATTTCCAAATACAACATATTTTAATAATTTTTAATCTCCTTCTAGTGCTACTAATATTATACTGAAGACTTCTGATGATTCAATGTACGCCATTAAGGGGGTCTTCAGTATAGCACAAAATAACTCGAAATTATTGAAGCATGAATGTGTTTGTTCAGGCAATTATAGTGTTTACCAATAACAGTTGTTACTATTGTCAGGTAAAAGGCTTGTTTGGATTGGATCTAGTGAGGAATGACCCATTTTACAACCTTTCAATCCAACCTTTTTTACAACAAACCTTGCATTAAAAAAAATATGGAAAACATTTACTCCGCATGACAACTGAAGGCTTCTAATAATGGCATGGAAATACAAGCCTGAAGGGGAAATACTAGACGTTGAAATACTGAGAAAGAAGATGATTAACCTTTTACTTAAATTGTACATCTTGTAAGATGATGGTGAATGATTATTATTGATTGGGAAACGTACAAGAACCTAGTTATTGGTGATGACTCAAACTCAGAAAAAACGCATCATTATTCGAAAATTATTTTAGAATATGTAGCAACAGCCAAAATAAAATGGAAAATCACTTTATTTTGTATCCTTACTCTTGATTTATTATTATTCTACAGATTCAATAACATTAGTAACATGAAAATATATTAAATTAAGCCCAGAAATGACATGAAAATAGGGTTACACTGTCAGACTTTTGAATACTTTAAATTGTAGGAGACTTAGATTTTTTGATCATCTTCTCTTGCATGAGTGATAAAAGGCTTCTCATAATCAGGATGTGTGCGACCAACTTCTAGAGTACAGGCTTCATAAAACGTATCAGAAATTGAAAATATTCCATCTGGTAAACAGTTGAAGTTTATAACTTTGATGTTGTAGCTCCATTTAATTCTTCTTGATATTTAAACATAAATAATTATTGGAAATAAACTTTACTAGTGAATTCAACATTCAGGTTTCTAAACCTGATTCAGTAGACCTCCAGCCGTTTCTGAAAAAGTATTTCAGCAATGCGAAATGGCCATCATAAGTCCTGAATCCACTAGTGAAGTTTCAAATCAAAAATCTTTTATTTAGATTATTCTAAAATATATACACAGTATATGCATTTTTAAGAAAAAAAAACAAAACAAATCAAGAATCTATAATACCTGCAAGGTGAATCCTGTGCGCAGGTATGAGTTGCAATACTATACTGAGAAATGATTTTACAAAAATTGAGGGAAAAAAAGGTAGGTTGAGACAAAGAGTGACGAGAAGATAGGAAGAGAAGAAAGAAAAAGAGAGAGAATAAAGACAAAGAAGAGAAGAGATGGATGACTATTCGAACAGCCTTTCTTGAATATTGTTTGTAATTATTCATGCATTTATTTCCTTTCCAAGCCTTTCATTTTCAAATTTATATTTGTATTTTCAATAATAAGCTTAATATTTATGTTTAAAATAGTTGGGTATGTTGTCCATAATTATCAATCAATTAAATTTTTAATCAGTGTTGGGCTTAAAAGTGTGTTGCTCTATTTTCATTTAATTGTTTTTAGTCTAAATGAATAATTAAACTTAGAAAGTTTTTTTTTCAGAAAGTATCCTACCAAGAAGATTAGAAGGTGATGGAGATGTTGTGACTGAACTAATGAGAAAAGTTAATGAACAAAGGATGAGAATAGAAGAGTTGGAGATGTACATTGAGAGAATGAACCAAGAAAAGGAGAGAATTAAGACTTTGGCTGACATTCAGGTCGGTTTATCATTTATAGTAGCCTATGACAGAGAAAAGAATTACTTATTTTATTCTATGGTTTCGTCCAAATAAAACAGGATAAGAGAAACTTTTGTGTCACTGTAGTATACAATTGTTTAGAGACTTAAAATTCCTAAATAATTAAATTCAATTCAGATTAGTGATTTGAAATTTATAAATGTTATTGACAAGGAGTTTGGAATCTCTTCCATTACATTAATCAAGTTCTCCAATAGTATTTTAATGAAATTTTAAAAATGTTATCGTATTTTATAATATATTATCGTATCTCATGAATAAGTATTTCATAAGATATTATCTTCCATTAAATATAGTTCCTATACCATCGAGATTGTGACTTACTAAATGATTGAAATTAAAAGGATTTACTACGAAATTGTGCTGAATTACAATTCCTTAAAAAATTACAACATAACATTGTAGTTTCTCTATTTTTAAATATAATAATTGGAATATAAATGTGAAATCTGATAATGATCTTATTTAGTAGTGTTCCAACAAAGTTATGGATAGGATTCGTGGATTTCTTGTTCCATGACGAACTGCGTTGTTAATATTAACTTTTCATGTGAAATTTAACGACTTGCAGTCAAATTTGACTGCAAGTCGTTAAATTTCACATGAAAAGTTATGGATAGGACTAACTGAATGTCTGCAATGTTACAGTTCAATAAGTCAACAATTTTCCTTTCTTTTGTAAGATCGAATAGTGACGAATCATTGTCCACAGTTATTAAGATATGTAATATACTTGTATCGGTTTTTAATTTTTTCCAATAAATAATTCAGCTTTAAGGCGAATTCAATTTTACCACCAAAAAGAAACTAATATGCCTTCATAAATATAATAACCTCATAACTAGTAGTGGATATATTTTACATACAATTTGTGCATCTCATATACATACATACTTATATATCATTTTATCACCATGACTAAGATGATTCATTGCTTCTTGATGTCTATTTATGGATTTGTTCCTATGTACAGTAAGTTATATAATTGTTTCTTGCTATATGCTAGACAGGTAGATATTATTCATATTCATACACAAGATTCCTAAAAGACATGAAATTTCTTTATTTCAGTCACTTGCTAAAAAAGTTCGAGAGGACTTTGACTCACCAACTGAGAAGAAAGAATTGCGTTTGAGCAGAGAAAGTCTCAAAAATGGAAATATATCAAACAGATTAAGTCCAGAGGGAGAATCCTCACCACAACGATTACGCAAGTCATCATCATCGAGTAAAATTCCTATCCTAACTTCAAGTCAGAAGACACCACCTGGAACTTCAGACAACAGCATTGTCAATAAAACAGCTGTAAGTCCCACAAAAGCAAAGGGGTCAGAACAATCTGATGCTAAGTTGAGCAATAAGGAGATGATCAAGTCAGATAGCACATCTTTGACATCTACTCTCTGTTTACCAAAGACACCAGAAGATGATGACAACAGTGAAAGAGAGAAAAAGAAAAAAGTTGCATTCGTGTCTACTGAGAAGACAGATGAAAGTCGTGATACAATGTCGAGCTCAGAGTCCCTTCAGAATGAAATTTCATCAAGTTCTCTAGATACAGCAAGGATGACAGACACTGCACCAACTCCTCAACTATCACCAGTGCCTGGAATGGGATCATCATCACACTCGCCATCGCCAACTATGTCTGGAAAAAGTCCATCAGACATGAGCAAGCTATCAGACATAGCAACTGTATCAGCTGCACCTCCTGTTTTTGTACCTCAGCCGTCTGCTCCTTTAGAATCTGTGAAAGAAGAATCTCCTTCATCACAACTTCCTCCAACTGTGATAGAAACGACAAAAGAGTCAAATAAAGATTGTCCACCAACTCCAGGAACAGATAAATCATCCTCTTCACCAAGTGCTCCTTCATTATCCCATTCCTCTCCTCAACAAACCTCTAAAACAGTAGCTGCTATACCTCCTCCACCACCAATGCCTGGTATATGTCCACCTCCACCTCCTCCACTCATGCCTGGTATATGTCCTCCCCCACCTCCTCCACCTATGCCTGGTATGTGTCCACCTCCACCTCCTCCACCTATGCCCGGAATGGGTCCTCCTCCCCCTCCACCAATGCCAGGTATGTGTCCTCCACCCCCTCCACCTATGCCTGGTATGGGACCACCTCCCCCTCCACCTATGCCTGGTATGGGGCCTCCACCTCCACCTCCACCACCAATACCAGGAGGTGTACCAATGCCTCCACCATCGCCATCACAGGGGAGTTCAAGTTCTCCCACCCCTTTCCCAGCACCACCTGTTGGCGGATGGAATGCTCAAAAGTCATGTAAGTATCATTATCAATAATTTGTTCTTCAAATAAAGTATCTGATTTACAATAAGTTTGAGCCTGATATCAAGTAAATATAACCTTCAAATTCATATAACACAGCTCACAGCATGTCACCTTAGTACAAAACGATATTAACTTTTGTAAAGATTATTCAATGATAGCTGTAAATTATAAATTAAACACTAATGACTTTGGAAAATAGTGAAAATGGTGGTTAACTGTGAATGAATGTAGCCTCTTCAAAAAGGTAACATTTCAGGGAGTAAAACAAAAAGCCTTAATTGCTACTCTGTTATTTTTATATCATCCACTGACTTCAGTGATCGATATGGAACAACTGGCTATAAACAGTCTTCAGGGAAACCAAAACACCTGAATGAATTTCACTATCAAGAATCAGTCATTTTGAAATGAGTTGCATATTCAATTACTTTCATTTATTGACTGTCTATCTTAACGTTCTTGTTGATAGAATTATTGAAGACAAAAAAAGACAACTAAAACTAAAACATCACAATAAAAGCAACATGTGTATTCAGGGTTGAGATGAGCAGCCATAATGCAAACTATAAGAAAGAGATACAGTATTGAGTGCTCAGTGCATTTTGGTAAAAATATTCCACTTGGTATTGCACTTTGTTTTTGTATTGAATTATGCGAGTTTCATGTCTTCTTTTTAATATAAATAAGTGAGAAATACATTTTAAAAACTTTGAAAGTGGAAAAAGAATAGTTAGAAAAATGAAAATAAAAAGTGAAAATACATTATTGTGTTTGAATAGTGGGCTTTTCTCTATCATGGCTATTTAAAAAGCGAGTGACAACCAGATTATCGATTAATAAATAATTTGATAGACAACAAATATTCTCTCCTACCAATAAATAATATTGTCTGTATCTTGATTTTTCCAGTATTTAGAAAACAACCACTGATACCTCATATTCCAATGAAGCCATTGTACTGGACAAGAGTCATTGTCACGCCTACCAGCTCACCACAACATGTGGCATCATCACCAGTAGGAACGCCATCAAGTCCAAATAATGGCAGGTGAAATATGAAATATAGCTTGGATCAAGTTTTCAGTCAAATGCTGCAGTAGCTTATACTGTTACTGAGTGAGACCAAGTAGGACTTGCTGCGTTTTCCTAGGCACTCTTTGTAAGGTTGACCGATTAAATTGGCCAGCAAAAAAAAGAAACTGTTCTCTGCTATAAGATCACTTCCCGGTGGTTCGGAACCCACCTAAAACTGTAGGTTCAACTTATCAATCACCATCATTCAACTCATTACCCACGCACAGGTCTAAGACATATGTGGGCTTCATCCTCAAAAAAATCTATACTAAATGATATACCTCATGATTAAGAGACCAAACATTTTGTCAATTTTTATTCAGACCCTGCGTTATTAAATAAAATATTTAAATGGTTTTAATATGGTACGCTTGTTTGGAAAAGACGACTTTAATCAAGCTTTTTCAAAAATAGTTGGTGACAGAACATTTTTTAAATTTCAACGGAATGAATAAAAAATATTCTATCTATTTTCAGTGGTCCTCTCTGGGAGGAGTTGGAGGAAGCCAAAATACCAGATATAGATGAGTTTGCGCATTTATTCTCACGTCAAGTAATTGATAGAAAGAATACCAAAAAGAAAGTGACAAAACCAGTGAAAGCTCAGGTGAGAAAACAATCTTGGAATAATTCAAAATCATGCATTTTACTTTAGTAATAATTGTAATACAGCTGTCAGATAGAGATAAGCTGCGTTCTCCTCAGCACTCTTTGTAAGGGTGACCGATTAGATTGGTCAGCAAAAAAGACACTGTTCTCTGCTGTAAAATTACTTCCCGGTGGTTCGGAACCCACCTAAAACTGTAGATCAATCACAATCATCCAACTCATAACCCACGCACAGGTCTCAGAACTATGTGGGCTTCATCCTCAAAAAAAATTATAATAGTATTGATGCTTTTTCTGACTTGGTACTCAAGAAGAAGAGAGTTTAAATTTACTTGCTTTTGAATTAAAGCAAGTAAAATTCTGACATACGGTACATTCAATTTATGATATGAAAATTTGCTGATTAAATTCAAGAATAATGAAAACACGCATTCTCACTTATCAGTAATCATGAACGATGGACAAATCATTTTTTCAAAACCTGTAGAATGTTTGACTCTTCATTCTTCTAGTTCATAAATGAAATGAAATCAACTGATTTAAAAATGTTTAAACTCTTCATTCTTCTAGTTCATAAATGAAATGAAATCAACTGATTTAAAAAATCATCAATGAGCCTTCATGAATGTAGCAGTAGATTTGGCAGTAGATTTACATTCTCAAAAATAGTTTATTTAACTAACAAATAGTTTTAATTTAATTCTGAGGAAATGAGGAAATAAATTATGAACTAGCTCCCCACTAAGTTAATCTAATAATAAAAAATTCTAGTAACTACAATAGTATCTTATAGACCGTATTTTCATTTTCTCTTGAAAATTGGATCATTATTTGTCAGTTACGTTTCTTAATGTAGTATCTTAGCTAATAATAGTGATAGTCTGATGGTAATACTTATTATGATAGTATTGGCCCTATTTCCACTTAAAAAAGAGGGTTATTATTTAACAAGTTCGTTTTTGAACGTAATATCTGAACAATGGATGATTTTTGAGTGTTGAGTGATTTAAATTACTGATACATATATTTCTTATAATGATCCTATGAAATTTGTTGCAATAATATTTATTGGCTTCAACTCTTAATCTTTATTGACTCGTATGACCTCAAACCTTCACATACATATTTGGAAATAGATCTCCCACATTAATAAAGCAATCAATTGATGCAATTATTTTCAATAAATTATAAATCAATAAGAAAGTGAAATCATAAAGAAATGTTCTAAAGTAAAAGTCTTTTTTCAGATGGACATTTACATTATGGTTATATTTACTTTTTTAATATTTAATAAATTTTCTGCATATAAAGTTATTCAAAATAACGAGTGAATCAATTTTTAAAAATTAATTTCTTTAATGCTGTTGCAGGTTGTGAAAATTCTTGACAGTAAACGATCTCAAAATGTTGGAATTCTATCTTCTAGTTTACACGTAGACTTTTCGGAAATAGAAAATGGTAAGTTGAATTACACCCAGTGGCGGATTTACTAGTAGGCCGCTGGCCCAGTGGGGGCCGCGCGGTCCCGCAAACTAATATTTTAAAATATGATTTTTAAAAATCAACGAGTATTTTTTTTAAATATAATAAGTAAAAATCATAATTTGAATAGAAATACAGTGTCGGTTTCGATATTATATTGTTCTGTAAATATTTCGTCATGAAAAAAAACATCGAATATAAAAATGTATTGTTGCGTGTTCTATTATTACAATATTGCTGGCAACACTTGAAATTAACACTCGCACTTTATTAAAACAAGTTACTTAAACACGCACTAATCGGTTATATCACACAAAAACGAATAAGAAAGAAACCGATCACTGAAAAAATATCTAGTTGATAAAGCTTTTTATAGTGTACAAGAGTTCCTTTCACACCAAAATTAAGCCTCACCTCAACTAATTGATATAGTAATTATGGTATCTAGTGTATAATTGTTGATCTGACTTGTCTTATACTCCTTAACTGGAGTCTCCTGACGTAATCTACAAAAAAACTACCCTTCAACTGATAATGAATTTACTAAATCACTACAAAGACTAATTACTAACTGTTAAAAGACCGATCAATAATTTCATAAATAAAAGTTCAATGACGTAAAAACAATGACTTAACTAAACACAATGGTCTGCCACTTTTTTATCAATCACAACTAGTACTGTGCATTTTGTCGCGAAGAAGAATCTCTACAGTTTAAAAGAAATTACCACACATACACATACACTTATCACAAGCACTTGATATGCGTAATCACAATTTATAATACTAGATGAAACGTTACGATATGAAATTAAAAGAAGTTTGAGCAATAACTGAACTCCTGCTCACCAGGCCATCCGCTTTTATAAGTTTTTGACATCCCAGGAAACTCGAAATCTCCATAGGCTTCTAGATGTTTCTATTTATTCAAATAATGTTGCTTCGAACATTCTAGATGACTATTTGAGAGTAAGAAAAATGAAGGGAAGATGAGGAGAATAAACAAAAAGTGTCTCTTGTCAATGTAAACGGAAGTACTGTTTACACAATGGGCAGCGCAGAAATATGTTCTCTTCTTCCTCGCGTTTCCAAACATATGAAAATATAAGAACATATAGAAAATATAATAAGTAAAAATCATAATTTTAATAGAAATACAGTGTCAGATTTGATATTAGATTGTTCATCAAGTATTTCGTCTTGGAATGCATCACAGATAAAAAAATATCTTTCACAGTACGGTAGGTAATAATAATAACCAAATACATAATACTTCGCAACTAAAATATCATATCACTTATTTGAAAATATTTCCAACTATATTCATAAAATATCATTAAGTTTTTCAAATTGTAGTTTATTTTTAAAATAATAATTTCCACTCTAATATCAAAAAGGGAAAAATAGGTATTGACTATCAAATGGTATTACTCGCTCCCAAGCTAACTAAGTCTTATTTTCTCTTTTTTACAGCAATCTACAACTTTGACACTTCCGTAGTTAACCTAGAGGCTCTTCAACAAATTTATGAAGTGGTAAGTTTTGCTCGTGTTGAATTGACAAGCTCTAAGTAAACATGCTCTTATTTTGACGCTTTATTTAATGCTCGAAGCTTCGCTCATTAATGATAAACGCTCTACTTGCCACAAGAATGATTAATATCAAGCATGAATCCAATCAATTATCAGCACTGTACAATAAAAAATAGAAATATGAGCAGAAACTTGATAGAAAAATAAAGAAACAGTTGAAATGTATTCTTGATATCTTTACGAATAACTTAATAGATGTATAGACGACAATGCTCAAGTTTTCTTAGAGCTCTTTATATGATTACTAAAGCAAGGATGAAAGTTTATAAATCAGATTTATATCAAGATAAGACTATAAAAAGTGTCACATATTTCATCTTCTACAAATGTATCTTAAATCTCATAAATTTGGAGTGAATCTAAATTAACTATCAGCCTAATATTATATTTTTGCTTGAATTTACTATTGAGGAAAGTTTCTACAACTTTGCTGGCCCGATTTATACCCGATTTAATACAATACCCGATAAATAAATAATAATTTAATAAAGCCCACTTTATATAATGCCAGTTGCGGTAGCGATTGAATTGAGATAGTTGAATAATATTTATTTTATTTATTTTATGTTTTGATACAGTCATAATACAACTTATTGTAAAGAAACAACAGGCTTTTAGCCCAAAACTGTCTCTATTACTAAATTTTTACAAGAGTTCAAATATTTGTAAGCATAGGTTATGTTTACGTTTTTATTGAAATATAACTTGAATTTTCTGGAAAACCCAATTACCAAGTACAAGTTAAACAATGAAGCACTTTGATTGATTCTATTCAATACTTGCAAGATATTTCTGATTTTTTAAAATTGAATAACTGAAATTTAGACTATATGATTTAGCAGACTATTATTTTTTATAATGGCCCTATTCTTATGTTAATACTAATATCAACTTATTCTATAACTATATCGTTTGAGCATGTTGATAAGGTTATCAATCAGGTCAGTAAGGGTTTATTTGTCATTAGAAATATTGTAAAATATGTGCAATTGCCAGTTGCTAAGATGGTGTACTTTTCATTGTTCTATTCTTATGCGGCGTATGGAATAGAATTGTGGGGCGGTGCTCCTAGTGTGCACTTCCATAAAATATTTATATTACAAAAAAGAGCTATTCGATATCTGGCTGGACTTAAGTTCAATGAATCGTGCAAAAACGCTTTTATAGACTTGGAAATTTTGACTTTGCCATCGATTTACATGTACAAACTTCTAGTCTTCACTCACAACAATATTTCCAAACAAACTATTAACTCCCAAATACACAAATAGCCTACAACACTAGAGGAGGCAATCAGATAGCAGTTAAACGACACAGGCTTCAATTGTTTCAGAAGACGCCTTCTTATATTGGGTCAAAACTCTATAATCATTTGCCAGTACAGCTGAAGGCGTCAAATAATATGAACAATTTCAAGTCGGGTTTATTCGCTTTTCTAGTGAGAAAGGCATATTATAGTGTGCAGGAGTTTTAGGTCAACCAATAAAATTATTAATTCTAAAAAAGTCTAGTAATTAGTATTTAGTTATGAATGAGAGGAGTAACAAATATACGTCTAGTCAATGTAGTTACAATTAGCTTTAAAGTATTATCACATGTTTTTTTTTTGTAAAGGATGTTCACTGTTGATCGTTTGTTCATGTTCTTTTTGTTCGTTGTCTGTTTGTTGTTGTGTGTTTGCTATGTTCTCTGCATTTCATTTTAATTCTGTTCAATTGATGCTGCTGGTAAAGACGATATTCAACTGTATGTAACTGTATATGCTGTGTTGAATGAATCAATTTCTATATTCTATATTCTATTAATACTGTACTATACCAATGTTGATTCCTCATCTCTTAATAACTAGATGTTTTTTTCAACTGGCATCGTATGAATTTTTTGAATTGATTTCAGGGCAAATATGATTTTTACCTTTTTCTGTTCATACGAACAAAAATATTTCTTTGTGAAAATTACCATTATTCTGTTGATCTGTTTTAATAACAGAGAGTCTTTAATTCATACTGTATACCATAATTCTCAAACTTCGTTTGCAGAGAGCAACAGTAGAAGAGCTTTCATTAATTAGAGAGCACGTGACCAAGCACCTAGATCAGCCACTAGACAAGCCAGAGCAGTTCCTGCTGGAGCTTGCCGACATACCTCATTTTGTTGAACGTGTAGCTTGTTTCATGTTCCAAACTGAATTCTCTGATAATATAGCTGGAATTGAGAGCAAGTTGAACAATTTGAAGTGTACCTGTCAGGTGAGTTTCGAAAATGTTGATAAAACACTAAAAGAGAACTCTGTTCTCTATTTTAAAATCACTTCCTGCTTTTTTTTATCTAAGGATGAAGCCCACATCTGAGACCTGTGCGTGGGTAATGAGTAGGATGATAGTGATTGATGAGTTGGACCTACAGTTTTAGGTGGGTTGGTTCGGAACCTAACTTAAACTGTAGGTCTTAATCATTACCCACACCCAGGTCTCATACCTAGGTGGTCTCCATCCTCCAAAAAAAAAAAGAAATAATGCTATACAGATATCTAAAACGTTTGAAACTTTATTCGCTATAGAAAATTATTCTACCCTTTTATCAGTAGAGATAAACATATGACAATGTTATTCATTCTCACCAGATGTAATTTCTGGTATTTTAGTTACATCGCATTATCACTTTCTTAATCCAACGCAAAACAACACTCAACTCGATGGATTTCACAAGTTAGTTCGAAGTTACTGACAATTGAACAAACTGACAAATTTACTTAAACAGAATTTATTAATTTCGAATTCCTTTAATTGCTATCAGTTTATACTGAAGACTTCTAGAAAGATTAAAGTTTAATTAATCGCTATTAGATTAAGTTTTAATTAGAAATATTAAGTTTTAATTAATCAGCTATTAAATACTGTTGTCAATATCCGCCATTGCGGAAGTCTTCAGTATAAACTGATAGCAATTAAAGGAATTCGAAATTAATAAATTCTGTCGATGGATTTATTTGATGGACTTTAGATTAATCGATTTTTAATCTATTTATCTACAATATTGCTTTGCCAGCAATAGTTTCAACTCAAAACTGCTTCCTCAAGATGAGAAATATATTTTGAGTTAAAGAGAAAATTTTTAAGAAGAGAGAAATGTACAAAATATGTATAATATAACGATTAATTAAACTTTAATCTTTCAGAATTTACCTGAAGTTTATTGACATTCTGTACAATTGCTAATGTGAATGTGCAAATTTGAACAATTTATTGATTTCAGCAACTCATGTCTTCAGAGAGCCTCAAAACAGTTTTGGCAATTATTCTTGCGTTGGGGAATTTTATGAATGGAGGAAATAGACAGCGTGGTCAAGCAGATGGGTTTGGCTTGGAAATTCTTGGAAAATTGAAAGATGTCAAAAGTACAGGTGAGTCAAATGTAATTCTTACATTTCATTCTTAGAAACGTCATTTCACTACTAGATCCTGACTTATTAAAACTTGGGTTTCAGTTCAATTTAATAAGTTCTAGTATAATTTTATTCATTATAGTGAATGATTTTTCAAACTCTTTCCTATCATTGGAAACTTTCACCAATGCGTGTCTTTTTTATGTTGAAATCAATGTTATTTTAGCCTCATCGAATCGATCAGCCATTTTCTGATTTTTAATAAATATTTTTTAAATAATAATATTGTGATATTATATATTTTATATATTCTACTGCTTACCGGAAGTTTTTGTATTTTATACATTTTTCTCTCCAACTCAAACCATCTTCCTCAGGAAGCCGGTTTGGGTGTGAAACTGTCACTACCAAAGCAATATTGTAAAATAAATTAAAAGTCTATTAATCTAATTTATCATATTTTTCAAATCTGACTGCAAGCTGTTAATATTAGTGAATAAATAAATCGTACTGGTCTGTATTTATAGTCTTAATACACAATAAATACAGTACAGTACATACAATCATTATTCTTGATTCAGTAAATTCGAACAATAACAGTACCGTATGTGTCTTCCCAATTCGATTTGCTGGTTTTACTAGTGAAAATGTGAAATTCGTCAAAATACTAAATAGAAAAACATCTAGTTGAACGAGAACAGCTCAATCCCTTTGTCACAACAAGTTCGAAGCACAACTCTTGAAGAATTATGTGTTGATGAAAAGAATTCTTAATTCTTACTTGAGTATTCAATACTCATAATTCGTATTAGTATGATATAATTTATTGAAAGCATAATAATTATACATATATTGTATTATACATAATTATATATAATTAAAAATTTCTCTTTTTATTGAGTGATGGTTTTCAATTTTCAAGAGTTTGTGTTGGAAATCATCAAATCGCAGATTTTAATAAATTAGACCATAAAAGAGAGAACTTGCTTCTATCATCAACATTTCGCAAAACTACATGAAAGAAAGACCAATTTAAAAGATGTTCTTTCCTTGTTTCAGATAACTCAATGACGCTTCTACATTACATTGTCAGGGCGTACATGAAACAGTGTGAAGACCCGACAAAAATTGAACTTCCAGTACCTGAACCAGGCGACATTGATCGGGCTTCTGTTGTCCAGTTCGACGATCTTGAACAGCAACTGCAAGCTCTCCAGAAAGATCTCAAAGGTGACAAAAATGCTATTTAGTGACTTAATACTAATTTGAAATCAATTTTTAATAATTTTGTCACTTAAAGCTGTTGGAGTGGCGTGAATTAAATCCACAAAAACCTTCACCACAAAATAATTTAGTAGGTTAATAAATTTTCTTGAATTAATGTTGATATTGATAAAGCTTTCAAATAACAGAAATAATTGAGAAGTAACTTGTGAAATAACTTCTCCCACACGGGGAGAAAGTGAAGTTTCCTAACAATAATTAAAGGTGATATACCGAAAGTTACATTACTTTCTTAATTCCACCAAACTAAATTTACAAAATTCATTTTTAATTAAGAAAATTTTATTTTTCTTTATTCTAAATTCACATTTTTAGTTTTGTGTACTAACTAGTAGATGTATAAGATACAAGAAATCATTGTCCTGTAACTTGCAACTCATATAATTAATTTTAGGCTTGAATGTTAACTTCTCAATCATTCCCAACAGCAATTTTAATAGGATGATAATATTCTTGTATGACTACTATATAATTAAATCGCAAGTGAGGATGTTCGAAGACAGAATGTTGAAAGATACTTTGTGGTCTCTATACCGGTCCTTGAAAAGTCATATAATAATGAATTTATCTATAAGGAAGAGAAACTCCTTAGTCTGGTGACTTGTGCGTGGGTAATGAGGAGATTGTGTGAATTATGAGAAACATCCATGGCTGAATGAGATTCGGACCCAAGGCTGCAGGAAATGAAGCCAGCCAGAGCCTTATCTTATCTCAGACAAGCGCTCCAACCAACTGCGCCAATTCCTATTAACTTCTAATCAGTTCTGATTATTTGTCAAGATTATAAACTTATTACTGCTATTACCTCCCAAAATATTTTGGGCCAATATATATTATATCGCCTATTGTAGCCTACTATATTGTGATAATGCATTGTAGTAATGGCAAGCCTTGATAAGTTCGAAGAAATATAGTTTTACAAAATATACAATGGTCAGTAATTTTATATTTAATTTCATCTTGCTGTGCTGCAAGGTGAATCTTATGTTTATAGTTATCATTTATTGATATGTTTCCATGAATTATGAAAATAATTTCAATGTTTCGAAGCTTTTTCATGTCTTTATCAGTTCAATACTGGCAGTGTAAGAAATATCCCTTGAATATTGAGTATTATAATTTTTTTTCAGACTGTGAAAAGAAAATGGTGGCTGTCATTTCAGCTTCTTTAGAAGAAAACTTGCAGCCCTTCAAAGATAAAATGGAGAAATTCGTTTCAACAGGTAATTGTTTTTTTTTTCGATTTTTCTAGTAACTTGCTTTCACTTCTCGGAACTAGCTTTCTCTCTATCAATAACACCTACACGCTTATGATAATTATTATTAAAATTCACTTTATGGAAAAATTACACTGGCAGGCTACATATAGGAATATTAGAATAGCTGACTTTATTCTTCATTCATTAAGTAGTGGGACTGTGCTTGAAACCTAAGCAGACTACTTCCGGATTCCATCACTTCAAAAACGTATTGCTGTCATTTCATCATAGCAAATGATGCTCTTTGAAAAAAAGAGCTTCTTTTTTAATCAAGATTCATGGCCCATGACGTAATGAATGAGTAATGATTCCTGGATTTCCAATTCCATGACGAACTGCGTTGTTAATATTAACTTTTCATGTGAAATTTAACGACTTGCAGTCAAATATTTATTAAGAATAAGTATAATAACTCACTTAATCTGGCCGAGTACTTTCGAATCTATGAGATCCATCTTCAGAGGCGCGGGTTCCTAGATCATCATGTCAGTTTTTTGGTTAGAAGTGTTGTGGTTTTTGTAAAATATGATCAAAAAGTTTGTGAGATTTAAAATTTAGTTGTTCATTGAGAATGTTTTGTTTATTGTGTGTGGTGTGTTTATATATTTCAAATTGTTCCAAGGTGTTGAGTTCGTGTCCTTTAGATTTTATGTGTAGAATGTGTAGGTTGGTACTGATGTCAATAAAAGTGTGTCCAGTTTGAATGATATGGTCGGCAAAATTCGATTCAGCTTTGGATGTCAGGGCCTGAAAATGTTCCTTGTAACGTTGTTTGAATGTGCGGCCTGTTTGTCCTATGTAGAATTTGTTACAATCAGAGCAGTTTAGTTTGTAGATCCCTGGGAGATCGTATTTGTTTGTGTTCAGTGTGGTTTTGAGTGTAAGTGCATTTTTTATTTTGTTTTTTTGTTCTGAATGAGATGGTGTGGCCGGCTTTTTTGAAGATTTTTGCTAGTCTGTGTGATTGTGGATTAATGTATGTCATTGTGATGTATTTTTTGTCAGTGGTGTTGGTGTTCTGTTTTTTGTTTCTTATTTTATGATTGAGTTTGTCAATTAGGTCGTGTTTGTAGCCGTTTTCTTGTGCTAGGTATTTTATTGTATTTAGTTCAGTGTGGTAATTGTCGGTGGATAGCGGTGTGTTGTTGAGTCTGTGTAGCATTGACCTGAATGCTGAGTGTTTGTGTTGTGTTGGATGATTGGAGGTGCTGTGTATTAGGGTATCTGTCATTGTTGGTTTTCTGTAGATGTTGAAGCTGTGTTGTTGGTTTGTGTTCTTTGTAATTGAGAGGTCTAGGAAGTTTATTGAATTGTTTTGCTCATATTCAGCTGTGTATTGAATATTCTTATGTATTTTGTTTATGTATGATCGAAGTTGTTCACATTGTCTTTTGTTTCCTCTGTATAGCAATAGAACATCATCTACGTATCTGTGCCAGTATATTATGTTCTGTGAAAATTTGTTATTAATTTCAAACACCTTGGAACACATCTCAACACCTTGGAACAATTTGAAATATACAAACACACCACACACAATAAACAAAACATTCTCAATGAACAACTAAATTTTAAATCTCACAAACTTTTTGATCATATTTTACAAAAACCACAACACTTCTAACAAAAAAACTGACATGATGATCTAGGAGCCGCTGAAGATGAATCTCATAGATGCGAAAGTACTCGGCCAGATTAAGTGAGTTATTATACTTATTCTTAATAAATATTTGACTGAAAGTCGTTAAATTTCACATGAGTAATGATATCCTAACAAACATATATTGTATAACAAACATACCGTATCTTTAAAAGGGTAGGTAATTGGAATATGGAATAAATAAAAACTCTAATGGCTATATACCTTACTGTATGAACAATAGAATAAAAAATACTTCTAGACTCAGTTATGATCTTCCATTTTATTCTTTATTTTTATAGCACAAGAACCAATCTTCAAATTCTTCAAAAGTCCCATTGTTGTCACTTAGTGTTGTAATATGATTAAACCTATAGCTGCTCATCCTGTTAATCCTAAGAACAACAACTTTTTCAAATGGAATATCACTTCTATGCTACTTACTTATATTGTCCTCTTATGAACTAAAATGCATTGAAATCATGCTGTTTGAAATAGCATCGAAATATATGTGTCAAGATTGAAATACTAGCTTAGCCTTTATGCATCTGATAACCAGAGCAACAGGAGAAAAGTATTAATAGAGATGAACCTTTTTCTCTATTTTCCAGCCAAAAAGCAACTAGGTGATGAATTTGAAAACTTGGAAGAGTGCAAGAGAAAGTGAGTATGCTCTACATATTTGTCAATTGCATGGGTTGTTCTCAAGTTACATGCAATGTAAAACTTGTAGGATAGGCTACACTGTCTGTCTTCACCTCTGTTTTATAATAATGAAACCCCATTGCACCCTTAAGTAAGTCACTCCTGATTATTTGGCAATTTTTAGTGGTCCGCAGAACAGCAGAAAACCCGCATAAAGTCATACCCCCCATGCAGGGCCGGCTCATCCATGTAGGCAACCTAGGCGGCCGCAAAGTTTGAAGGGGCGCAAAATTGAAAATTTAAAAAAAAATTGGCGTTTTAAGAACCAGTTTTATTTCACTGCGATAGACACAGCTTGTAATGCAGAAAAAAGAAAGGTTTTCCCTGTTGAATGAAGTATCTGGTGTCTTTGGATTTTTTATGACATTCCTGACCTTAAAAACAAGACTACGTCAGCGGTCAAGACGATGTGTAAAAACTTGAAAAAAGCATTGACAATCGAAAAAGATAATGGTTTGAATAACTCATCACTCATCATCATCCAACTTATCACCCACGCACAGGTTTCAGACCTATGTGGGCTTCATCCTCAAAAAAATCCTCAAAAAATGAATCTAACATTGCTGCTGTAACTTTTCATGTGAAATTTAACGACTTGCAGTCAAATATTTGACTGCAAGTCGTTAAATTTCACATGAAAAGTTAATATTAACAACGCAGTTCGTCATGGAACAAGAAATCCAGGAATTTCATTACTCACCTTCAAGTCTCAGAGTGGGACTGTGTTCTGAACTAAGAGCAATTTCTCATCACCTCCATGCCACAATAACAAAACCTGAAGAAGTCTTATACTACATTCAAGTTATGAACATAATCTGTAAAATGGATTTCCTAACATTTGTGTAGCACTTCGCATTTTGCTTACTTTGCCACTTTCCGTAGCTAGTGCTGAACAAAGTTTTTCAAAACTTAATTAAAACCTACCTGCGTAGTACAATGTGCCAGGAGAGACTCGTGGGTTTGGCGACAATTTCTATTTATTTTATTTTCTATTTATTTGCCAATACAATTAGAAAAACATAAATAAACAAACGTCATTAATGAAAAATATTAGAATAAAATGGAAGCTATAACTAGGAATAAAAGAAATAAATTGGCGCTACTAGCAAAGCAAGCTTGAGCGCTAGCCGTGAGTTCATTAAACTAAACAAATTACCCTAAACATTGAACAAATTAAAAAATATGATACATTCGTATTAATGCTAGAATGATTTATATTTCAAACAAAATAAAAGCGAATAATTTGGAATATACATTAAAAATTCTATAGAAAGGGAGTTAGCAAGACAGACTCAAAAGCCCTCATACAAGAATTTGCTAAGCAAAAATCAAAAAAGGACTATTAAGACTTTTAGGACTATTAAGACTCTGTTTCTAGAGGTTTGTGGATACTGTACTGTATTACATTATAAGTGAGTTTCATGTAAATTGACATTTGTTTTATTTGCTTATTAATCAAAGTTTGTAAAATAAAGTTCTTTGTTATAACAATTACAGTGCCAACAAAAACACATTTCCAAAGTTCCATACACGGTAGACACTACCGAAGGCACTTTAATGACGGCGCTGAATATGAGCCGGCCCTGCCTCCATGTCTTGGTATTATGTTTATACTAAAAACATGGAGGATACGACTATATGCGGGTTTTCTGTTAATCAGAGGACCGTGGAAAGTACTCACTTGAGGGTTTTAAACGGTGCGGTATTGAATGAGACTAATAGAAGTGTCGGGATGATCTGTAGTGCCAACCACGGTTTTTGAGATATTCAAAGATGAAAGTTTGACTTAATCCATAAATCATGCAGAATCAAAAACAGTGAATGCCTTTTTTAGGTAGATATCGTATTCATTTATTAAATTAAAATAACATCTCATAAATAACAACATTTCAAATGCAATGAAATTGAAACAAAAACACAAAAAATGATGGTTTGAACTTTTATTATATCCTGACTCCTTCTTTAAAGATGAAGTGAAATTGTTGGTCAAAGGAATGTAAATTCTTAAGATCTGAATTTGAAAGGAAACAAAGTGTACCTGAAGGCTTACATGAAATAGTTATATTATTGTGAAAAACGTTCCACTCCATGCTATTTGTTAACCAAATAGTATTTCTAATATTATTATTATTATTATTATTATTATTATTATTATTATCATCTTAAAATATTATTATTCTTTAAATATTTTTCTAATATTATTGATCTTCTCAACAGATTCAGTGCCACTTTGAAATTCTATCAGTTTCAACCGAAAGGGAATATGAAAGAACAAGATGTAGCACCCAAAGATTTCTTCATTTTTTGGGCACCGTTCTGTTCAGATTTCAAAGATTTTTGGAAAAAAGAACAGCAGAGGCTTTCAAAGGAAAAGTGAGTAAAATCAATGTACCTTGCAAAAGTGTACTGGATATGTGTAAAGATATTCATTTTTGATCCTTTTTTTGAAATATTTGAGTACCTTTATTATATTTTTAAATTATATATTTTTGTTTATTTCATTCATCTTTTGTTTATAATTTAATTTGGAATTTATAACCTCATACTGTGATTCATTGTCACACTTATCCAATTTATTTAGATATTTTACTAAAATGGAGGTGAACCATTATTATTTAAAGTTATTTATTAGCATTTATTGGAGCTATTCATCCAGAACTAAGTGTTTAACTGTATGAAAATATTTCTACTATTCAATGAAATGAGATGTTATATTTAGAGTGAGTTTACTAGAAGACTTGTATTTTTATAGTGGCCTGTAGTATTGAAAAATCTCAAATACACTGAAAAATAACCGTTATCATACTTTTTCGTATACAGGCTGAAAGAGCTACAGAAGAAACAAATTATAATGAAATCAGAAGTTAAAAAAGGGAAGAGAGAAGAGGGAAGTCTCGTGAGTATAAAAATTGATATTCCTGATTTTGTTTTGAATTATCTTAATCTAAGCTGAGATTCAGTGATTGATTAAAACTTTATATTATTAGCTAGCAAAGCTGATGATTATGCTCACGTTTAGTATTTTATACAGTGCTTACAATATTATTCTGTCTCCCAATAATTATATCATCATGATTGAGAAATAATAAATAATTCTGCATTTAAATCTAGAGGAATCAGGTATTCAAGTGTCATTCATTCAATAGAACATAATTATTATTTTCTGGTAGGGGTCAATAGTATAGTGACGAATCAATTAGTTCAGGAATAAACATATTTTCCAACCCTCTACCGTTCTAGAATCTTGAGTAAGGAGTAAATTTTCTGCAATTATTTGCAGGTATTCCCTCTACGTTTTTTCAGGAAGTTATGCGTTATTCAAACCAAAAACAAAATTGAGTTGGTTATCAAAATTCAGAGTTTGGACCTCCCAGTCTCTTTGTATGGATAATAGTGCCATAATATTGTAAATCAATATGGTAGTGATCAAATATGGCATTTTTTCTCGGGAGCAGCAATTGAAAAAATCCGTAGACATCTTAAATAATTTTCCAAGAAAATCTGTCTCCAGCTCCAATAATTGCTCTGTTCTTCTTTTCAGAAATCAAAGCTCCTCAAAAGGTTCGAGTCTTCGAGAACCTAGTGCAACTCAAGTGAAATCAAATCCAACAACAATGAAATACGATTAATAAGATGTTTCACAACAATATCGCTCAAATGTTATGTGTGCTAAACATTATTTATTTGAAATGGATGACTGACAAAAATATTATTTATGATGAAGTTCAAAATGAATTCAACATCTTCCTCTGTACTTCTAGATAAATAATGTATTATAATATTAATTCAGTATAGCGAATAGTCAATAGTTTCTAGTGTAGCAGAAAAATATAGAAGTACGTTGAGATGTTTAATTCATTCCAATTCAGTAAAACCAAAGGTGTATCTGATTATTACCATGGTTCTTTTTCTGAATTTTAAATGGCATTTGTGAAATCGGTAACGTCAGTCTCTTTTAATCATGTTTGCTAATAACTATCAAATATGTACTTAAAATAATAAAGTACTGTATGTAGCAACTTTGATCAATAATATTCACCAATAATTATTTTCGATGTATCAATGGCTGTGAAAGTTTTTATATTACATTTTTTTGTAGTAATGTAAATAATAAATAATCTAAGCTTCTAATTTACCAATTTGCTTATGAACTGTTAATTTTTACTGCAATCGCATATTGTATTCCTATGAAATTTTCTGTTCCATTTGGAATAATAAATTATATAAATAAATATTTATAATAATTTAGGCTACTAATTTTTGTACAAAATAAAGCGCTATTAAATATTTGCACCTAATGCAGCTTATGTATTGACGATAAATAAATTGAATTCTTCAGATATGGGTTGACCTATTGATATTTCAATATTCTGGACTTGATTTTGTAAGATTTATTCGGTTTGGAGAGACCGCTGAGCATGAATAATAAGGCTATGCCAATGTGGGAGAGACTTATTCAACCTTTAAAACCTAGTCGCCTCCCGAAAATTAAACAGGTCAAATACATATAACTTTGTATTTTTTCATTTCTATGAAATTTGAGTTTTATGTCATAGTCTAAACAATCCATATAGTACCTACTCTAAGTAGTTTATACTCTAAATTCTTTTCCTATGGAAACTAACTTATAATACAATAATAGGGTGCTTGCATACTATATACTCGTGCACAGGGAGGCGCATAAAGCAAAGCGTGAAAGAGTAAAAAGCAAAGACTTATGGATCATTGTAGCTTAGTTTGAATTAACTGACAATTTAGCAAACTGAAGAATATAGAGAAACAGAATTTATTTATTTCGAATTCCTCAAAATGCTATTAATTTATACTGAAAACTTCCGCAATGGCGGATATTGACAACTGCATTGAATAGCTGATGGAAACTGATGAATGCTAATTCACTGACCGAGGTTCGATTCTCATCAGTGACTAATATTTTTTTCGGTAGCATTTATCGATTTCCATCAGCTACTCAATGCTATTGTCAATATCCGCCATTGCGGAAGTCTTCAGTACAAATTAATAGGATACTTTGAGGAATTTGAAATTAATAAATTCGGTTTCTGGATATTGAGCTGAAGCTATTGTTACGGATTCTATCTCTAAAATAATGCTGGCAACACTTTAAATTAACAATCGCACTTTATTTACACAAATCATCCACAACATGCACTAATCAATTACGTTACATAAAATGAATCAATCAGAAACGATTGAATCAATAATGTTCAGCTAATAAATAATTTCCTATAGAAGAATTTCCTACTGTACAAAAACGAATCAATTGCTGTTCATAGGCCAATCAAATAGTAAATAATAACTGTTAAATAAAGTGTTCAATAATTCAAGAATAAACGTCTAAGAATAACAATTAAAACACTTATGTAGCACATAGTGTAACAAAAAATATCGTACATTACACGGCTGTAAACTTTTGCCGGTTCTCGCATATCCACAATTGTGGATATCATATGCTCGTTTAACTATCATATGTTCGACCGGCAAAACGTTAAGCCACGTTTACACCAGAGTTAAGTTATTCACTTAACTGAATCGCCAAAAATTTTCTCTTAACAAAAATTAATAACTCATGTTTTTAACAGAAAATTCCTTGTTATTAACAAGATTTATGTTATCCATCAAGAGCCGGTAAAGATCAAAGGAAATGTGTTATGTTTTAAACAAATGTTAATAACAAAAGTTAATAGCTTTTAGCACGTTAACTTTTGTTAATAACAGGTTCCTCTATTCCCCGCAACCCCCTCGCCCGGCATCCTGCTACACAGAGCACGCCAGTGGCCCCTCAGTACCAACTACAGCACCAGACAAAACACATGGAGACAGAGTGAGGTTAGTTTGTGTTTTCCCAATTCTGTGCCCCAGTTGTCTGATCAACCACTCAACATCACAGCTGGTCATGTGGAGGAAATTCTAGATGCTTCCATCGCACCTTAGTTCGCCTGAAAGAGGGTCACGATCATCTTCTTGCAGATCATTTAACATATCACTCCCACTGTACACAGTCCTTGCTCTGAGTGACGGTTTCACCCAGTATCTCCTACATCTCCTTTGAGCAGTGGTAGCCAAAACAATGCATGCAGCTGCAGTGAGAACCACGTCATCATCTCGCACCATTGTCTCACATAGAACTGCTGGCTGTGCATGAGCATTGATAATGATGGAGTGACTTTTAAATTTTGTTGATAACAAAACTAGCAGCCAAAAGAAAATGTTATTAACATAGGTTAATGACTTTTGTTATTAACATCAGTTAATAACAAAAATTTTAAAAACTCGTGTTTCAACTCCCATGTAAACGTGGCTTTACTTTCCAGCCTAGTAACGTAATATACTATTTCACTCACTTATGCTGGAGATGCTGTAGGGACCCATATAGCACACTAAGGCCCGTATTTATGAACGTGACTTAAGCTGGGCATTCACGTTCCAACTTGCAGTACTGCTAGATGGATACCGTAGTCGACTCCACTCACGCTCCTACTTGCAATCCAACTTTATTCCTAATCAGCTGTGGACGCTGCTCTTGAGCAGAAAAATGTAACCAAAGTTGCCCGAACTTGCCCAAAGGTCAAGCACTGAATGAGATATGTTGGACAACTTTGATCCGACTCCCCCACATACGCTCCAACACCGTCAACATTTTGAAGTCATCCCTCTAGTCGTCCATCTACAATTCCAACCATCCAACAAGCCCATTCACATTCCATTTTTGCATCCAACTTTGGAGGTTGGACTGTAAGTGGTACTGCAAATCGGAACATGAATGCCCAGCTTTATCAAAGATTGACTTAAGTCAGATTGGATAAGTCAGACTTAGTGGCAATAAGGCTTACTTACACTAACAGGTTCAAGCCAGTGAGCAGCTGTAACCCTAAAAGCCAATCCAGCTCCCACAACAAAGATCTGACTCCTGATAAATAAATTAACATTAATAATTTACATTAAACAACTCTAATTTACACTAATATATAAGATTTTACACTACATAAATGATGCAGGGACAACTGGGTCGGCTTATAACCTCACTTTTCAGCTAGTAAACTCACCTAGTATAAGTAAAGCTTAGACTAAAGTTTGTATTCACTTAATCATTAGCTTAAAAGTCAAGATGTGCTTATAATTGGTGTCTCAAATCCGTTCTTAGCCAAGCTAGGTGTACAGACCTGACTTGAAGCCGTTCTTAGATTGTTGTGTTGCATCATATTTTGATTTCATTTTTTAGTATAGCATCGGCTCATAATAATAAAATAAAATCATTTTTTATTTTTTGCAGTTTGCAATGAAATCATTCAATTTTTGCAGTTTGCAATGTATAATTCACTGTATATTTGACTTTTTGAAATTATTTCTACTTATTTTATGGTTCTAACCAATACATTTTTTTGGCACTAGAATAGAATTCTCTTTCTAGGAAATAGAATGGATGAAGTTCATTGGTCTGCTGGCAGGTAGCGCACACTACACTGCCTCAAATGCTTTTTATAAAAATCTGAAACAGAAAATTATAACTTAAAAGATATTAGTGTGGTTATAATTACTTCCCATATAGCACACTAAGTATTTGAAACATTTTAAATACATATTAATGGAACCTAAAAAGTATGTTCAATGAGATAAGTGTCATAAATGTTTCTGATATGTATTGTTCAAGCATCAAATGATATGTATCTCTAGGTAGGTTTCCGAAATGTACTAAATACATTATCGTGAAATGTACCCACAATGCTGTGCGATTGTACTTTTGCACATGCGCCGATGCGCCCATTTGCTCATTCTCACATTCTGAACTCATCAACTGGATCTGGATGATGAAGCCATATTGGAATAAGCAACACGTGTTGATCACCGTGGTTAGTAGCATGTATGTATGTATGTATATAGTACCATAGCCGATTCGACTGTAGGTGACTCTTCAGACCTCAACGATATGTTTTAGTCCAAAGAGCATACTGCACAAACGAGGAGTGAGGTAGTTTGTGATTGCTTTCCTCACTGAGCTAATAGAATTGTATCAGTATGCCAAGCCCACCAAAACAAATTCTGAAGCTCTATGTTTGACAGTCCACTCCCACCTTTAAACAGGGTCTGGCTGCACAGGTGAGTGTGTATACTATCTAGCACACTGCAGAGTTAGTAGCATACTGCATTAATTTGATCTGATGTAGAATTTATTTATTTATGATGTTGAAGATCCATCTTGTTTCCACTAATATGTAATATAAACTTTAAAAAACACTTTTAAATGGAAATTAACTCACGTTATGGCGTGACGGCCGTTTCGCTCTGTTGTCTAGAGCATCGTCAGACGACCCACAGTACACTTGACCGTCCGACCGTCACGCCATAACGTGAGTTAGTTTCCATTTAAAAGTGTTTTTTTTAAGTTTATATTATTTATATTATTACATGCACAAATCATGGCAATGATTGGGAGAGAAACAACCCAAAACTGTTCTCTCCCAAATTTTGATAAAATTTTCAAATTTGAGAGATTATTTAATAGATCAAAATGAAATAAAATGAACTTAAAAATCAATTATATATTTGATAATTGTTATATATTCAATATGTATCATTTATATATTTGAATGGCTGCGCTAGTTGTTCATAGTTACATATTGGAAATATATTTGAGACATATGAGACAAACGTATTATAATGATATTAGATATGTATCATTTATATTTCAATGGAACGTTTCACAAAAGCAGACATTTTCACCTATCATAAATGTTTCAGGGAGGTCTCAGATATGTTTTGAAACGTATCTAAAACATATTGTAAGTTTCAATGAAACATATTTGAGACATTTATGGAATGTTCCTGTGCTGTATGGGTTAGCAGTTCCTGTAGTGCAGTATCTTTATCATTTCATGTATGTTATTTTATGTTTATTATTGCCTGATAATATGACACAATTTTAGGTTAGCTTGTGACCACGTTCAATGTAATAGAGCCTTTCCAACTCGGTCGGTCTTGGATAACTCGTGCTTAGATCAATATAAGTCATGTTCATAAATGTAGCCCTTAGTATTTGAAACGTTTTAAATACATATTAATGGAACCTAAAAAGTATGTTCCATGAGATATATGTGTCATAAATGTTTCTGATATGTATTTTTCAAGCATCAAATGATATGTAGTATCTCTAGGTAGGTTTCAGAAAAGTACTTAATACATTATCGTGAAATGTACCCACATTGCTGTGCGATTGTACTTTTGCACATGCGCCGATGCGCCCATTTGCTCATTCTCACATTCTGAACTCATCAACTGGATCTGAATGATGAAGCCATATTGGAATAAGCAACACATGTTGATCACCGTGGTTAGTAGCGTACTGCATTAATTTGATCTGATGTAGAATTTATTTATTTATTTTTCATACATGCATAAATCATGGCAATGATTGGGAGAGAAACAACCCAAAACTGTTCTCTCCCAAATTTCGATAAATAACAGTCCAAACAAGGTTATGTTTTCACTCCAATTAACACAAAAGTTTTCAGTCCAAAATACGAGATATGGTAGCCTACTTAAATTTTTTAATTTGAGAGATTATTTAATAGATCAAAATGGAATAAATGCACTTAATAATCAATTATATATTCGATATGTATCATTTATATATTTGAATGGCTGCGCTAGTTGTTTATAGTTACATATTGGAAATGCAAGTCGTTATAGTTACATATTGACTGCAAGTCGTTAAATTTCACATGAAAAGTTAATATTGGAAATATATTTGAGACATACGTTTGTAATATTTTAGATATGTATCATTTATATTTCAATGGAATGTTTCACAAAAGCAGACATTTTCACCTATCAGAAATGTTTCAGGGAGGTCTCAGATATGTTTTGAAACATATCGTAAGTTTCAATGAAACATATTTGAGATATTTATGGAATGTTCCTGTGCTGTATGGGGATTCATTTCACTTCTGAAGAGAAGCTACTATAGTAGCCTACAGATGAGAGCAGTCTACACTCTACAGATATGAGAGGATAATGGCACAATTTATTGATAATATGAAATTCAGCATCTACTAATTTATTTTGAAGAGTTCATGAATATGAACAGTACAGTATATTATACAGTATATATATGCAGTATATGAACAGTACAGTATATTTGTGAAAATTTCCTAGTGAAATCCTAATCCCTTCATCACTAGCCTGTTTATCGGTGGCCCCAACTGGAATGTTTGGGAGAGGGGTCACAAATGGGATTCTGCTGACCGTTTTTTGCACAGTAGGCCCCTTAAGTTTCAATAAAAGTAACCCCTCCTTATTGCCCCTTCACGAATATTTTTCCAATTGGGAAATACCGTACCATAGACGAACCATCTTACTATCCCTGATCAATGGAAATACGTAGGCCTACCCCATAACCCTGGGGGCAGGTCCTACACGTAGCCTACGCTAAGGTGACTTTTTATTGAAATACAAAATTCTAGATGGGAGAATGAAGGGAGATCACATTTCTAAAATTACATATTTTGTTCATTCTGACATGCAGAATACGAAAATTAATGGTGCATTTATTCTTTTTAACTGGCTCAAGCTCTGCACTCTCCACTGTATGTATGTTAGTCCGGCCCCACCGTTCAACTCGGTTGCTCTATCGGGCAGTGCCGGAGTAACTGTTGGTGTCGCCCTGGTTGCTCTATTGACGTGCAACATCTAAGCTCTATTGAACAAGTCACTAGTAGTGGGACCAGCTGGTTGCCCCACCACTGCAATGAAGCCAACTCGACTTGTTCAATATTCACTTATTCAGCCACCAAAACAGTAACCAAACCAGTCGACGGCAAGGTCGGCAACCAGTGTTAAAGAACGGTTAAAACAAAGGTTTTCATGAGTTTAATGGATTCAAATATCATGAATAATTTTAGTACGGAAAGGTTGATTCGCGAAATACGATCTAGACCCGCGATTTGGGATGTTGAATCAGAAGATTATAACGACCGAGACGTGAAAAAGAAATGTTGGGAGGAATTGGCGGATATATTTGGTGGAGAGGAAATAACGAGCCTCTCATCAAAAAGAGATTACGGTAAGTTTCTATTTACACAGCTAGTATGTTACCATCTTTCTATTGTGAAGTTTATTGTCTGTTATCAACTTAAGTTTTGGTGACCTGTGGTGGTCTGAACACATAAAAGGTGAATTGGATGGATAGGAAGATAGGATAGATACATGGATGAGTGTAGTCCACTTGCGTGCCGTAGTATTTTCAAAGGTTGGCAATGTCGTGTGGATACAGCTGTTTTCGAAGCTATTATTTAATTGTATCGCTAAACTGGCGTAAACTAAGTTTTATTGCAATAATTGAGCATAATTAAATCAATATTGTGTTGCATTTAGATGCTAGGAATAGGCTACTATAGAAACACCAGAGTGTGGTATGTCAATAACAATAATTTACGGTATTAATAAATGGGCCAAAAAAGTATGTACTTGTCAGTTTCTAGATTTAAACATTCCCACAACAATGTCTTTACTTTTTTTAAATTAATATTCCATTTCATTAAATTTTTATTGTTGTCTTCCCATCTTCTTTATTCTGGTCAGAAAATTTAGTGGGGCCCATAATGAGCGTGAACAATGAACATTCTGTGATAGGTTATGTATTGCTGGAAGCTAAAGCATGAACATTGTTAATGTAGGCTACATCCATTTTTAATTTTTATTGTTAGGTAATTGGTTTTTGATATGAACAATCAAGAATTCTGTCAAAGTAAAAACATGGTTGTAAGAATATGACTAGAAACTAACTATACTAAACTAAACTCATGATTTAGTCTATTTAAGAATACGTTTATTATTGACTTGCCGAACTGGATTTTTCCTCTTTGGGTATACAAATGCAACACAATTATTTAGCCTACTAGGCTGCAGTTCGATATCCCATCCAGTAAAACGGTCGCAAGAGTTTCTATACTTGATAATATCGATACTTCATACCATCGATTGGAATTGCGTATCATAGTGTCTGTATGAAACAGAATTTTATCGCATTAATTGATGTCTGGAACCGTATCGTGAACAAAATTTAGTTTATTATTGTTAACTTTATAATATTATAAACAGAAAAATGAAACATCTCAAAATATTAATAGAGAATAAATAAATATTTACTCACTTAGGCTGAAACGTGATTTGTTAATTTTCAATAGCTATCTGGATTGGTAGTGTTCTCTTTGTTGTCGGCTTTGGTTGGTTAGGTTAGGTTGGCTTTGGTTAAGGTCGATTACATTGGGATAGTTACTAGCTAAGCAAGTAGCGAATAAAAACGTTACCGTGCTACAGCAGCTTTTCTAGTCATTCTGCTCAAAATTAACTTATTGTGATATTTGTTATCACCGTCAAAAATACTTTAACATAAGACCATAAAAAGTTGAAAAATTCTTAGGTACTTTTATTCTACCTTACCTCTACATTACCTTTATTCGGTACGGTACCTCTACCTCTAAGCATTTCTAAAACTGTTTTTATTAACACATCATTATTTTTGTGTATTGTACTAGTCCTCAAAGTGAAAACGTGTCTTTAAAACGCAACGTACAACGTTATCAGCTGTTTTGTATCATTCGGATGATACAGAACAGGTGTGTTGATGTGTTGGTGTGTTGAACAGCAAGACAGTATCGATGCTTCCATTCGGTATCGAGACTCGTGCGATTATTTCACTGGATGGGATATCGAACTCTAACCATTTACTATGATTTCTATTGTAGCAATTGAACTTTGCAATAAATTTTGAGAAGAGAATAAATTTATATGATGCAAATCCATACCCAGCAAAAAAAATCGATGCGGGGGGTATGGAATATCCTCTTGTGAGGCTATTCTGAGGAATGTCCCACCCCAGAAAAATTTCAAAATTTAAGTATCAAATGGCACATTTTCAGACATCATTTTAACTCCTTCCTAACTAACAAAAGTTTAAAGTCAAAATAACTGTTCTTAACTGTGAATAGTTGGCATGATTTTAAAATAGACAGATATAACTTAAAATACATGTACTCAATTTGAAGCAATCGTGGAGAAGGAGTCTGGTAGGGGTGAAGAGGGATTTAATCAACGAATTATTGGGGTTCTATATTGTATTATAAAAATAAGAGCGACTGACAGATTTTTTCGCAACACATATGTGAATATTGTAGATTGATATTTAAGTAGTGGAGAGGGGCGTAAGAGGGTTTAAAAGCGTGAGCCTGTATTCAGTAGCTTGTTTCCAAGAATGATGGCTAATATCTAGTGCAGTCACGAGAGATTGGGTGCAGAAAAAATTGTAACCCAGCGAATTCTTCATGCAATGTTCATTGGGTCTTATACTAAAATGTTCGTGCATTTTGTAAATGCTGAAATCCAAGTGGGGATCTCAACTGCAAATTTCTAAATATCAAAATTAGGATATTTCATACAATAATATGAAACTGACCTCTAAACACAATATTATTATTTGCTGAATAATTAAATACGGTATGAATAAGAATCAATATTGTGTATACTATTAAATCTAACTGACAAATTGCTGAATGGGACAACTTACCGCTGCCAACTCGCCGCCATACCATCTCGCCGCAGGCCATCTTGTCACAAAAACAAAAATTAACACTCCAGTAGGCGCACCCGTCTCCGTGTCATGATTGGTCACATATGAACACCATTTTTGTTTTGTGTATTTATACACTATCAAATTTTTCATCAAATTCAATAAAATAAAAGAGCTTCAAACTGCTTTGAATCCCTTCCAAGTCCATCAAATTGCTTCAAGTCTTGTCCAAGATTTGACAAGTCTTGTCAAAGATTGGACAATATTTATTGGATGTGATGAAAAATTTTGTTGTGTACAAATTCCTTTATTCATCAATTTGTCCAATTAAACTATTGTTTAGACTTATAAGGTGAAAATAATTGTTAAAAATATGTTTCAATGTACAATGTAACATGTATTATGCTATGTGAGGTCAAATCAAATTTGTAATCATTGTAATTACAAATTTGAAGATTTAAATGAGAGTGTCTATTGTTTGCTTTCATCTGCTTTTTACATTCTGAATATTTTTCCATTTCAAGTCCATTTTAATTTTTAATTAACTTGAGTTTTCTAGTTTTTTCAGTTATGTCCTTTCAAAATCACTTCCAAGTGGTTCGGAATTGAAACCCACTTAAAACTCTAGGGCATATCTCATCATCATTTTTTGTATACAGTAGCAGCATATTGTATGATTGATTGGTTAAATAAAAATTAATTTATTCATCATGTCGAATCATTAGCTGCATCTAAATATCATTGAAAAGTGGTCACAATGAAATATAAGGGAAAATTAGTCCTACTTGTATGAGATTGCTGTGGCGAGTTGGTACCCGGCAGCGTGATGGCCGCAGTGAGTTGTCCTAGACCCCCCCCCCCCCCCCAAATTGTCCTATAAACTTCATGCAAGTATGTCGCTGCACCAATCCAGCTGCATTGCTTTTACACTGGCTTCATGAACGGAGAATATGGAAATGCACCGCATGTCATTTTTGTGCTTTAAGGCTGTGCGCAGGGTTTTTGGTCATAATTTTTTTCGAAGTCCATTGAATTGGATATTATTAAGGTATTGAAATGTTGACTATTGCCATGATAAATTATTTTTTTCATCAAATATTTTATGGAATATGGGAGTTCAAAGTTGAAATTTTTCGGTTTTTGGGGGCAATTGATCTCACCTACAAGTTATTTTAAACATTTAATAATTTTTTTCATAACTGAAAGACACCTTGGGGAAAAGAATGACACATTTTTTATTTCAATTCAATAATTGCTTTTTTTTTTAATAATTTTTTGAAAAACTTAAATTTTTCGCATGTTTTAAAAAATTTATTTTGAGTAAATCTAATTGATCAGAATGAAAAATATGTCATTTTGTTTCTTAATGTGTCTTTCATTTGAAAAAATTTATCAAATGTTTAAAATAACTTGTAGGATAGATCAATTGCCCCCAAAAATCGAAAAATTTCAATTTTGAATTCCCATATTTCATAAAATATTTGATGAAAAAAATTATTTATCATGGCAATAGTCAACATTTCAATACCTTAATAATATCCAACACAATAAACTAGGGGAAAAAATTATGACCAAAAACCCTGCGCACAGCCTTAAACATTGTTTTTAACATTCTCATCTTAAAGGAACTTATTTAACTTGCTTGATTCACCAAATATCACAAATATGATTAACACCACTTTCAGCACTTGATTAGTCAATGTCAACATTATCTAGTTATATGACTGAGTTATATGGAGAAATAATCACTTTTGCCAACCGGATACAATAGAGACTTCATGGGTGATAACCAGATTTCATTGGCATGGGTGCCTGTGATCATAATATCAAGCACGGCGCTAACGGGTTAATTATGAGTGACCATGAAAATGACTTTTTCCTACAACTCCTCGTAAAGTATTTCTTTACATACTGAAAACTGATTGCTGAGCGGTAAAGTCAGCTGACGAACGAAAATAGCTATTTGTGTAACTAGAGTGCAAAATAGCGTTTTTCTGCATCGAGAGAAACAGTTTTTTTCACGAGCCAAAGGCGAGTGAAAAAAGTTTCTCGAGTGCAGAAACAATACTTTGCACTCGTATTACACATTAAATTTTTCCTACAGTAATGTATAAAGTAATTCAAACAGAACAAAACAGGGCATACATAACCTGAAAATTCCTCATATAACCTATCTTCGAATCAAATCAATTTCATCAACAACTATTCACAGCTGAAGCAGAGTAGCTCCTATTTTTGAATGCAGAATAGGGAACCTGCGTATTACATGCTCACTATTTTGTGTTGTTAGGTTGCAAATTTGGAGTGTGGAAAAGTGCATTCCCGTACTGCAATTTACTTTCCCACACTGGTGCAGGAATAGACTATTTTGTGTGCTTCAGTTAGTGCAAAAATAGGCACTTTTTTGGGTTGCTGTAGGAAATAGTATATTACGTTACAAGTGCGGGAAATGGTGTTTAACATATGAGTATGATAAGTTAACGCACAAGACAAAGTCGAGTGCGGTATTATCATACGAGTATGGTAAACATCTTCCCGGACGAGTTACGTACGATATTTTTTGTCATACAAGTTTAAAATAGCAGATAAGTTGAAATAACAAACTATAAATCGTTGTTATTCAAACATAACCTCAACACACCAAATCACAGCAACTCAAGGTGAAATGGGCAATAATGGTTCTAGATCAGCTGATCTATCTTTCGACCAAATGATTTTTCAGTGAAATGGTAGCCACCCATAAGCATGGGGTAATAATCATTTGATGATTTTTACCACACAGTGTATTGTAATAATCATTAAATGACATCAGCTGTTTTTGATTTCTGTAAACAGCTATTTACCACATTGATTCCTTGACTGGTAAACTGTCCATAACCTACAAGTATGACAAAATAGTTATTTATGTATTAAGAGCGTGAAGTGTGACTTTATCGCTCGAGCCAAAACATTTACTGTGCAACGCACAGCAGAGCGCAGTAATTTTGCGAGAGCGATAGAGAAGCTTCATGCGCGAAATACATACAATATTTTTCCTACAACTGCAGTTCTGGATTCCAACACAATAAAAGTTTGTAGTTTGTAACATCACAGACCATGCACGGATTTGGTTAGCGTTCGACTTTTGTGAGGTTATGTGAATCTCACGGATTCCATGATCCACCAATGAGAAGACATCAAAAGCAAAACAGAAGCATAAAGAAAACAGCTGGTGAGTGTAAAGTACTTTACCACTTGTGGAGCAGTAAAGAGGTATTTTACAATTAGATTTCAGTACGTAAAGAACTACTTTACGATCAGCTGTAGGAAATAGCTATTTATCTACGACCATGTCATAATGTATACATTACAGTTTCACAATTGATGCCAAAACAGCTGTCTTTTCGAAATGCTTTTTGAAACCCATTGCATAATGAGCTCATTATAGTACAGGTTCTACATTATAACACGGGTTCTGGACCAATCAGAAGCATTTTTGATGGAATCAATATCGTAATTCAATATTGTGAAACTATCAGCTGATTTGATCAAACTGCTACACCAGCTGCTTTAACCTAACAATCTACTATAACTTCTCATATTTGAGATGAGAGGTTAGGTATCTCTGACAGTCACAGGTAACTTAAATTGTTTTAATTAAATGTATACTAGTGGTCGTAGATAAAATAGTGTATACAACAATTTTATTTGGCCATTAAAGCACTTGTGAGATATTTATAACACTCGCATTCACTCGTGTTATAACTTACATCTAACTCGTGCCTTAATAAGGGTCAAAATAAAATCGTTGCATAAACTACTATTGTGTAACTAAGTGCAAAATAGCGTTTTTCTGCATGGAGAGAAACAGTTTTTTTGAGTGCAGAAACAATACTTCGCGCTTGTATTACACATTAAATTTTTCTTACAGTAATGCATAAAGTAATTTAGTTAGATTTCATTATGTAGTGAAGCTTCTTTATCGCTCTCACAAAATTACTGCGCTCCGCTATGCGTCGCGCAGTAACTGTTTTGGCTCAATAAGCAATAAAGTCGCGCTTCACGCTCTTAATACAAAAATAACTATTTACATGTATTATAATTTTTGGCCTACCAGCTACTTTATTATGGGAAATTCCACCTCGCTGTTTCAGCCATATTAATATAGGGAACATGGTGGTCCTACTATTTTAGGTGTGTTCCGAACCACAGGGTAAGTGATAATAAAACTTATAACATAAAGTCATTGAAGCACGGTCACTCATGCAAAGAGAATGTTTCAATACCTGATACATGTCAAAACATAATCCATTTCACTCAAATAAAGAAGCAGACCTATCAGGTTTATAGACCTAACAGAGCCTTATTGAAATCGTGCATTTGGCTGCCCATCCATCTGCAGCACTGAGCTAGAATACTATACTAGATTGTATTAAGCTCAATGATCTGCAGTGAATCCGTCTGTCTGTGCTTGAAAGGAAGATTTTTGACTCTTGAAACTTGGTATAGGCTATAGCTGTCTCACAGTACAAGTGAGATTATTATTGATTTTGGGGGTCAAATATAAAAATAATTATGATGGAAAACTGATTTTCACTGTAGGCTCTAGGTTAGCTTTGGCTAGTGAAAATCAAAACAGACAGCTGGTTTATTCCCAATACAATTTTTATTTTAATAGTATTACAAAGTTTTGCTCACTTTATATGCACAGTGCAAGTGTTGACGTTTTCAGTTTTGATTATCTTTAAATCTCTTAAAATTATTATTTTAAATTGGTGAATTGAAAAAAACAGTGAGGAAATATTGAGACATGATATAAATATATTGTTAAAGAAGAAGAATCAACAAAACTTTCTCAAGAAGTGCCGATGTGCATTTTTTGTAAATTGGGAAGCATAAAAAATATTATGTTTACAATGTCAGATTCACCCAGGGATTCAACCAAACAATTAAGGTTGAAGGAGGTTTTAGTAAGTGGGTAAGGTAGAGTATGGCGGCCGTAGGTTGGGGAATATAGCAATTCATCTGTGGATGGAGACCTGCATTCCATTTGCCCACATTTCAAAACCCCTGCTTTCTGCACATTGCTGACAGAGCTGCTCTATCTCTATTGCAACTATCACTTCACGTTGTATTTGTTTTCATATTATGGTATGCAAATTGAATATTAAACAAATTCGACTTTGCAAAGGGAACGAACTCTGTTGCTTTTTAATATTCAGAGTTATAAGAAAATCTCAGGGATTTATGAGTGTGAAGTAAATAACAGGTTGTACTGGTTTTGCTGAAGATCATGGTTTAGTGTGGACAAAGACAGGTTTTGAGACATTTGTCTCAAAAACTATGAATAAAGTCATCATAAAAATGCGTGAATTGATTTAGGCAAGACCAAGCTTTGAAAGCAATTAAGTGATGCAATGTATCTAAAATGTATACATTTCATCTAAAATTCTAGATTGCATAATATTTTGAGGTTCAATCAATTTTTCCTCTACATTGCATTCAGAGAGCTTTTTAAAGTGTTTTCCATTATTCAATGCATATAAAAATATTAATCTCATACTACTATATTTTATCCTTCCTTACACTATAATTTCTCATACTATTGACACCATTGCTATAATAGGGCTATTCAATAGATCATAATATGATCTTTGACACAGAATGATTTTTTGGCAGACTATATGCCAGTAGCCATTACAAGGGTTTTTGCACAGTGAAGCATCCGATACAAAATCAAACTAAGGAATTCATCAATGCTGCTCCAGCTTGTCTGACATTTCACAGCATGCATTTGATATTGTGATTATGATTATCCTCAAGGATTGGATGCTTCACTGTGCAAGCACAAGTAGATCAATTCAAATAATCATCAAAATGAGATAGAACATGTCAAAAATAACCTAAGCCCATGGAGTATAATTTCTGACATGAAATGGTTAAGAATCTAGTAGGGAAAGACTGCTGCCCAGCTTGCTTTGACCCCCCCTCCAATACATTTGCCTTCAGATCGCTGTGGCATGCATTATATTGTAAAAACTAAGCCCAAAACATATGTACGTACTCACACAAAGTCACTAACAGGTATGCCCACTAATCACATGAAGAGTTAGAGATGAATTAAGTGGTGGGGATTGGAGAGTTGGCAGCTAGACTGAAGTCGAATATTGGGGGGAACTGTCAACTATTGCAAGTCTATTAGTGATAGAAAATCTATGTCAGAAGTTTTATGCCATGGACTGTAGAAGTATTAATTCTGTAACTTCTATTAAATTTCAGAAATTATGCTCCAGAGAAGATGGAAAGGAGTGAGGTCTTGCTACACACGAGAATTACAAAGATTAAAAGAATTCAAGGATGGCTCACTGGGAAATGCTGCTAAACGAAGAAAACCATACATCTATTTCAATAAATTGAAGTTCTTGAATAGGGTGACTGCTTTGAGAGATAAAGACATGCCAGTGGAAATTGATGTTGATGAGGAAAGTAATGAAGAAGAAAGAGATGAAATTCCAAGATTAGCTAGCTCTCAATCCCATCTGAAACCATTTAAAAGAGAGTTAGATGATACATATGAAGCTTCTGGCTATTCAGAGCCATTTATTTCATTGAATAGATCAATTGAGCCTGGAGAGCGATGGGATCAACATTGCAACATCGATGAAGACCGAATGTTCCTACTTTCCTTGACAAGTACTCTGCAAGCAGTGCCCCCTAACAAGAAATTAACTACAAAAATGAAATTGATGTCTGTTTTACATGAAGCTGTGAATAGTGATAATTATTGAATATTTAGTTTTATATTTGGCAGAGAGATGTCTCTGCAACGTACTAGAGCACTGGTTGCACAAACACCCATCATAATGATGGTTCATTATCTGTTCCACTTTTATACCAAGCTGCTGTCATACCATGCTACTTTTATACCATCACACCATTCAGTATAAAAGTGTTCAGTTATTTGTGCAATGATAGCTAGATTGCAATACAGACAACAGATCCAACTTTAAATATAGCCTAAATTCAGTTGAGCTTAAAATGTTGGTAAAATAATTCGTTATAAATGGAATAATGCAAATAAACCATATTATTATATTTGTTATGGAAAGGAAATTAGCTTTTGGAATTATTGAGTACATGTATTAATTTCTAGTATAAGCCATTAATATTAAGCATTTTTTACCGTTTTATATGCTGGTATCTGATCCACCATTCTAGAGACGTCGAACATACAAATGCTAGCATGTATATAGCAGCTTGGTATAAAAATATAATGGATAATGAGCCATCGACCTAATGATGCAGGAGGTTTGTGCAACTAGGGGCTAGTGTGTTTTGAAGAAATCAAAGGTTTCATTCAATGATTTTTTGAAAATCATACTGTTAGGCTACATATATTATTAAGTTGACATTCCACAATAAAAACAAGGCCCCTATTTATGAACCGATCTCGAGGCTTCCTTAACTCCCTTCTCTTCCTTTCAAGTTCCCCTTGAATGAAGGAGGCCTCAAAGGTAGCTCTATTAGTATGGAACTTATGATATGTATTGCCATGTCAATGAATGGCCATTATAATAATTATAATTTTTGCATTATGTAAATATTCCATGATGATAGTGTATTATAATAAGAATATGATGAGAATTAAAGCCTAAAAATAATCCAAAGTAGTATTAAGATTGATAAATTAATAAAAGTTATTTTTAAGAAACGATCAGAAGTATAAAACTTGACATTTTAAAAAAATTAGAAATTAAAATACATACATTGTAACAATGTGCTATTATCATTCTAATGATAGCTGCAACAAGCCCCTGATTTGTTCATAGGAACTGATTGAATATATCACTTGCGTCTCATTTTCTTCTGGCATCCAGAAATATTAAGTTGCATCCACATATTCTGTACAAATATGTTGTCAGATCTCTTCTACAGTTTTTGATTATTCTGACTTGTTTTTATTATTGGTATTTTTTGTGACAAAGGTTATTGGTATTTTGTGACAAAAAAATACCAATAATAAAAACAAGTCAGAATAATCAAAAACTGTAAAAGAGATATGACAACATATTTGTACAGAATATGTGGATGCAACTAAATATTTCTGGATGCCAGAAGAAAATGAAACGCAAGAGATATATTCAATCAGTTCCTATGGACAAATCAGGGGCTTGCAGGTATCATTAAGGTCTCACCCCCAGTTGCACATAAGTCCTATCATACATAATGATGGTTCATTATCCATTCCACTTTATCAATTATCCATCACACCATGCTACGTTATATCATCAAACCATTCAGTATAAAAGTGTTCAGTTATTCCAGCAATGATAGCTAGATTTCAATGCAGCCAACAGAGCCAACTAAAGATTTCAAATTGAATGATGTGGATAAATCATACATGGTTTGGGGAGAAAATTACCTTAAGAATTATAAAATACATGCATTAGTGACAAGTATTGGTCATTAATATAAGTAATATGCCATTATAGGTTATAAGTTGTTATAACAAGATTGCACATGTGCATGAATAATGGAACTAGCTTTACTCATTTTAGACTAGGTGTCTGTTCCACTATTTAAACTATATAAATAATAAGAATGCTAACACTATTCTCTCACATAGCACCTTATTGGTATATGTGGAATGGATAATGAATCATCATTATGATAGAACGTTTGTGCAACCGGAGGTTAGGCTACCATCCTTCAGGTGGCTGGTAGTGCCAAAGTATTGAAATTTGTACTTGAAAGAAAATATATAAATATTTTATTTACTTTAGACTCCACTTCTCTTCATTTTATTATTTTCGTCCTTTGCTCATTCAAAATACAGACTGCAACTAATTATTGAAGTTTAATAAACTGATTATTTACCCAACACATAGATTTTTTTAGTATTTTTTTTTAGTTGTTACAAAATTGTTTCAGAGAATTTTCTTCTACCGTATTTTACGAATTGCATATGAAATGAATAAACTCTTTTGAATATTGGACAAATCTTCGGAGAAAAATTGAATTGAATTGCTGTAGATAACTCCCCTACAGAGGTTTTCTTCACAGTCGACACTGATGGAATGAGTTTTGTTGCTTTTTATTTGTGGCAGCGCCTCTGTGAATAATCAGTTTATCAAACTGAGCAAAAGAGCTTAAAAGAGCAATGGACAAGCTAGAGTATAGGTTAGACTCACATCCCACCAATGTCACATCAGAACCTCCAAAAGATAATGCACACCACAAATATATATCAGGATAAAATATATTAAATGTATTATAACGTTTTTTAATGGTCCATGAAAAATATCAATTGGAACTTCATTATTTACTGACTCAAACTCGTCACTAACTTTGAAAAATAGCATTTGGTGATTATAATAATTTTGAATACTATCGTTTTATAGCATTTCCCAATGCTCAGAAAATTTCCTGTAATTTTTGCTTTTCCATAATATTCCAAAACTCATAATAACTAGGAACCATGCAGAAATACAATTTGCTGCACGACAGAAATGCATTATGCACAAGCCACAGGCGAGTAAGGAATAGTTTCTCAAGTGCAGCAAAGATACTTTAAGCAAGAGTTACACATTAAATATTGTGTAACTAGTGTGCAAAGTAGTACTTTTCTGCACGAGAGATGCATTCCGCAGACAAGTGCGGAATAGTTTCTAAAGTACAGCAAAGATTCTTTGAGTACAAGTTACAAATTAATTTTTTTCTACAGTTGTCGCATCTGGAGTTCAGCATAGTAAAATATGCTGCATGTTATGTGCATAAATAGCCGCTTTGTTAGGTAACAGTAGGAAATAGCTATTTATGTAACTAGAGTGCAAAGTGGGGTTTTTCTGCACCAAAACAGTTTTTCAAATGCAGAAACAATACTTTGCGCTCAAATTACACATTAAATTTTTCCTACAGTAACATATAAAGTAATTTAAAAAGAACAAAACAGGACATACATAACCTGACAATCCCTCACATAATCAAATCGATTTCAACCACAGCTGACTGTATTTCGTAGCTGAGTAGCCAACCTATTTTTGAATGCAGAATAGGGAACCTGCGTATTACATGCTCACTATTTTGTGTTGTTAGGTTGCAAATCTGCAGTGCGGAAAAGTACTTTCGTGCACTGGAATTTACTTTTCCGCACTAGTGCAGGAATAGACTATTTCACTGTAGGAAATGATCATTTTTTTATGCTGGAAATTATCATTACTAAATGAATGGGAGTAGTTGATCTGATATTGTCAACACTTCAATAATTGATACACAGCATATACCATTTGATGACACTAGTTGACGATAGATATTAAGTCTTTCTTATACATAAGTAATTCAGCCCAACTTCCCATTGCTTGATGGGCTAAACTTATTGGTGGAATTAGTGGCGCCGACTTTAGGAGAGTAAGGCACTATATGCCCCCTCTCAGTGGGCAGTACACATATTTTGCTCCCCCTCAATGTGTTTGCCAAACAAATTTACATAGACCGGATCAAGTACTGAATTTTCAATTTCTTTGATTATTATTTTTTATTTGAATTGATTGATATAATAGGTATATTATAAATTACCTTGAATGAGAAAAAAAGTACTGGATGTGCAGTATAACGGTGTAATAGACTAATGAGTGTTATGTAAGTAAGTGAAATAGAACGGTAAGTCTGAGATTGACGGTGCAAGACACAAAAACCTCTTCACACATACAATTGTATCGGTTCCTTCTTCTGGAAAAATTCGATGTTGCGATTACACTTCTCCTGAATGGAGTGATTTCAATAACTGAATTTATAGAGTGCGGCAGCAAAGCTTAATACGACCCATTGTATGAATCAGAAAGTGTTTTTTAATAATGTAAACACATATCTAAAGTTTTTAAGATCAAATCAGGTAGGTGATGTTTCCCGTTTTCCATACAATGAATATACTGAAGGCGCACTACACAGAGCGCTTCTTCTCACTTGATGGCCAGGTGATTTTTGTATGTTTTTTTTTTAATGCGGTGTTAAGGTGAACCGTCCAAGGATCCTGATGTCAACATCCAGGAAGAAAATGTCTGCTATTCTGGCAACAGTCACGGATTAATGCCATCGGTTTGTTCATTGCATGGAGAAAGTAGACATCACTTGAAATGAAATATTGTGCTTCTGAAGTGGAGGTTGAAGCACAAGTGTAGCTTCATCAAGTGATGATACATTTAATAGATTTCTCAGGTTAGAGGAAAAAATCCTGATATTTATCAGTAGGCCATGTCTACATAAGTATCAGTCTGTATGTAAATGTCAGTAATGTCTTGTCTAATGAATGTCTGCAGTATCTATAAACAATATTATGAAAATGTTTTTTCACACCTGCCTTCAAAGAGCTGGGTGAGGTTTTTTATTATAAATTGTTTTCTAATTACAGTAATCAAAGCATGAAGCAAAAACGAGTGATTGGTTTTTTTTAGAAAGGCATAACTGAACACTTTTTGTTAACAGTGCAGTATATTTTTTTGTTTACTGTTCTTTATTTTAGTGATTTACATGTAGAGCAAATGTTTTTGCTGTACTGTACATATTTTAAACGTTTTACATACGTTCTTTGTACAGTAAAATATAGTTTTTATACGGAAATATTTTTTTCACCTCATTTTTGCCCTTTTTCGGGTTATCCGCGTTTTTTGCTATCCGCGGTGCTCTTGCCACCCAATTCTGCGGATAATCGGGGCTTTACGGTACCTTAGTTTTATACCCAATTAGGTTTTATACCTCGCTAGATGAGCTTAATTTTTTTTTGCTTGGCACATGGTTTAACTGGAGAGTTCAAGAATTTTCCAGTCTATTTACTTGAACGGTAACTGATACTATAAAATGTTAATATTATTGTATTCGTCTGCACAACATTCAAAAGCAATAATAATAAATTATAGCTAATGATTCAGGGAAGGATTTCAAGTGAAAACACGGTTAAATAATTTTAAAGCGTATTTTGTCATTACTTTAATGGTATTCATTCTAGCCATAATAAGAAAAATGTGAACAACATTCTCCTTCTTTAATGCACAGTCTATCACTCCCTTCATATAATCACTCCTAAATCACATACATACAAACGACATACATACAACACGCATTATATTACACACATACATTTTATCTATACATATAAACAACCTTCAACATTTGTCGAACAATTTTCTCCCCATAGTAGCGGAACAATCTATTACATACAAAGTTTCAGTCACATTTGTTCAAATTTATTCTCAATTTTAATCACAATATAGCTTTATTCAATGATGTAAATGTTATAGCATTTGTTGACAAGAAATTAAAATGCAGAAATGGTCATTAAATAACAAATTTACAAATGCATTAATACAATATAACAAAATGAAGTCTTTAATAATACTTTTATTAGTTCATCTCATTACATCATAATGAAACTTCAGTTTCATTATGAAACATTCGGTTTTTTTAAAACTTTCGAAACTTTTAAAAACCATTTGGTTTTTTCCCTGAAATTATCAGTTTTATAACCAAGAAAATGGTATATTAGCTACCATTGCGCTGTCATGTAGTTCGAAAACCAACAATAGGTGAAAAGTACTTTTGGTGGGCCTGGAACCTTTTTAACAAGAACTTCTGTTCTGAGTCGTGAATCCGTAATCCTTCTAAGGAACAGCAATATTTACAAATGAAGCAATGTAAAAGCCACAAGGCTTGACACTGTATAAATTACCAGAGAGACGAAAAAGCCTCAACTGATTAATGAGATTGTGCCCCTCATCTTAATATGCAAGATTATAAGAAAAAATTCAAGCCTCTCTGTGTTTTACAAATAGAGATCATAATTAATAATTATAATGTAAATATTTCATGTAAATGGAATTTAGAATATTTTATTAACGATATATTTTCTATGTAGACACGTTCTTGGTATATTATGATGACATATCAGTGGCGTATGAGATTATATCTGTTTTGATTCGAAAACAAAATAAATTCCTCGCATAATTCTCAAAGAACGGCACTATATTTTTTTCATGTCAATTATAATAATTATTATTAAATTTAAACGCAAAATAAATTCATTTTAAAAAGTGGATCAACACAAAAGTTTGGTTGAATTTGAATTTTGTAATCAAATATCTAATATAAAAGTTCTATTCATAATTAGAAAATATCAAATTCTTGTTAAATTTTATATTAGCCTATTGTTCAATTTGAATTCACATATCCCATATAAAAATCAATTTATAATTAAAAAGATACTAAATTCTTGTTCAAATTAGAAGCCCAAATAGATTCTTGCTAAAATAGATTTCAAAATCAAAATTATTAGTGTAATTTATTTGACACTACTTATTGAGTAGAATACTAGTATATCTAACAATAATTACGCCGATTTGATAGCCATTACAAGGACAAAATAATACGATATTTTTAAAACATAATACACTAATTTCAGCTGTATAACCCTGATAGAAGGGACTAGCAAACATTTATTGAGATCTAAAAAGAAAAGGAGGATTACACTGTAAAATAATTTTAGAGATGATTTAAAGCATCGCTACCTCATTTTTTATGCTAAAAAATATTTATATGGTATAGAAGTAATATCCACTACAAAAATAATAGCTCTGCTGCAAAATTGAACTTGATTTTAGAGTGGTCACTTTTAAAATTGTACACATTCTTTTACAAGTACAGTAATTACATATTTATGGTGGTGACTTAAAGTCATTGAACATTACCTAAATCCACACATTAATATGTTTATTGTTATCATTGTGACACAAATTAAATAAGCTTTTTACTTAGTTAATTTTAATAGAAATAGGTACAGAATTATTGCAAATGCGTATGACTCCCTATTAGTAGAACTTTAAATGGACTAGATTTTTTTTAAACTGCCATTTCAAAACAACAGTTTGTGTAAAGCATAGCATTGAAAGCCCATATATAATACAAACTATGCAAATGATAAAAAGCAACAATCGAATATGAGAATGAAAAGTACGTTCGGTCAATTCATTATAACAGTATGAAATAAGAACTAGATGTTAGATGAATAATTTTCTATTTAGACTTTACAAAGCTACTTTAAGATGCTAAAGCTAAATTATAAGGAAATTTAAACAAAGAATCAGTAACGAGAAAAAACTTCACATACGAAAAATTGAATACCGTAAAATCAGATAAATTACTGGGATTTGGATAAATTAGCTGGAGCGAGAATTTTGAAAAGGGCAGATTGATTTACTCATTAAATCAAGAATCTGCTCGATCACTAGTTCTGTAAGTATAATTGCAGATTCTTCAGTTTGAAAACTACTCCACTTGTACCATAAAGAGAATTTCATATACTTAGGGACAGTTCAATTATTTTGATTTAACATCAATATACCAAGTCCACTTGTTTGACATATCTAAAGGATCAATGGACTCCATTCATAGCTGAATTATCTTACATTATATAACCAAAAACCCAATTTTTCATGTTGTGTAAGTAGATAGTAGCAATTATTGAGGAAAAAATACAATGTATAAAGAAATGGATCATGAAATTTATGGTGCAACTTTCCAGAAATAAGTAGGTGAGCATAACCAAAAAATATGCTGAACACAAGCCTATTTAAAGCAATTGGAACTTTATAGATTAAAACTTATGTATATTTTAGTAAATATAGCTGAGAATACAATATTACACATATTTTGCAATATCCAGTACTAGAATTTATTGGCATTTTAATTTCTTACTAGAACTTTTCATGTTCAATTTATAAATTCTTTTTATAGGCTTTAAAACTATGCCATTACAGAAAAATAATTTTTACTTATGAAAATAATTAAAATATATTATTTTTTATTCACCAGAATTATAAAATTCATAAGCATTTTTATTTCTTACTGGAAATCTTCATGTTCAATTTATAATTTCTATTTTTAAGCTTGAAAAATTATGGCATTACATCAATTAAAAACAATCTACAAGGGATAACATATATTCATTATGGTTATGATGAATGAAAATGTTAATAGAGACTATTGTTTTAAATTTGAACAATTGTAAAAGGATGCTCGTGAACTTTCATATGGTTTTGCAGGTCACCCTTATTGCAAACATGTAATTTCATGTGTTATATCATCATAGAACACATACAGAGTACCTACTAGTAAGAGAGATATTACAATCACTCAGGAATACTCTCTCCATACATACATCACAGACATACTATCAGACACAATAATATCTTATAAAAATCTTTAATAACATTCGTACAATAATTTTCTTCATAATTTACACAAACCCGATTCTACGAACAAGTGTTTGTTATCTTCACGAAACTTTACAACATTTCATCACCACACACTTGTCACTCTACCTTTCTTCTTTGTTAATATATAAAACACATCCTATACAACACACCAATTTGAAAATAAATTGTCTTTATGAGTTTATAGTATTAAATATAATCAACGTATAATAATGGGAATTATAACATATAATCATTCGATAATAGCGATACGTAACTAATAATCATAATATCATCAATAAAAACGCAAGTCTTAATAATATAAATACACATCTCATCTATTCAGTTCTGTCCTCCTTTTCAACACGTTTAGTTATTTTTGTACAAAAACTACTTTATTTCTCAGTCAAAGTATTGCTGCAAACAAACAACAACATAGTAAAAGCGCGAATAATAAATAAACATTAGTAAATAAAACAAGAAGTTGATAAAGGCAAAACATGTTATGCAGCTGTTTATGCTCCAGTTAGCCAAGTAAAATATAAATTATGAGTTACAGATCAACATTCCATCGACTCGATTTTGTCTCCCAAAGAATTCTAAAAAATATCTTACATTTTGATTTTTTGTACAAGTTAAAATAACCAGGACAAAATTTCTCGTAATTGACAAAAAACGTATGATTTACAGGTACAAAATTTTCAAATCAATCTTGACGTAAATAGTATTCAGACGATTTCCAAAACTATCATTTCTTCACTTCTCCTAAACGTCGCCTCTTACGCTTAACAAAACCTTCACGTATTTGACGTTGCCAAATCTATTCGATAAATCACTGTCAGGTGACAACACACCCAGGAGGTGAGGTTATTCTCATTATATTATCGAGATTAATTAAAAAAAATAATATTTATATATATATATAATATTTTATACATTTGTTTTTATACGTATATAAAAACAAGTCACTAGTAATTGATTAGAAAGTCTTTGTAATAATTATATAGTAATAGTTTTCAAGTGGTTTGCAACAAGGATGTTGACTGGAAACGAGGAATCACCAGCAGAACACCGAAAGCTCTCCCCCGCCACCACCGCCGCCACCACCATGCTCGCCACTGTGACGCCACGCTGTCACCGCTCGCGCCTTCAGCTGTAATAAACACACATTACAAACATTATTAATACAATCAAAATATTCAAATACGGTATTAACAAAATTTTAGATGGATTTGGTCCGATATGAGGCTACATTAGTTTAGATCTTTACCAATAATGAAAATTTCAAAATAAAAGAAATTGAAATATTCAAAAACTATTATAATGTTTCTATTTTTTTTGTTTCCATGTACTGTAAGTCTAAATTAATTTAAATCGATTCTGGCAGAAGAGATTTCAAAAATTAAATAAGATTATTACAACATACAGTATACAAGATTGACAGTATGTAAGCGTCAGTTCACCAATTATTGCATGGTGCTAATAAACAAGGTTCCTGCACACTTTTTAACACAAAGGTTTACACAAATGTGGAGGAATGGGTCAAAAGTAACATATATTTTAAGTTATAGTAACGTTTAGGTTGAGTAATAGTTGCCTATTTATTGTATTTGATGTTTTTTTTTTCGTTCTACTGTTGTTTTGCCAAAGATAGTGATGATAGATTTTCTTTTTTGTTCTACTGTTTTTTTGTTTTGGACTAATTTTTTTTTTTTTTTTTTCATTGGTTGGATGCTTGATTTAGTGAATTATTGATGAACATTCCAGTGTAATTTTGGGTAGTAAAGAGGAAAAATTTTCATTTGTAATTAAGGAGAACTCGTCGTTAGCGAACAAGCAATGCTTTGCTGATGGCGCCAAAAAAAAGTATTAATTGTGTGTGATTGATTGTTATTTACAAGAGTTTGGCAATAAAGAATTTATTTATTTGAAAAAAAAATCCCTATATTTTATAGGTATAAATTATAATACATATAATTATTATTTATTTATTGTGACAAATATGTAATTGCCTTACAATTATTATTCAAAACAAAAAACAAAAAAATATTTTCTTTACCATTCTAAGGTTAATAGAGTTCACTTTTGGTTTTTCCGATCAACAATACAATACAGTAGTTGAAAGGAGAAATATTTTCAAAAAATCTTCCCGGGTTATCAACATTAGCCCATACAGTATATTTCTATACAATAAACAGCAATACCGTATTAGTTATTACTACTAACCATAAAATTCAATTAAAGCAAGGTCCTTATTATACAGAGCCACTTCAGTCGCGGTCGCGAGCCACAATTAAGGATAAATCACACCAGCCCGATAAATTTGACTAAAAAATCAGCTGACGGTTCTTAACATGTTAATGTCTTCATGTACTTTAACATTGTTGAGCTCCGTCAGGCGCTCAGCTGATGTAATTTAGCCTAAATTGTAGCTCGCGAACGCGACCAAAGTGGCTGTAATAATAAGGGCCTACGAAAAGCAAGGTTTTTGCACTACAATGAATAATGAAAATGGTATTTTTTTCAACAAAAAAAATTGAAAATAGAGGTAAATAGAAAACATGAAATTTCCATTTAGTCAGGAAACCCTAGCCACAATTTTTTATAAAACAATTCCAACTTCAAGCCAAACAATTTTGTGAAACCCCGCTGGTTTCACGGGTTATTCGCGTGGAAGGTCAACGTCATTGACAATGACAGCCTTAATCATGGAAGTCACCAGCGTCCGCCACCAACAAAACAGAAAAGGGGTTCCTATTGGTGCGATGTGTTCACGTGTAAGCGTGCGTTCTATAAAAGGGAAAGTCAGGCTTTTTTGTGGCTTCACCGGCTTAGTTTCCTTGAATATCGGATGCGCGCACCGAAATAAAACACCCTATCCCGCCCTTCAAAACAAAATAACAGGAGAAAAACACCCATAATTAACTTTAATAATGACCAACTTATAACTAATAAATGACGTAGTACTACGGAAAAATGCAGCTGAAACAAGCATCTTTGTGGACGATAAAGAAGCAAGGAAAGAATTCTAATTATTTCTATCAATAAAATTAAAATCAATACTTGAGTAATTTATTTGATTTTAAGGTAAACTTATTTATAAGCACCCTGAATAAACGAAGAACTTATTGTTATCGACGGTAGAGCGCTGTCATAAAATAAAACCTGGTCTCTATAAACTCTAGCTACTTGCTGCCAGATATGCCGGATTGTCTAACTCTTGTCTTGCAAAAGTCTACACCTATATGGCAAGACCTCTGGTTAAAATAAAACCGGCCTTACGCGCCTTAATCAAATATACCATGGGGGCTAGCCAATATTACCGCATTAATAAACCACTTTACATAAAAAATTAGTACTTGATATTCATTTAATATACAATTCATTCATCTATTTAATCACTTTGATAAACAATGAGCTACATTCCATTATTGCGAAGTTATTAATGTACGGCCCGTCACAAACAGGGACGAAGCCAGATTTTTTGAGGAGTGATAAGTGGGAAGATTCCTAAAAAGCTCCCTACCTCTATAAGACACAATAATTATACTATACTTTTCAATGTCGGTTGAGAATTAAGGGGAGAGGGGTTACTACATCCTCTCTATCGCCCATTGATTTCAATTTTTTTCAAATTTCTAATTCCTTTATTGCGACTAAATTTATGAAACAGAAATTGATACAACAAATTTATTAGAGTAATTACAGAATTAAAATCTCTCCTATAAAATATTTGGCACCAACCAGCAGAAGGATAAAACTTGTTCGCTGGTGGGAGTAATACAGTTCAAACCTAATAAAAAAGTATTTCCCTTACAAGCCAACCTCTCGTCGTATCAATCTAACAGCGAGAAACAAATGAAATAAAATAAACAAAAGAAAGAAAATCAAACCATAGCCCATCATTAAATTATTATGCATCACGTAATTTGCTCTCATCCAATAGTTATCCAATTAATATTTTGAGAACAATCCACTACTGTTCACTCGTGATTAAATTAATATTTCATATTGGATTCTTTAGGCCTCCGGATACCTTTATACCTTTATTAATAATAAAGGTTTAAATGCTTAATATGTAATCTTTAATAAATATTTAAACCTTTATTAATTAATATTTCAATATGAAATATGTGAATCATACTCGTTCATGAGTATATTGCAGCAGATACAAACTAGTGGCAAGCAGAGCCTCTACTGAGGATGAATATCTCTCCCGCTTTTGCTCTCTGTTCTCCGTCAGTGTTGTTCGCCTAGCGTCGTGAAAAACCTCAACAAAATGGTTCTGGAGTTTTTTTTCTGATGACGGAAATGTACAAAAGGGAAGCTGAGGGTTCTTAACTTGACGTTTTCAGTTCCGTGCACTGCAACATGAAGCGCAGCGCACAAGTTCGCGCTTTTCAGCAGGCAGCTCTCTTTCAATTGCTAGCTTCTCACCCACGTCGACGAGGCTCCAATCATCTTTAGAAAGCGAGTTGAACGCAAAATACAGTAAAAAGGATCCAATATTTCTATGAAATTCTACCGGTTTTTACATTGCTCTACATATTTTGCATATTTACTGAGTTCTCAGATCAGAATTGGTTTCACGTCGGAAATTAAGTACACGTCTGCTCGAAATAACGAAAGATATTGTGAACATAAGCTTATAAAACATAGAATTTCCGATTTCATTTTAAAGTTCACTCTTTATGGCTTGTACGAATGGAACTTGAAAGCATCCTACAATTTGTAAATTTTCTACAAATTGAAAATCTCATGGAGGAAACTCTCATGGAATTTTAGTTTATTGTGACGTGATTAACAGTAAGTCAGTATCCAATACTCATACTCCAGTAATTACTGCAGTTTTCATATAACTTGGCAGCAGTTGGGTTCAGATCTAGCAAGTCTTCCCATCTTCTACACGCTGCCAAGTTATATGAATTTACAGTACATAGCTATGTTTTGGTATTCTCAATGAGCAGGTAGCCAAAGATATAGAAAGAGTACTTAATATCATTAAATACCCAACGGGGCCTAATTGAGATCGTGCTGTTGTCCGTCCATGCCCTGGCGCTTGAAAAAAGATTCTGATTTCTTGAAACTTGGTACTTCCTCATAGTCCAGGTGAGATCGCTATTGATTTTGAAGCTTTGGACTCGAATATAAAAATAAAACAAATAAAGAAACCGACTTCAATGAAATGATACTCAAACATTAAATACTCACGTACTAAAAAGTTTAAAATAAAGTACAGTATTTACTTTTAACTGAGAAAATTTCAAATTTCATACAGGTAATCTTTTGAAGTTGGCGCCAAATTTCCCATAAACTTCTAAAATATAACAGAATTACTCTGAGATGTTTTCCATGACGAAATACTTGAACAATCTAATATCAAAACTTACACTGTATTTCAGTAAAAGTGAGTGTAAATCCGGTGGTTCGGAACCCACATAAAATTGTAGGTCCAACTCATCAATCACCATCATCCAATTCATTACCCACGCACAGGTCTCAGACCTATGTGGGCTAGATTCTCAAAAAAAAAAAAAAAAAAAAACACAATGTTTGTTTTGATAGTAGAATTTCTTATCAATCTCATAAAATATTATTGGCGCCGACTTCAAAAGATTACTTGTATGAAATTTGAAATTTTCTTAGTTTAAAGTAAATACTTTGTTTTAAACTTTTTAGTACGTGAGTATTTAATGTTTGAGTATCAAATCATTGAAGTCGGTTTCTTCTTTTGTTTTAAAATTTGTTTTATTTTAAGCTTTTTAGTTGAATTTTTAAACTTTGAAAATATGAGAAATTTCTTAAACCAAATCAAATCAAATTTATTTTCAAAATTTTACAAACATTGTAGGGTCCTGCTAAACCCGTAGGTTTTTCAGCAGGTGCCAATCTTCACAATTATTCGAACAAAGAAACAAATTCACTTATATTTTAATATTATAAAGAAAAAATAGATTACTTAATGAAGACATACATTATTAATAAAGCTTACATTATGAAATATTCATCAAATTAGAAGCCAATAATTAACTTATAACATCCAAACTTAACCAAACTAACAAACTAGTAACTAAAAATCCACCTATAAGAAAAGATAAACTAAGGAAAATTCTAAAACGCTTTATTTAATGTGGAATATTGTATAAAGAAAAATTGTAATAGCGGAAGGCTTCTTAAAAGTAAAATGGTTATTGATTCATTTTGATGTGGTCCCTTTCATAATATACCTACACTGAAATAGTAGGCCTATATTACGTTACAAGTTAAGTTAACGCACGAGACGAAGTCGAGTGCGTTATTATCATACGAGTATGGTAAACATCTTCCCGGGCGAGTTACGTACGATATTTTTCGTGATACTATAGTCTAAAATATAAAAAACATAAAATTTGGCGTGAAGGGGTTCTGTCGAACAAGAAAAGGAAACAAAACTCTTTTTCAAGAACTGTGAATGTGCATCTTTTATGAATTGGGAAGCATAATGATGTTTATAGAAACCGAAGCAGTTGAATGGCAAGGTTAGTAGAGAGGTTAGGATTCACCTTGGTTGAATATTGCATATAGATGGAATATTGTAGAGATGGTTCATTTTTGGACTTGTTCTTGTTTTTCCCCACCAGCATTTCATTTTTTGTGCGAATTCAGCTATTCTCTCTTCGCTCCATTTTGTTCCAACTCTTGAAGGTTTTTTCCCCGGTATAACTTCTTATATATCAAGTCTGAAGTTTTTTCTAGTGTAAATTTCTTTGCTGATTATTTTGGCCAGTAGCCTACTGGGTCTTTTTTCAACATTTTGTATCCATTCTCCATTCTCCTCCATTGACAGTGACGCTACATAGTTCACAATTCTTTTTGTTAGTCTATGGTCTGGAAGCCATGATGGGACCATGAAATTTAAGGTGTTTTTTCCCCATATCTGTCTCTATATTAGAATATTCTTCAACTTTAGACATTCTTTGTAATCTATATTAGTATTATTCAACTCGACGGGACCTTGGATACTCCTTCGTATCGGTTTATTCAACATAATTATGTGTATTTAATTTGTATTTATATTTTATATTGTCAGTCGTTGAAAAATGGACGATTTATCAATTTTTCCCGAGTCAGTTCAGGCTGAAAATAATAATTAGTTGAATTTGAGATTGCTAGCATCTCAAACTCAGCTTCAACGGCCTCACTCCCTCTCACCATCTCTCAGCTAGCGATCTCAACAGCTAAGCGTGACCCCGTGACCCTGGCAATCGATATCATACCTCTATCGCATCGCACTGCCTGCAGGAGAAAGAGCGGATGCACTTGTTCTGCCTCAATCTACTATCTCTCCCGAGTAATCACCCTGGTATTACTTTACTGTACTATCCGCCAACTCACTACAACACACTACATCAACCAAACTCATCCATCATTGTAGTGAGCAGTAAAAGCTCTGATTTAATAGATATTCCGAAATAATAGATTGAGGATTTGAAGATAAAAATAATAAACAATTACAATCAATAATCAATAGAATTAATAGTTGTTGCAGATTATCAGTACATGATTGTTAAGGACTTTAGCAAACCCGAAAGGAAACTATTGTTGAATAACCTTATAAATAGCAAAAAACCTCATCAAGTTCATGCTGTTAAAAAGCGGTACACAACTAGACATACACAACACAAAAAGTATTCCTGAAACAGTCTGCCTATTCAAGCTTAAACAGCTCTTGGAAATGACTATATATTTGCACTGTTTGAGGTGATTAGTTTCATTTTAAATTTCTCATACCTTCCATTTTTCTAATAATCAATAATATTCACATCTGTATTTATAGCTCTAGACTAGCTTAATCACTCATAACCTGAATCCATGGCTAAATTATTCATAGCTGTGAAGTAGCTAGCCCTGATCTGGATAATTTGCATTAAATTTTGAGAGTAATGGAAATCCACATCCGTAATGGATAAAAATCCTACATAAAAACTATCAAAATTACTATTCGGTTTACATGGTTTTAGTATTAAATTAATTCTCATTGCTTTTTGTTTACTCATGATAGGATTAAAATTGTTTTTGGGGGTTCAATGAAAGGCAGCTCAGCAAAACTGAATTAAAATTCCAATTACATTTCATGATTTCCCTCGCTTTCCAGTGAGCCACTCTCATTATCTGTCTTGATGTACAATTCCCCTTAACCCTCTACCGCATTCACATGGAGATAAAATTAGTTAATTTGATTACTAGTTGTATTGTGCTATGAACATCTTTTTAGGTAACTCCGATTAGACGTTTCTTGTATAAAAAGTAGTGCTGAGACCAGTTTTGTGCTGCGACAACATAGTATGTGGGAAGTATTTTCGTGTAGTGAATTCTCGTCAGACGTGTATTCTGCACAACTTCGACTAAAAAAGCTACATCTGTGCAAAGTCATGTTCCAACATGTGTAGCGTGGTAGCAGCAGAATAGAACAGGCAACAAGGTAATACCAGTTTCGACCTTGGTTGCACTCTGCGCTAATGAGAAAAATACACGCATCCCTTAGCACAGCACACAATATGCCTCCTGCTATATCTATATGTAACGGTAGCCATGAATTATGTGAAAGCGCCATGCCCAACATTCATAAAAAGTGCACTATAATTGCAGCAACCAACACCCTCCGGAATAAGATTTATAAGCTTGTGTCAGAGAGAAAGAAAAACGTAAGATTTTCTATAATTTATTTAATTTCAATACTAGTTGTATGCTTAATTCTTTCAACATCTTTCTAGGAAACTCAAGATTCATTTATATTAATTCAAAGGTGCAATACCATCATTGAATATAATTATTATTAATATTATTTTCGTGATTGGTAACTTAGGACCGCGATTTATCAATTTAGACATTTTTAATCTTTGATGAAAATCTTGCAGCACTATAATATTATGATATTCATAATCTATTGTATTATTAATAGTTAATATCCATGGTTAATTTATTATAAGATATCCAACTTTGATCAATAATTGGATTATAATTAATCATAGATAGATATCTTATAATAATTAAGGATGGAAAATTTATAATATAATTATTCTGAATACCATCATATTATTAATAATAATGATCATAAAATAACTTGATTGGATTTTTTTCCAATTTCCAATGGATGATTCTTCCAGGATGAATAAATTTACTTTGTCAAAATTATAATGAAACAAACAGTAGCCTACTAAAACTAAATAAATAAATAAACAAGATATAGAAATTCCTCCTATAACTTAATTTCAATTATGAACAAAATTCTAACTAAAACTAGCTGGTATAGAGTGAAATGTGGCGAAACACCACCTCAAGGAAAACCTCTTATGCGAGTGATTCATTAATTCCTAAGGGACTCATCGATTTATTGGCCAAAATTTATTCAAGAAATCAATACCATATAATCTCTTTATAGGGTTTAAGGATCCAGAAATGATAACCACTTGCAATTTAGTGATTGATTATAGTACTATAGAAACATTAATTGTAATGAAAAAAATCTGATGAAGGAGAGTATACAACAGATCTAAAATAGCAGTTTTATCAAGAATGTAAGCCGGCTATGAAAAGAAACTTATGACTACTAATAAATAATCGAAAGATCTAGTATTAATATTATTTTGTCAGTCGTCAATATTTCAAAGATAATTTTCGAACCATTTCAATACAACTGTCTTCTAGAACAAAGCTACTAGCAGACTGTAAACTCAATTTGCCTGTCTAAACAATTTAACTCCTGAACAAAATAACTCCTGAAGGAGAACGAATTTCTCCAATTTGATTGCATATTTCTGAAGGTCTCTTCAAGTACTATCAACCACCACAGTATGAGAATTTTTAAATTTTTGAAGATTTTTGCAAAAAACTATGGACCATCAGGCACATTTTTGGACAAAAAATAAAATTCTGAACGAGTAATCGATATGCACCACACACCACACTACTGCTGTCTAGTACCGTCTGTAATGATGGAGCTCAACTGAATTTACACTATTGAATATCCAATCATTCTTGCTCGAAACAAAACACACACGATTTACAAACAAAAAATAAAATGATATTTCACGGAGTAATTAAGATTTTTCCGGAATGCTTCAAGTTTCTCTGATGTGCAAATCCTGTCACGATTTCAGATGACTGATGCTTACCTAAGATGGCTTCTTACAAGAGCAACATAGAGACAGGGCCGTTTTTAGGACCGTTGGGCGCGATTCATAATGGAGGCCCCATATAAATTTAAAAAAATATAGAGTACAGTACTACAAGATCCAACTGAGACGGTAAAACTGTAATTTAAAAAATACGCTAATATTATTAAATTGCATTTTTTATAGTCTACAACATTACGGGATATTTTAGTTATTTTTTTTAATTTTTGTAATATTTTTTTATCTGCATAAAAGTAATAATATTCCTTAAAATTAGAGAAATACAAGTCAGAGTAGGCTATATTAAAAATAATTTTCGAAAAGACTGACGTTATGAATATTGCCCTCTGAATTAATACTCCTCAAATTATAATTATTATAATAAGCCTATCTTTTGATAAGTTACATTTACTTAACATACAAATATTACCTTGTCTAGATTATCTTTAGTCTTTTCTTGGTTTCAAAGACGGGTGTCTACAAAGTCTTTTTTACACTTCCTTGAAGCAAAATAACTGATGATACATTCAAAATCAAAGAGGATAGAATACTTAAAGCATTTAACCGATCTCGTTTCATAGTACTTCTCAGATAGCTTTTAACAAGTTTCAGTCTGGAAAAACTTCTCTCTCCTGAAATCTTCATGCATAGAAATATCATTAAGTAAATTTAATAGTCTGTTCTCTTGTGTTTGTATAATAATTTTAATTTTAGTTTCCAAGCTGAAGGCTTAAGGAAATCATCTCCATCTCTGTGCTGTTCTTCCTGCGGAAATCGTCCTGAACCTTTTCGTCATCGCTATTTTCTTCAGACCTTTTCAAAAGAAGGGTTTTGAGGTATTTATCATCTTCAAGAAAGCTATAAAGGTGAATGCTCTCTTCAAACAGTGACATCTTCACTCATCGGTGTCATCGGTATAGGTTTCTGCAAATGTTTGGCAAGCGGTTCGCAAGTCAGTTTCATTTATTTCAATAAGGTCCTCCAAAAAACCAAATCTTTGTGCCACTACGTTATGACCACCGACCACATGAGCTTGATATCTCTCTTAAATTAATGGCTATTGAATTTATGATTGGAAGAAAAATGTCTATTTCAAGTCAATTCTGCCCTGAATGTATCTTTTCTTGTGTTTTAGGATTGTCGAAGAAAACCATTTTTGAACTTCTTTTAGTAGCTCGTTTCTTCTCACAGTCTTCGTATTTTTCCTCCAAAGATCCCTCAGCTGCTGTTAAATATCTTTCGGAACTGTTTCTCTTATTGCTGATAAGAGAATTCAGCAGTGCCACTGATGTGGTCAGGGTAAGAGTTGGCTTTTGCAAGGTTTCTCTTACCTAGGTTTTATAATTAGTCATCCATCTTACAATGCCCAGTTGTACTTTGGCCCTAGCCACACCTGTTCAACATGAAAAGTAAACAGAAGCTTTTGATTAAACAGTATGCCAAGGTTCTATCAACTTCAACTCTCTCAAGGTCCAATCAGCACTATCAACTATCTCATATGACTACTCCATTAGTTTCGTATTTGCAACCTTTATGGGGTTGATTTTTCTCGTGAAAGTCATAGTCAGGGTGTTTTCAACATTAACACACTGAGTTTTCCCGTGACCGTCTGTTAATTTCATCAAGTCCTCCTGAAGAAGCTGAAGCTCAGTGATCTCCTCATTATTGTTACTTGTACATAATCAAGACTTTGACTACCACTATAATTGTTTCTAGATTTCTAATGGCATTATTTTCATGCGATTTCATAAGACATTTCGGTGGGATAGACCCTTTACCCCGCTCCTGGATCTAATCCTAACCAGCAAATTTCTTGAAAAGTCGGTAAATTCACAGGGGACGCTCTCACTGTCCCGACCGTATTTTTTACAAACATTTGAAGGAAAATCGATTATATTCTATAGGGAAACAGCTGATACAGATCAATACAAATTTTCCAATTCACTAGAAGTGAGAGAAGGCATGCTTCAGAGCCGTGCTTTAAAAAACTGTTAACTTCTATCAGCTGTTCCTTCAAGGATAGATTTCTTCTTTTTGTGTCCTTCAGCGAGGACCGACGTACTTAATTTTAATTTATTTTTTCTTCTTATGAGGTGCCTAATACCTCGTGAAAATGTGGTACCTCTACCCCCACAGCTTTTGCTCTGAAGTTTTATGCGTACAACCAGACGGACGGACAGAGTCTCCGCATAATGCTCTCCCCCTATGTACTTCGTACAGTGAGAGCTAAAAATGTGCAAATCTAGCTTAAGGTTAGCTCTATAGCAGTGTAGAAACTATTAGCATTTGAATGAAGACGCCTGTGATGATACCATCTAGTTATTTACTTCTCTTCTCAAAGTGTAGGAAAATGACGCTGCTAATTGCTGTTGACTTTCATTCTTGGGCTGCGAATCGCGGGATGGTTTTTACTGAGCCTAATGCTCCTGCCTTCAAGAAACGACGCTAGCCGAGTTTATCTACTTCCTTGGAGGCGAAAGCGAAAAAAAGGCTAGGAAATATTGGCACAAGGATCCCCGGACAAGGCTGGGTCTTCACTGCAGTCCTGTTTGTTCGGTTTGTGCAAACAGAGTCCATTGCGCGCTCACTGCGCCATGCCTGCCTGCCTGTCTGCCTGCTGATTATTCCTTTCGATTTTAGGCATTATTTTAGCAAATTTTACAGCCGCTTCTACTGCGCCATCCGCACTAACGAGCTGTTGTCCGAGGGTCTCATGTGAATCCACTAAGAAAAAAATCAGGTGTCCAAGGGTAATTACGCGTAGGGCACCCTCATGAAATTATCCCTCATTTTCTGTTTACCTTCTAATTGACCTTTCACAAGTCGAGACCCCTTCCAAGGCTCAGAGTTTTACTTTTACGTGGCTAACAACCAGTTTTGTTGGAAAAATCAAATATTCGCAACATGAGAATTAGTAAACATTGATAAAATGTTGAAGACCGGTGTTGAAGAAACTAGAAGAAAATACAACCCTTTTAACCCAGGCACTAATTATTAGAGGAGTCAGTCTTCCTTCTTCCCTCTATCACAAACAATATACTAGATTATATTCCGATACTTGATAGTGTCATTTATCTTTGCTTGTATCAAATTGGTCAAGTGTTTTCATCTCCAGCTTTTTGTTTGAAACCATCACTTCGATTATGCATCGAACTTTTTTCGAATTCAAAATGTATTTCTTTGGCCTAGATATATAAATGCAAAACAAAATTACAAAATATGGCTGGATGAACAAAGAACAATTATAATAAAATTTGAGAAAATCGCATCGTGAACTAAGAAATTACATTAAACGACACTGCAAGGCAATGAATATTTAATAATACTATAATAAATTAAAATTGATAACAAAAATTATTATAAAATTAAATTAATACCCTTCATGAATTAAGATATTATATTCAAACACTGCAAAGGATATTAATAATACTGTAATATTATAATTGATTACAGTAAATTATAATAATAATGAAGTAAAATCCTCCACGAACGAAGAAATTACATTCAATAATACTAGAGGATATTTAATAATACTGAAATTATTTAATCATACTAATGTTTAATAATGCTGCAATTGTAGCCTATACTATAATAGAAAGACCCTTGTGGGCAGTTCCATATAGCTGTTGGGAGCCATATCAGGTGAAAAAGTCCTACACTACAGTTTCAGTTGAGTTTTTAGGAACCTGGGGGCCTGTTGCATAGAAATACTGTATTCACAAAACTAGTAGACCTATCACTAGTTTGAATTTGCACTTGAAGAAACTGTAAAATCGTACAGTTTTTACTAGTAGACTGTCAGTATGTTTTGTAAATTATAAAACTTGCCCATAGTTATACACTATTCATGTTCAATCAACATCCATAACTCGAACCAATCTAAACAAAATGTTGATTTACTCAAATACCTGGCTAGAGAGAAGTAGGCCACCAATTTTCCTGTTCCAAAACACAAAATTCATTTTTTTTTCGACTCAAAACGCTTTTTCATCTAAGAAGACAGGAACATGGATAAGAGATAGAAGGTGCAGATATATGAAGATACATAAGTTATATCCATTCCATTTTTCGGGAATAGAATGTAATTCACGATTTTTATCTGAATAAGGTTGAGTAAGAATTATGATAGTGGAAGCATTTTCATCTTTGTTATCTTGATTTGGGGTGGAAATAAAAGAACGCAATTTATAACACTGGAGAATACAGACGTTGTCAAGTAAAAGGGTGGTTTCCTTCGAATTTACCATGAAGAAAATCATTCCAAGTCACGTTGCTAAGGAATCGATTTATTACTTGAACTATTGAAAATGAAGTGATATGTAACTTGTGTAATGATTGAAAAACTTTTAGAATACCATTGTGATATTTGTAGAAGAGAAATGTGAAATGAGGAAAGAATTGAAATGTTATTTTTCTCGAACCGAGCAAAAGAGAATTATTTTTAAATTACGGGAATGTTTTCCACATTGGAGTCATAACCGTCCCTAATGGACGAAATTTAATTTTGAAAGAATATATTACCCTGTACAACTGGCTTAATTTAATATTGGCATCGCCTATACTTCAATAGAAATTCTCAATTTTACTCCTGAGAACTGTTGCATAACAATTTACAAATTAAAATTCAAAATTTATATTTTTCATATTTTCTCAGAAACTACAAATACACTTACTAATAAAGAATATTAATAGTTTGTAAACTGTTAGGTGACAGGTCCCTGGTTAAAATGTTTTGCCTCTTGCAAAGGAAAGTGGAAAAAGATGTAAATTTTTGTATAGGAGGTTGGTTAATGAATTACGGGGTATTTTCAGTGTTTAAAATTAAGAAAAACAAATAAACAATTCAGAAACTAAATTTAATCTAGGTGGACAAGATATATTTCAAAGCACACTTGATATGGGCTACCAAAAATTAGTCAGTAATAGTTTAGTAGCATACTTCATGTGATAAATAAAGTACTTTGTGATTTATGAAAAAAAAAACAATTTATTGGAAGAAAATACTACAGCTTATGTACTTTAACTTACTACAACTTATGTACAAGGCCGTAATCCAATAGCATACGACAGGTGACTTCAATTCAAGGGTGGGAGGGGAGAGGGGGTTCAAACACCCCCCGAAATATTTCCGGAAAAAAAGATTTTTCAGCATGTTTACATGAATTTTAAAGAGCTTCCTGAATTAAAAAGAATAAAATTTACTGCCCATTGATATTTTGCTGTCAGTAAATTAAGCATTGAATAATTCAATCAATATTCATGCATTGAACTAACAACTAGCCTTTACTGGCCAGTTCAGGTGGCATGAAATGAAATGAAATGAAATGAATGGCATGGTAACATTTTATGAATTTAGAAATTTAGTCAAATCAATCTTTTGCAGGTATTATTGATATAATGCAATAAATTGTACTTTGCTTTTATTATTGCGTCATTTTTTCCTATTTGTTTCAACCACTAGGCTGACACCTATATTAAACATTGTAAAACACATTACAAACACAAAAAGCATTCATAAAGTATATAAAACAACTAATTTCAAATATAAAAAGCTGGTAGAATTATCTCTTAGCTGCAAAATGAATGCAGTCAATGAAAAACATTGATTGCAGGTTGAGATAGCAAACAACCTTTCAAAATGTCACTGAGGTGCGTGAGACGCGACTAGTCAGTAGACAGAAGTTTTGGAATAATTTATTTAACTAGTTCTAGAGGCTTGTTTTCTCCAGATAATAAATTATTACGACCAAACGTAACTTGATCAACGTTTCACACTCTTCAAAGAGTCTGATGTAAATTATGGTGAGAAAATATGGTTCGCCTTATAAGAGCATACCATTTAGTTGCTTCAATAACAGCAATCCTTGGCATTTCAAGTTTACTAGTATTTAATAAAAAATAATAAACCTGCTCTGAACTGTCTAGCCTGGTATCGACATTGGGAATTAGATCCAGAAGTATAGCACAGCACGTGTGGGCAGAATAGAATTACACGGCTTGGTTGCGTGCTGTTCCTAGCTATTTTGAATCATTAAACAATAGAATTTCTTTTTAAGGGTGACGATATACTTCACTGAAATACAAAACAAAAATAGCTTATCCGTCGAGACGTCATTGCTTTGGGAAATTGTTTTAGCTAACGCAATTACATGAAACTATATCGGAAACGTGAATGTTCAACATAAATGAGCAATAAATAATGAAAATGAAATGAGAATGAGAAATAATTATGGGGAAAACATGTATCAATTCAAGGCCTATCAATTACTTTAAAATAGTGGTTGTCTATTTAATACTACAATAAACCTCAATACCTCAACTTCCTACACAGTGAAATTGAAATTGAACGATACCTTGGCCAACAATTTACAAAAGCAGACATTTTCCAATCAAAGGTTTATTGACTGGCCCTTTACTATTCATTTACTCAATCCAGCAACCGTCACTCGTTTCTACAACCATTGACTTCACTCTCTCATCCATAAATCAATTAAAAAGAGTAGAGTAATGAAAGAAATTCAACAATGTGAACAGGGGAATATCGATTGTTTGAAGCAGAATCTGCTACAAGAAAACTGGAGTAGGGTTTACAATAGCAATAGTTTAAATGACAAATATGATAGTTTCATTAATATTTTAAGGTTTCATATTACTATGAGTTGTCCAGTTAGAAAATTCCCTATAAAGAACAAATTAGACAAGATTGAAGAGTGGATAACTGATGATATCCTTGCAGAAAGAAATAGGGTTAAAGATGCATATGATGAATTCAAACTATCTAGAAATATGTTAAGTGAAGATAATTACAAATCTCTAAAGAAAAACTATATGAAAGAAGTGAAAAGAGCGAAATGTAAGAAAACAGCTGAAATTTTGAATAATAGTGTGTACTTTAACACAGCAGTGTGGGATGTAATAAACAAAAATAGGCAAGTAGCTCATGTAGATGCTTATACTAGTGTCCCCAGAATAATAAATTAACGAAAATAACAAATATATTGATGACAGTGTAGACATTTGTAATTTCTTTAACAGATATTATCAACTGGTTGCTAAGGATCTTCAAAAATCTCTTAATACAGGTATTAGTGATGCAAACATGAGGAATACTGAGGGGATTCAGAACGAATTAAAATTCCACCCAGTATGCCAAGAAGAGTTGTCAAATATCATTGATGGTTTAAATAATAAAAAAACTGTAGGAATGGATGGGGTATCCAGTAAAATTCTGAAAGAATGTAAAGATCAATTGTTAGACCCTTTGATTCATCTGATCAATCATTCATTAGAACAAGGTGTTTTTCCAGATAACTTAAAAGAGGGGAAGATCTTGCCAATCTTCAAAAGTGGTGATAGAGAAAAGGTAGAAAACTATAGGCCCATTAGTATTTTAAATGTAATAAGTAAAATTTTTGAAAGAGTAGTTCTAAATAGGTTACTTCTGCACCTTCAAGAAGCTAACTTTATCTGTGATGAACAGCATGGCTTCCAGAAAGGGAGATCAACAAAAACAGCCATAGTTTCTCTAGTTGAAAAACTAATAGATATAATAGATTCAGGTGATAAAGCTACTGCAATCTTCTTAGATCTGTCAAAGGCATTTGATTGTGTTAATCATAGAACTTTATTGGAAATACTGCAAAATGTAGGTGTAAATGGGGTTGAACTGAAATGGTTTGAATCATATCTTATTGGGAGAAAACAATGTGTAGAACTAACTACAGTAGTTGGTAATAGTATAGTAAAGAATAAATCTAATAAATTAGAGGTGCAAGCTGGTGTGCCTCAGGGGTCAATACTAGGTCCATTGCTTTTTTTGTTATATGTCAACCGTTTACCTAAAGAATTAATTAGTGGTAGAGCCCTCTTATTTGCAGATGATACATCACTCATTTTCAGCAATTCCATTCTAGATAATTTAGAAATAAGTGCCCATATAGGTGTGCAGTCCATTGTCCAATTTTTAAATCAGTTGAAATTAACTATAAATAGTAAAAAATGCCAATACCTTCAATTCAAAAACAAACATAATTTAAATGAAGATAGGGCTATAAACGTGTTTGTAAACGATAATCAATTAGACCAGGAAGAAAAAATTGCATTTCTAGGAGTTATGTTGGATAGACGATTGACCTGGACTCCATACATTGAGAAAATATGTAGTAAAATTTCATCTGGGGTATTTGTCCTGCAACAGCTCGCTAGATTGAATGACAAAAAGTTACTTTTTACAGCTTACCATGGGCTCTTACTGTCACATATTAGGTATGCTATCTTAGTATGGGGTAATTCATCAAAACAAAATCTTGATAGGGTGTTTAAGATCCAAAAGAAAGCGGTTAGGTGTATAGAAAGAGTAAATAGATCAGATTCATGTAGGCCGTTGTTCAAGAGACTTGGTCTCCTAACTGTACCCTGCTTATATGTGTATGAAGCTACTTTATATGTAAAAACGAATGATATTAACCAAAATCTTGATGTACATGATTATAATACAAGAAGCCGAGGAGATTATCACTTGGTGAGTCACAATAGTAGCTTATTCAAACAAAAACCTAGTTATATTGGTAGGAAATTCTACAACAAGCTACCGCAGTTTTTGAAGAGTCTAGAAAATATAGAAATATTTAAAAAACAATTGAAGAAATATTTAGTTGATAAAGCTTTTTATAGTGTACAAGAGTTCCTTTCACATCAAAATTAAGCCTCACCTCAACTAATTGAAGTAATTATGGTATCTAGTGTATAATATTGTTGATCTGACTTGTCTTATACTCCTTAACTGGAGTCTCCAAGACGTAATCTACAAAAAAAAAAAAACTACAACCATCGACTACAGCAGTTCATACTGGAAAATTCAGTCATCTTTGCACTTATGATGGTGATATTGAGTTATGAATATTAATATTGTCTTAACCACATTTACAATGAATAATTGAGAAACTATAGTTTTGCATAACGTCATCAAAAACGTCATAACTAAATCAAAGCTTTTGATAATCAAACAATCCCTCTAAAGCAACATTTCAAGCGATTGTAGAAATGAATCCCTTCTTTTTACAATTTATCTCTTGATTTCTCTCTAAAACTGATGCTTACTAGTTAGTAGTTCTGTGAACAGTAGATCTCACTCGCCCAAAGGGGATATTTTCGAAAAAAGTTCAGGAGCAGTTTCAAGTCAATTTTTATTGTTTGATATTTCATAAATGAAAGAAACTGCAAAAATCAATATTTAAAAAGTCCAATTTTTTTATCCGAACTAGACATAACAGTTTTTTACGCTTATTAAACGGTTATTACGCATTTTTAGCAGCTTTTAATACTAGCCTCTACTTATAAAAAACAAAAACTATTCATTAACAAAAAAGTTCAAAATTTGTTTAGCCCCCCACCCAAAAAATGTTTAGTAAAATTTAGGATTACGCAACTAGCTTCAAATAAATTATTTTTAGACATTTTTCGAACACAAGTTTTCAGAGTTGTTATGCTCTACTGACTCTACCTGATGAGACCAAATTATCTGAATATTTGAGTTACCTTCTACTTTCAATAAAAAAAAAGCCCTATCAAAATAAAATAAAATATCTCAATAATGAAGATTTTGAACCCGCTCTCTAACGCCTCCTGTTAGGTTTATCGAATTTTTGTACAGACGAAATGCCGAGCGGTCGAGTTGAAGCTGAGACCTATTGGTCAACCAACATCCTAGATAGCATTCATCAATTTATCAACTAGACGTAAAAAAATTGTTTTTATTTCATGAACCACTCAAATTTGACAATAAAATCTTTCATCATGAAGTCTGGGGTTAAATGTCTATTTTTCTCAGTCCCCATTTCTGCATTCATGCATATGTTTGCACATGTAGAACAGCAATTATGAATTAATGAATAGAGTGAAGTATGTGGACTGTGCAAGGCTCTCGTCTGCAGTTTTCTATGCATAGGGGTTGATAATAATTTGTCATTCTGTGTGCAAAGTTTTCGTTTGAATTTTTACTTCGAACGGCGGATAATTAGTTGCCATAAACTGCATGCCTAACTCGAGAGGCCTGTTTTTTCTGGCGGAAATTCGTAGTTGATTAAAACAAGAATTAACCCTCTCCGGCCTTAATAAATATTTGTACGGTCGCTTGTGGAGCCAGTTTCCGGAAGGGGAAGGTGCGCAACTCGTTTCCTTTCTAAAAATTAGCCCTCACCAAATCGGCAAGAGTTTACAGCAGCCAACTAAATGCATGTTAGCATTTGAGCGTACGTAAAAATCGCACTAGTTTGTTTGATAAAAGGTGTCCCTGTTCAACAGCACAATTGTAAAAATGAATCCCTTCTTTTTTCAATTTCTCTCTTGATTTACCCCTCCCCCCATCCCTTAAAACATAAAACCGTTCTAACGTTTCAACTTCCACCTCCATGAGCCACTGTACAAGCACATGAAAAAATATCCCATTAGCCCCCAGTTAAAATTATCAGTAAACTTCATTTGTAGCACGAGTTAATTAAAGATTGTTAGGGTTTTATTAATTATTTACAATGAATTTGGATGTCTCAAAACATTTTATTATTACGTTCTACTAGTTTTTAAAGATAAGTAATTCGAATAAGGGGTTTTCGATTGGAAAATCCGCAGAAACGGATTTCCCATCCCAGACAACAATGGCAAGATTGAACATAAATACAATTAGAATCGTAATATAGAAAATGCAATTAGTTGGAACGCTAACACATCAGTTTCCATTCATGGATTCAGCACAACCGAGTTAATAATGGACACTATTTCAAGTGACAGATTCAACAACTAAATCCACGCACAATAGAGGTGGAAATTTGACCAATGTTTATCGGTTGCAATTGAGCAGAAAAATACGTTCAAATGCATTACAAATAGACTACAAATAACAATGGACAGACAAAATTGATTACTGGTATCAAATCGACGAAATACGATCTGCAAGTTCAGCTTTCACGCTCACAGAACAGATAGTTCCTACCAAATAATACTAGATGTATGAATGCGGGCAATGAGTGAATGAATTACGCAGTTAATGAGAAATATTTTGATTACATTGGATTGCATTACTGGATTATCAGCAGCACGATAAAAGAAGAATAAGAAATCGGCGATAATAGAATAATATTAATACCCTAGCGTTAAATAAAGAATATTATTATTAGCGTTGACTGCGAAATGGCTGTGACTAAAAGTATGTATAGGTTCTTCGGTTTGTAACAGTAAAGTTATTAGAATGTAGCTTTTCCACTAGCGTTATGAATTCCTTGTAAAAAGTAGTTATTTCAAGCATATTTATACCACAGAAAGAGAACGAGAAAAAATTTTCATATTACAATGGAAAAAAATTTAAAATATCCATTAATTGACCTTCCATATAATAAAGTTGAATAACCAACACAAGAGTTGTTAAAATTTAGAAGGTAATGTTCCTGATAACTCAATTATACCAGTAAACCCTTTTTAACGTTATATTGCTTATGAGAGAAATTATTACACATATCGTAAATCTTATGCAGTCTGATTACACTAAATCTGATAATACAAATTTGATTTTAGTTATTTGAATCTAATAATATATTCAAGTTGGTATAATTATTACAATAATTGAAAAAATATCTCCTTTGCATTGGTGACGATGATATTGTGGTGGATTTTCATAATTTAATACACTATTTTATTGTAAAACCCCTTATACAAGTAGAATGGATTAGGGAAGTTAAAAAGGATTTGAATGAATCGGAAACATTTCTGGATGATTTAAAAAACAGAGTCGGCAATCTAAAGAAATAAAAACAAAATTCAAACCAAAAATAGACAACCGACAGACTGTACAAATGGTATTTACAGATGATGAACAACGAAGAAGATTAGAACGAATGAAAAAGTACTGGACAATGCTGAAAGTGAGCATTTTAAAGGAGGACCAAGAAATGATTGACTTCAGTGGTCCAATGAGGACGTAAAAGCAAAATAATAATAATAATAGTAATAATAAAAGTATGGTTGTGAAAACATCAGTCTCATTCATTAATCAATATTGCATTGTAACTATAACAGATCTGGCTACAGAGAATTTGCCATATTGAGTCATTGTTATTGGGGTATAAGCACATGGATGCTTTGTATGAAACTCTAGAACGAGAAATCGATGGAGAAGAAGGAGCGGATGATGAGGTAAAGAAGGAAGAACATTGAAATGTCTCGAGGCGTAAAGAATAGAAAAGGTTTCAAGGACGGGTTTGAAAGATACGTAGAGTGGCGCGGTTTTTCCTTCTTAACGAGGAGAAAATAATAGAAAAAGCAAGCCAAGATACATGTTATGAACGGGTAGGGGAAGTGGAGGGGGAAACCCAGGAGACGGAGAAGACAAAGCAGGAAGTTGATGAAGAAAGGGGGCTGAAAATTGTTGAATCTTAGAACGGGGCAATGGGGTGAGAGGAGATCTGCATACACTAAATGTAAATGAGAAGATATGTCTTGATAGCAGATGGCTGGGGAAGAAGAGATGCTACAAAAAAACATATTTATTCAAGAGAACATACATGACTTAATCCTACAAATTATATACAATTTAAAATATGTAATTGGAATTTCTTGCTATTAATGACAGGGGAGACCTGTAGCATCTATTCAAATCGATAAAAAAAGCCTACAGCCAACTATAATATGATGAATAAAAAGACGAAATTGTTACAACGTAATTTATTAAAAATATAGAGATACTAGTTTCGGATGTTACTCCATTATCAATCTCAGGCAAACTGAGCGTTTGTCTGAGATTGATAATGGAGTAACATCCGAAACTAGTACCTCTACATTTTTATTAAATGTGATTCTGACAATTTCGTCTTTTTATTCATTATGGATATCTTCCACAATGATCATTTTCAGCTATAAGCATCCTCTGAAAAATTAAATAGTAAATAATTCATATTTAATAATAAATTTCAGAATATTTATAAAAAGTTATGGAAATAATGAAGCAGTTAAATAAAAAAACTGGATAAAACCTTTTCCATTTACCAGTTTTTTGTGAATAATTGATGGGAAGCTAGTCTTATTTGACAGGGCTGCAAGCCTTGTTTAGCAATCAGAAGCTTACATTTCCTTTGGAAATGTACTTGCTTTCATTTGTGCGTAGCTTGAACAGTGAGTGAGTATTCGACAAGGGTTGGAATGTTCAATGATCACGAAGGAGCAACAGAAGGCGATAATTACTGACTGGGGGAGCAGCCGCGGGAGTGGACCCAGAGCACTGCTAGTTCACTCTGAACGATGTCCGTACGTAACTCGACCACACCTTTTCAACCCTTCTTCCACTGGCAGCACTTTGGGGGCCCAACGTCGATGGCGAGGGTTAGACACACTGATCGTGAAATATTGTGACAGTCAAGTGAGACCCACTGCTAAAAACCCTCGCTTTACAATGGAGCTAATTGCCCGTAGTAGCACGAGCTATCATTGAAATGTAAGAGTAGGCGCATTAAAAACCTGGCCAGCTATTTCTACACTACAGGGTAGAGAAGATACAACTGAGTTCCGAGGTTGCAACCAGTCGACCTCAACGAGAGACCCTGCAGGAAACACCTGCGTAGTTACTGACGCACCTTCGACTCAGTATACTATCAAATTCATTCATGAAAGAGGGTCGTAAAAACAGCTGTTTCGCAAAACAGCTGGTCACATCACTGATCTGCTGAAGCCTTCCAGAGTTAAAAGGTGAACTGAGGAGTTGAATAGAATAGGGGCGTAACCCAGAAATCAGAATTTTGAGAAAACAGGCCTTGAAGTTTTCAATTAGCTTCGTAATATAACGTTTTTTTTTCAAATACTTTGAAATTTGGCAGATTTTAATTTTGGATTTTATGATTGCAGTGTAATTGAAAGTTTCAAACATACATCAAAAGTTAATTTATAATTGAATGATTATAATACATTTGTAACTGTATTTCATTGTGCGACAGCAGAATGCATCATATTATATTCCTGGCACATCTGCACAACTTTGATAAGACTTTTTGTCAAGCAATGCATACCGTTACTCAAATAAATATAATCTGAACCTAGTGAACCCTGATAGCACAGTTGGTTGGAGCGCTTGTCTGTGATAAGATAAAACTCTGGTTGGCTTCGTTTCCGGCATCCTTGGGTTCGAATCTCATTCAGCCATGGATTACCCTCGCACAAGTCTCCAGACTCATGTGGGCATCATCCGCAATAAAAAAACAAGGGACATGTACAATCTACATTCCCTACTGATATTACAACCGCACCTACCCCGCGAAATAATAATTTTGACACCCGCCCTGTTGTGAAAGACATTTCAAGTTCAGAGCGTTCATACGTTAAGCACGTTTGTTCATCATGCTGTAAGATGAAATGAAAGAAAACATGTCTTGTTTGTAATTCATAGGTGTAGTATTTTAATTCTATCCTAGAGAAATCAATAATAATTGTAATTAATATAATTTATAATGCTTTTCGTTCTTTGTCCAAAAAATAATTTCTGAACAGTTTTTACAAGTCAATTAGACGCTCAAAATAATAGTAGAAAAACGGTAGCATATAGAAATAACAGTTTTACAATTCAATTCTCAATTCAAACGAAACTTAATTCGTAATCAAGCCTGTTTTGATTTTATTCTGATGACTGAAAACTGATTCAGTAAAAAGCATAGGCCTGTAATCTCAAAGAACCTGAAATGACCAACGGTTTAGGTTCTTTCAGTACAACCCTATAACATCACTGAATTTCAAATGATGATGTTGATGATCCATCTTGTTTCCATTTAATTCAAGTGGAAATTAATTCACGGTATGGCGTGACGGCCGTTTCACTCTGTTGTCAAGAGCATCGTCAGACGACCCACAGTAAACTTAAAAAACACTTTTAACTGTACACTGTGGGTCGTCTGAAGATGCTCTTGACAACAGAGTGAAACGGCCGTCACGCCATAACGTGAGTTAATTACCACTAGAGTGTTTTTCGAGTTTTTATCAAATGACTAGTTACCTAACACTAGATACGTATAAAGTCCTCATAAAATAAGGCCCAAATAACATTAAAGCGAACAATTGCCAGCATACTTCGAAAAATATCGAGGGGATATCCCAGACCTCTTTTTGAATGCCTGATAGAAATTGGTATGGACACATAATGCATCATGGCTCGCCAGGCTCTAAAGCCTCAACAATGTGACCCTTGGGTAAAAAGACTTGGGCATCCCTGGCGTGTATAGTTAGTTATTAGTGTAGGACTACACTCTAGTTCTACTCTGCGCAGTAAAGCTAGTGTATAGCTAAACAAAACGTTATAGCTGTATAACTATAGATAAAACGAGCAAAGACGCATTCACCGCTCCTTTCACATTTTTGTACAGCTCAAGCCCAAGATTACAGACACGGGCACTAACTAAAAGAAAACAGTGAATGAAAGAGAATGATAGGTGAGGACTGAAGA